>VDFB02193867.1:609206462-609238211 GCA_007258455.2 Sequoia sempervirens
TTATTCTTTGAACCAACGCAACAAGTACATTGCTTCAAAGAGGGGCAAAATGTAGACACGTCAAATTGACATAATGCATTCAACTAGGTCATATTCATCCATTCAGCGAATAAATCAAGTTTATTTACCAATCTCCTAAAGTCATCAGTTTAAATCAAATAAATCAACTTGATCCCATCACCCTCCTTTTAATTAAATAAATCAAGCCTTTTATTTAATTAAATATGAGATCACATTTCATCCTTTTCTGATTTAAATAAATCAGGTATTTAAGTCTTAAAAGTCAAAATCATCTAATCATCATTAAATCAGCATAATCATCATCCTAGCTAATTAATCCTGATTAAATCTAATGCTAATCTCACCCACTTGCATTCTCTAGATTTGGCCACTTGCACATGAAATTACATTTAATTGATTTATCAAAATCTTTATTTCAACTTGGCATAAAGGGAGAATATTCTCCAAGTTTGAATTTCCCCCCAAGTGGACATGTACACCCAACAGAGCATTTATGAGGCCTTACATGCCTCTTACATGTCCCCTTCCAAAGTCAAACTCAGCATTTATTGGAAAATTTGAATTCAAATTCTCCCTCTCATGGGCACTCTTCCCAAATCTTGCACATACATCAACCAATCACCACTTGACAAGTGTCATTCTTTTCATTGGTCCAATCTTAGTCCCACATTGGTCTCTCTTCAACACTTAGCATTTTGAAAATCTTTAAATACAAGCTTCATCCACAAATCCTCCACAATTTTATGCAAGGTTACTCTCTTCATTTGAGATTTGATCTTGTTCATCATCACTCCACCATCTTCATAGCATTTTCATCTTAAGCTTTGATCAAGGATTGGGAAAGGGTCACTAGCACATGTGACACCAATCCACTATGGAATAAAGTTTTGATTATGTTTTTATATGCTTATATTTGATTATCTTTGTTTATCTAATTTGCATGTTTCATCATAGTCAAGTATTTCATAGGGATTTCAAATCTAATGTTTTGCAAGGGACTAACATGATGATGTTATGTTAAAATTGTTAACCATTTGCAGATTTGATGTCCACACATCCAATCAAATATCTGAACTATCGGCAAAAAGAAAGATGATCATCCTCTCCCGTCCATTGTGCAAATCTCTATATGGTCTCCAGATGAATTTGATCAATGTGTCAATGTGATGGTGCCAAAATCCCATGTCTCCAACTCTGGTATGTGACAATGCACCCACATACAAGTAAACATAAGGCATACCCTTGACAAGCTGCACTCTCTAAACTGGTGGTCGAAAGACAAGAATATGCTGCAAAGCCCAAATGATAATTAATGTAGTCCCACAGCTAATACTGCTTTCCTCCCTATAGGCCACCTTGTGCAACTAATGATATAGCATCCCAAGTAAATATGGTCCCCATGTAAATATAGTCCTGTCTTGCCTCATCCTAATGAGCACATCTCCCCATCCAATAGGAAAACCATGATCACAACGATTAGGAATCAAGGTGCAAAACATTGCATCCCATCGAGTGTAGTGCTTGGCCATAAACTCCCACCTAATCTTGTACTCGTCAATGCCTAGTTGCATGGCATCACCCAACTCATAAAAAATATGTCATAGCCCGAATTCTCCAACATGGATTGTAGATCACTCACTCTCCTTTGATCGGAATGTGAATAATCCTATAAATGTCCTTGAGTCATAATAGCCTCTCCCGTTGGCAAGTGAAATGAGTAGGTCTTTGTGTACCACCTCTCTGCAAGTGTTGTTAGTAGACCCCTATTTTCCTAGATAATGGGCATATAGGTAATGTAATACAGTCCTAATTGCATCAATTTCCTATGCTCCCTATCCTACAACTGATCTCTAAATCCATACGTCGTTGGTCTAAACTCACAAGTATAAATAGGTGGTAATCATTTTTACACATGTAGAAACAGAAGTTCTCACATCATTAAGCATCATTATTATCATTTATTTAATCAAAAGTACACAACAACTGAGCATAAACCGAGTCAACCCTAGTCAAAGTCAGTTTTGTCAATTTTCCTTTCACATGTGTCATGCCAACTCAAATGCATCATTTCATCCATAATTTGAGTCAGACTACATCAATTGTGTTGTTTGATCTGAAAAATGCACCACTCCAAAGCACTTGCATCACTCCGTCCATCAGTTGTGTCACTATAAAACACTTGTGTCACATGGTCCCACATTTTCTCTTCAATTTAGTGATTACGTTGCGAAACCTAACACTTGTGTCACGATACGACAATTGCGTCTCACTAGCCTGTGAATGTGTCATTGTAAACTAAGACCTAACATGACCCCTACATTTGCGTTGTGACGCATCAAATGCGTACGACGTGAGGGTATGTGTAGAGTAATGATGGGCCAAAAAGTGGCAATATGATGGGTATGTGGCTAATGACTTTTTACCCAAAATTGATGAAGCGAAAAGGGTTTTCAAAGGAGATTCTCAACTTTCCACCAATATAAATTATGCTTTACTTTGAATTTAATAAATAATTATTATTCATTTTCTATTTGAATTACGACTAAAGTCTTGATTGATAGGCTAATTGAAAAACATCTATAGCTTTCAAACAGTATCACTTTTTTTGAATATGAAACATGCATCACATTCTATGCTTCACATACTATAGGATTAAAAATAAATAAAATTGACTTTCATGAAGTTTTGACCAAGTTAAGGTGGTCAGACATACGAATTTTTACATTTTTGAAAAGTTGTAATAAAAAATTCATAATTAATTATTTACTTGGAAAAAAATTACAAAAAAATATGCATCACATTGAGACATGAGTCTTCTACTTATATATAAAATATTATAAAAAATATTATCATTTTATTATGGTTAGGGTGGTTGAAGCCGGACACCTACTTATTTTTTCTCTGAAATTTAAGTATTACTGCATTGAAATTTCAAAATTTCACCAAATAGATTTTTTTTTTTAAAATAAACCTAGTAATTTAGAAGCTATATTCAATTTTCTATAGATTATATTCTTACATATTTTTGAAATAATATAGATAATTTATTCAAATTTTTATGTCAAGTTGCCTAACTCTGATTTTTTTGAAAGTTTTGCCACTTAAGGGCCTATTTTTTTCATGATGATCCTGCACATACCCACAAACACAATTGCATCTTTCACGAATGAGAATATATCATGATGCATATGAAACCCTAACTTTAACACCTACAAATGCATGAAAAATGAGAAAATCACAAAGCGGGAATAGGGTACATACTAGTGGCTTTGCGCCCTCTGGTCGTCAGAAGGTCCGCACTTGAAATTTGTGATGCTCGATCACTGGAATCACCATCTTTGTGCAATCTCCTCTCTCTCTGAGCTCTGAATTTTCAAAAGGTAAATGTGAAAATGAATTAACTTTTCACCCAAATGAAGCCTATTTATAGGGTGAGTTTTAGGATTTTCTTGAAGGGGTTATTACTAGAGGCTTATTTGACCATCTTTGACTAACCTTTTGACTTCCTTAAACATGTTGAAATCCAAAACCAATCTTGCCATTTTTTTTCTGGACATCAAATTGACTAATTGGGACACTTTCCAAATTTTTCTAGCGCTGGGCCAAAATTTGCAAATTTTCTCGAGGGGCCATAGTTACTCCATACCTTCGTTGGGGCTTGTTTTTAACTTATTTTATTTGTCACAATGCGATAAACCATATTACGACAAAGAGGGGCAAAATGTAGAAACATAAAATTGACCTAGCCCTGCAAACTTTATTTTTCACCATATTTCTTCTCAACATAATTAAAATATTTAATTATGTCCTAAAGTCCATATTCAACTATTAATTAAAAAATTCTTAATTATTTAATTAATTCACGTCTTTTATTCTTCCTGACTATTTAAATAAATAAATTATATTTATTTTATTTAAATATGTCGCTAGTTTCCTATGTCCCTCTATAATTAAATAAATTCATAAAATTTATTTAATTATCATTTGTCCACTATTTCATCCTGATTATTTAAATAAATAAAATTTATTTATTTATTTAAATATGTCATTAATTTCTAATGACCTATAAATAAATAAATTTTTATAATTTATTTAATGATTTTCCACCTTGGCTTTTTCTAATTTTAAAGAAAATCATTTATTTAAAATTGTCCCACTTTCCATTTTTCCCACCAAGTAAATATTTAAAATAATTATTTACTATCACATGACCCCGCCACTTTTGAATTAAATTAATTTTTAATTCAAAAGGTCAACTCAATCTTTTAAATCAAATAATTTTAAATTATTATTTGAGTCTCCAACTTTTTCTTTTTCCATGACCAATATTTCCTCTTGTCACATGCATTCTTGTCCATTGATTTAATTTTTGTAAAATCAAATCTCAACCCTTCATTTCAAATTTCACCCTAATGTTGCCCTAACCCTAATTGTGGGTTGTCACATTTAATTTAAACCATTGATCTTAGGGCATCTCCCAACTTTCAATCTTGGCCATTCATCTAAAACTGGCTTTTCTATAAAAGGCAATTTTAGACTCATTTGACACACTTCATGCTCTTGAATTTATGCTTGAATATCTTGTGCTTCAAACATTAGGCTTGCTTGAATTTTGTTCAGTAAATTGCAACACTATTATAATCCTTCAATATTTGCTCAGGACATAGTCATATTCATAAGTTGCTCATCAAAAATCTGAGGGAAAATATATACTTGCAGAAAATGGAGAAGATGCAATGAAGGTGATTCATTGAGAGCATGAAGACTTGGTGAGATTTTTCTTTGTTTTTATGCTATTTTCTTCCATTATTCTTCATTGTTGAGCTAGGGTTTAGTTTGTTTATTCTTTATAATGCTAACCTAAATTTTTCCCTAGGTTACACTTCTCAAAGAAGAAGAGATTATCTTCAGTTTTCCTTCATAACCTTCAACTAGAGAAATTGGTGACTCTAGTAAGAAAAAAATACTATTCCCACATATTCAAACAACAATTGAACGATAAATGCAACACCTCATAAACATAGGTCAGCTTAAATCACCACTCCCTACAAGAAGAAAAATTCCTAAAGATAATATGAAGTATTGTGCATACCATCAAACTCTCATACATCTTACAGATGAATGCTAAACTTTAATAAGGACCCTTGAGCAATTTGACATCATAGAAATAGTCCCTTAAAGTGGGACCTTAAAATCCCCTTTGTCATGCAATAGTTGTAGAGCATTCTATTCTCACTATTACATGATCTTTCCCATCACCTACCTCATCTCATTCTTGTCTTGCACTTAGAGGGGGTAAGAATCAGATAGCCTTGTCCTTGTAATTCATTTGTCATTATCCCTTAGGCTCGTTGTCTACATTCTGCTTATACAGACTAATATTGGGACGTGGATGACCTACTCTAGGTTGACTCACTTGTGCCTTACTATTCTTTTGCATTATTTACTTTTCTTTTGTGTGATTACATGTGCATATTGTAATACCTCTTGATGTATTGTTTGATGTTTCTCTCTATGTGCATTTATATATTTGTACCTTCATTCTTCTATATGTCATAAGATTTTTTCCTGTTCATTGGTCTTTACCATTTTCATTTCTCTTTGCATTTTTGACTTGTGTTTTCCTTTTGGGGATGACGCAAGGCATCGACACACCCTATGTCTCTTCCATGTTGACCCAAAATGACTTTCATTTTTTTTTCACTCTATTTGTGTCATTCTTCCAATTTTATCTATATTTGGGGAATGATGACAGTTTTGAGCTCTCTAATATCATTGTAGCAAAGATAGATAATGATTCTTAATCCATAGATCCTTTATGTGTTTCTGGTGGGCAACCTTCTTTTCCTTTTTTCATTTTTGGCTACTTTAAAGTAATTGCTCATAGCATGGTGTTAGAAATTTCTTTAAAGTGGGGACATATATTGGCATTATTTTGGTATGATTTCATTTGCATTTTTCATGTTCCTTGATGTGATTTTCTTACTTCATGCGATCTATTTTTCTCTTTGTGGTGACATTAGGAGTAATGTCCTTCAAGAGCTTGTTCTATCTTAGCCTATTACATTCCTCTTAGTGGTGATGTGACGCATTGCATTCCCTAAGTTGTGAATCTTTTATCCCTTGATTAATCCTCTCTTGGATACATTAGGAATGATGTCCCCTAAGATTAAGACCTCCAATGAGTTGAGAAAAATCCCTTCAAACATCCCTCTTTCTTGTTGCATTTTCTCATGTACTTGTACCGTAGAAAAAAGTTTTTCTTGCTTGATATGGGAATAATTGATGAAAAATTGGACTTAATGAGGCCTTGATTTGGTGTTGTGAGGTGTTTTACACATCCACAATAGGTCTTGTACCCTTGCAAAATGAATAAAATACATCAAACAATGTCTTCTAAAGGTATTGTAAAGTGTTGTAAAAGACTTTTACACTTCTCTAGACTTAATAAACCCATTTTCCCTTAATTCAAAATTATAAAATATATTTAATTGCATTATCACATGAATCTACAAGTCTGGTGAATTAAACTTAACTTTAATCTAGTGTTGTAATGTGTCTTACACATTCATATTAGATGTTGTGCCTTTCTAGGCTATGTGGACCCCATTTTAATGATGTAAAGTGTATTTAATCACACTTTCACATTGAATTTTTTGTCCTTGGCCCTATTCACCCTTTACATCATCGTTAATCGGCCCTTATTGCCCCATATTATGCATCCCAAGGCATAATTTGATCAAATACCCAATGAAATCAACATATAAACCTAATTTATGCATTCCCAAACAATCCAGTTGTCAAAAGGGATCCCCTGGGACTAATTCACCCATCTAGGAAAATGAGTCCTTGCAAGGTGGGACTAATTCACCTAGGGTGGGGAATCAGTCCCATTTGGGTCATTTTTGAGATTTTAGCATGAAAAACTAAAATTTAAGTTTATATTATTCTTTCATGTCAGCCTTGGGGATCAAATTAATGGGAAAATAAGGTGAATTTCCTATAAATATAAGTTCTTAAACCCTAATTAACATTGCATTCATTCATTTTTCACTCATCACTCCTTATTCTCTCAAGCAAGTTAGGATTTTATCATCTCAAGTCACCAAGATAGTATTTTTTAGACATTCAAGGGTAGATTTTTCATATTGCTGCAACAATCCAAGATCAATCATCATGGAAAGGTGTTAAACCCTTCATTTTATGTCCATTATTCATATTATTTCTTCATTTGGTCTAATTACCTAAAAGGGGTTTGACCAAGGAAAACCCCCATGCCCTAACATCCAACATTTCCCCTTCTCTTCTTGTGTTTATATAGAGTTAGACATCTTGAAGAATTGAAAATCATTGAATATATTATTGGAAATTTTTTGAAGACATATCCTTATTGAATAAGTCAAAATATCCATTAAAAGTCACCTATAATGCCATAAATCAGACTTGCAGAGGCAGACACTTGTTAGGAACTAAAGTGCAAACCGAGGGATCATGTTTCGACTTTTGAATCCTCATAAATTCAAAAGTGCAATAATTCACCATTAGTGGTGAATGAGTCCCATTTCTAGGCCTGAAAAATGGTTTTTTGTAGATCTAAATGCCTAGTATCAAAAAACCCATTCTCGTAGATGTCAGAAACAAGACTAATTCACCCAAAATGGAAAATTAGTCCTTGTGGTATTTTTCAATGTCTTCTAAAACATTCGAGACCTCCATCCCTTCACTTTCCAACCTCCAGGTGCACTCTATTTAGTTTCATTAAGTTTTGTATCAGTTTATTTATGTTTCTAGTTCATTTATGCATATCACAATGTGTTTTCCAACAAATTACATTTCTTAAGTTTTGCATTTATAGTCAATTGTCTTTATCAATTTAATTCATTTGGATCATTTCATTTAGGCATATTTTCATTATAATTGCATTAGTTTGAGTGAACCACCTAGATTTTGTGTGAGGTCTATCTCTCTCCTTTAGGTGAAAAACCCTAATTGAACAAGAGTCATAGCACCTTACACCCAAAAATCAATGGTTCATTTTGGTGAGCCTACTTTTCATATAATTTCTTGTCTAATTTAGATTCCATCATGATTTTATAATTATCTTGCATTGCATTTTGCATTAGTTAAGTTACATTCTAGGGTTTCAAATTTTGCATTAACAAAAAGTGCATATACGTTGCATTTTTGCCATCTAAAATCATTGAAATTTTCTAAAATTCTATAATTGCATCTTAGCTCTACATCATAGAGCTCAGAAAACATAAAAATCACGTAGAAATTTCTGAAAAAAGTCCCTACTGGGACTCATTCACCACCTTGAGCGAATTAGTCCCTTTTCACCCCTAAAATTCTCTTTTAAACATAGCTAAAAATCCTATTTTTAAGCTTTTTTTTCCTGCCATTACCTACTTGTACCAATTAGCTGAGTTTCTATAACATACATTTCATTAGATCCACTTTATATTAGCTCATTTCATGCATTGTTTAAATTCACATTTGCATTTTCAAATTTTCATCTTTCAAGTTTTTGCATCATGTAATCAACAAATTACTTGTTTTACATCTAAAAATTGCAGTTCAACATTTCCCCTTAAATCATTGCATTTATTTCCTTTTTCATCATAACATTTTTTCTTTCAAATGATGTGGCTTTGATTTGGTTACAACAATGAGGTCTTTAAGAAACATGATCAAACCATTGACACGATCCTTAATATTACACTGCCCATTGGTGAGAATGGTAGTGTAGACAATCATAACAATCATACTTGTCCCCTTTATACCTCTCCTACTAGTGACGAAGGTATCTTGGTGAAGTAAGATACAAGTATTAAGGGTCTTGATTGTCCATCTTCTCATTCACTTTTGGAAGATGTTAGACAACAAGAACATGAGATCATAAAAACATTCCTAAATATCACCTTACCTAGTCTCTACAACCATGAACATCAGCATTGTCCTTATCCTAATATCCCTTTTCAACGAAAAGAGGATAGGATGGTGTTAGAAGATATCCCTATTAAGAATCATGAAACCCTCGATCCTCCCTTCCCTACTGCTCCTACCATTTGGGATAATCTATTTGAAAAACATAGTGGTCCTTCTCTTGATGCCTCCCCCACTTGTGATGAAGCTACTTTACAAACTTTAACCTTTGATGAACATATTACAAGATCTCCTAGTAGGATAGATAATATGGAACATGAGAATGAGACCTTAGGGAAATGTGGCAATCAAATAGAGTCTTCTCCACATTTCCCCACTATCGATAAACAAATAAATTTAACTATTGACCATTCCCCTACTTGTGATACAATCATTTTAGAAGAACCAATCCATGAATGTCAAGAACATTTGATTCGTAGTTCTGCTAAAAACTCTTCTTCTGAGGAGAATATCATGGTGCTAGAAAAAGGAAACAATAATAATGTGTCTTCCTTAAATAAAAAAAGTGGTCCTTGATTGCCCTTTATTAGAGATACATCAAACAAAGACCACTAAGGGTATGAATGTGCAAGTGTCCATTAGACCCCCCTCAATCAATGGACCTCATACATACCTCGTGGGACATCCTAAAAACCCTCTAACTCCCTACCCACCCTCATACAAACAACAAACTCAAAATAAAACCGAACCTATCCTTTTCGCTCCTAAGAATAATGTTTCATAGCAACTGATTCATAATACCATTGCTCATATGTATAACACTCGAAAACAATCTACAACCACCACAACCAACCCTGAAACCCTTACCTTTTCCTAATCTTAACCTACCTAACCCTTTCTTGCTAGGTCAAAAGGAGTATGATCTAGTTGAGCACCTTGAGAATACTCCTGCTAAGATATCATTGTGGGACCTTATTCAAGCCTCCCCTCACTATCACAACATGATCCAAAAAACCTTACAACAAGTTCCCATCTATTCTAATGTGCAAACAAATGACATAGTAGCCATCATTCAAGGAATAAAAAATGACATTGTTTTCCACCAAAGTGAACTCCCCTCTTTGGATGTGCAAAAAAAAAAATCTTTTCATGATCATAGCATAATACAAACAAAAAGGGATAAAGAAAACTCTTGTAGATACCAATTTTTCCCTTAATGTATCTAGTGTGAGCCTTCTGGATAGGCTTGGCATTGATCAATCGAATATTAAACCTTATTCATTATATATTAAGGGATTTGACAATGTCGAAAAGAAACCACTCACAATAATCATTATACCTCTAATGGTTGGAGTGGCCACAATTAATACACCAATCCATGTTATGCCTCATAAAATTTCATGTAATCTTATCTTAGGCAGACTGTGGATTCATGAAATGAATGGTGTGCCTTCCACTCTTCATCGCAAAATGAAATACATCTACAATAACCAAGTGTACAAACTTGACAGTGATCCTAACCCTTACAATGTCTTACAACTCAAAAAACACAAAGAACATCCCTTAAACATATCAACATCAACCACACAAGTGGAACTCGTTCAACAAAAAGACAAACAAAAACATATTGAACAAGTCACGAAGCTATTAGAAGATGATTGGGGTTCCTTAGATTTCAATCATACATTCATGGATGAGTACAAGATCAAACACAAAGATTCAAATAAGGGAAATGAAAAAGGAAGAGGACCCTTTGAAAGAATCCACCTCAACCACTTTATACAATGAAATAAACTACACAACTGCCTCTGAAAATGTTGATCACCAAGCACCACCCGATCCAAAAGCAATGAAAAAGCATTATGGAAAAGGTTATGAACTTATGAAAAATACTGGCTACAGTGGAAAAGGATGTGGTACCAATGAACAGGGTATATGTAACCTTATAGATCCTCTCCCACAACAAAAAACTCATGGCCTTGCTTATTCTCCTTTGATAGAAATCACCAAGCCTTCAGTTAATATGAACACCATCCCAAATAATTCATCAAAGTCAACCTTAACCATATTGCATCCTGAACTGATCAACACTAGTGGTCTTGATCATTATTCTTTGCAAGCAATCAAACAAACAAATACACCTTTGCTTAATGCCAATGTCATATCACAAAACACTAATGAATTGACTTCGTTAGATTTTACATCCTCTTGTAAAGGAGAGAACAAAATCTTGCAATCTAAAGAGTCTTGCATAGGTATGACAACTAATACTAAGCAAGATGTATCTTTTCCACAACCCATAGAAATACCTTCTCCCCTTAATAAAGAATATATCTTATCGAGACTCCTTCAAAATCACTTGATGTCCCTTCTTCCTAGAACTTGAAATAATTGCTATTACAAAACTTCATTTTGTGCCCATCATAGAGTTCATGGTCATTCCACTAATGAATGTAAAGCTCTGAGTATTAAAATCCAACATTTTAAGGAGTTTGGCATTCTCCCTAATGTGGGGGCACCTAATCCCTCTAATTGATACTAATTTTCACTATAGTATGCATTTCATTAATCATTTTGGGTCACCTTTGTCTTGCACTAGGTGGGGACAAAGCATTAAGTAGCCTATCCTCGTATGTCACCTATCGTTGCCTCTTTTGGCTAGACGTTAACCTTTAATGAACATATAAGAGAAAGCTTGAGATGTGGAGGATAGGCCTTAAGTTGGATTGCATGTGACATACTCCCTTTTTCATGACGTAGCTTCTCAAAAACATATGACTTGGCATAGGGATTTTCATGTAAACTCTCATGTCTTCTTCTAATTTAAAGCAATTTCTCATAGTACTGGCGTTCACAACCACTTTAAAGTGGGGGAATACATCACCAGTCACATTTCATTGTATGATTTCTTTCTTCTTGAAATGCGTTATTTTCTTGGTAGGGTCATTGGGATTGATTCCCTCCAAGAGTGTGATATTTCTTTTACTTTTCCTCTCTTGGAGACATTAGGCATGATGTTCACTAAGAAGAGACCTTGCACGAACTAAGAAAATTCCCTTTGAACATTCCTTACACCATTTTTTCATATACAATGTCTATGAGTATGAAGCATATGAAGTTTTTCTTACCTCATAGAGCTCGAAGACCATTTTCATTGTGGCACCTTATTAAATTTATTAGGAGTTATAAATTTGGTATGGTTGAGCGAGAAGCCCATTCTAAGGCATGACATTTCCCTAGAGCCACCTTGTGGATTTCTCACCCCATGAACAACCAGAAGTTTCATGGCCCCAAACTAAGTATACTTGGGCCTTCTCACCTGAAAGACAACCATGAGTTCAATCGCCCCAGAGTGAGTATGCATTTTCTTTCCAAACAAATAGGCTAGATTTTCTCCACAATGTGATGGAAAAATGGTCAAAGCTTGATCCACCTTTTCATTTTCAATTTTCTCTTTCTTTCTGGCCATTGCACATGACCATTTATCTTGTCTTGTTACAAATCAATCATCTTGTGTGTGTCCTTTTTCACTTATGTCGGATTGACTTAGGATCTTGGATCTTGGGGGCTTGATTGCTTCCTTGATCTCTGTTATCCTACATGATCTGCATTCATACTATTGGACCCCTCTTGAATGTCTACTTTAGTGTGAGTTTGAAGCAAGTTCACCCTCTCACTAAAGTGGGGGCTAAATGTACCATATAAAAAAGTATTTCTTACTTGATATGGGAATAATTGATGACAAACTAGACTTAATGAGGCCTTGATTTTGTGTTGCAAAGTGTTTTACACATCCACACTAGGTCTTGGATCCTTACAAACTGAATAAATACATCTAACAATGTCTTGTAAAGGTGTTGTAAAAGACTTTCACACTTCTCTAGGATTAATAAACCCATTTTCCTTTAATTAAACATTATAAAATATATTTAGTTACATTATCACATCAATCTAGAAGGCTTGAGAATTAAACTTAACATTAATCTAGTGTTGTAATGTGTCTTACACATTCACATTAGATGTTGTGCCTTTCTAGGCTATGTGGGCCTCATTTTAATGATGTAAAGTGTATTTAATGACACTTTCACATTGAATTTTGTGTCCTTGGCCCTATTCACCCTTTACATCATCATTAATAGGCCCCTATTTCCCCATATTGTGCATCTCAAGGCATAATTTGATCAAATACTTGATGAAATTATCATATAAACCTAATTTATGCATTCCCCAATAATCCAACTATCAAAAGGGTCCCTTTAGGACTAATTCACCCATCTAGATGAATAATTCCCTACCAGGTGGGACTAATTCTCCAAGGGTGGTGAATCAGTCCCATTTGGGTCATTTTTGAGTTTTAAGTGGGAAAAACTAAAATTTAAGTTTATTATTCTTTTATGTCAACCTTGTAGATCCAATTAATGGGAAAATAAGGTGAATTTACTATAAATATAAGTCCCTAAACCTTAATTAACATCTCATTCATTCATTATTCACTCACCACTCATTATTCTTCTCAAGAAACTTAGGATTTTATCATCTCAAGTCACCAAGATAGTATTTTTTAGACATTCAAGGGAATTTTTTCACATTGTTGCAGCAATCCAAGACCATTCATCATGGAAAGGTATTAATTCCTTCATTTTATGTCCATTCTTCATATTATTTCTTCATTTGGTTTAATTACCTAAAAGGGGTTTGATTAAGGAAAACCCCATGCCCTAACATCCAACATTTCTCCTCTTCTTGTGTGTTTGTAGAAATAAACATCTTGAAGACTTGGAAATAATTGAATATTGTATTGTAAAGTTGTTGAAGACATATGCTTGTTGAAAAAGTCAAAATATCCATTAAAAGTCACCTACAGTGCAACTAATAGTGAACAATCCCACATCTATTAGGAACCGGAGTGCAAATCGAGGGCTCCTGTTGCCACTTTTGAATCTTCAGAAATTTAGAAGTGGGATCGTTCACTATTAGTTGAAAATGAGTCCCATTGCTAGGTTTGAAAAAGGGTTTTTGTAGATCTGAATACCTAGTATCCAAAAATGTGTTCTGACAGACTTTGTTAGAAATAGGACTAATTCACCTAGAATGACGAATTAGTCCCAGTGGGCTATTTCAGTATCTTTTGCAACATTCTAGACCTTCATCCCTTCAATTTGCAACCTCCAGGTGTGCACTCTATTTAGTTTCATTAATTTTTGTTTCAGTTTATTTATGTTTCATTCATCTTTGCATATCACAATATGTTTTCCAACAAATTGCATTTCTTAGGTTTTGCATTTATAGTCAATTTTCTTTATCAATTTTTTGCATTTAGATAATTGCATTTAGGCATATTTTCATTATATTTTCATTATTTTGAGTGAACAACCTAGATTTTGTGTGGGGTCTATCTCTCTCCTTTAGGTTAAAAACCCTAATTGAACAAGAGAGTCATAGCACCTTACACCCAAAAATCAATGGTTCAGTACCTTATTAAAGTCATGGGGATATGTATTTCATATGGTCCCTTGGGACTCACCTAGTGAACAACTAGCTTCACTAGCCCTTGTGAGCATGCATTTTTGCACCTTATTAAAGTCATTGTGGTATGGCTTTGATATAGTCCCCTAAGGCTCACCTAGTGAACAACTAGCTTCACTAGCCCTTGTAATCATGCATTTTCTTTTTGTCCTTATTAAAGTCATGGAGGTATGACATTGATATGGGGCTCACCTAGTGGACAACTAGCTTCACTAGCAATTGTGAGCATGCATTTTATTTGCATAGTGGACAACACATTCCACTTGTAAACATTTTTTTTGTAGAAACAACTTAGACCTACTCCACTGTGTTGGATGACCATTCGAAGCTTGATTTGTTTCATTTTATTTTTCCTTTTCCCTTTTTTCTATTTTTAATGGTGCATGTTTGTGAACTGGTTATGACTTCATATATCATCTGTAACCATGTTCCTGTGTACTTATGTTAGTTTGTTGTATGATCTTGATCCTAAGGTCTTAGCGACCCTCTTGGTCATTGTCTTCCTACCTTACTAGAATTTGTACATTTGAACCCCTCTTGATTCAGTGGTTGGCTACTTTAGTGTGAGTTTGAAGCAAGTTCATCCTCTCACTAAAGTGGGGGCTAAATGTAGTGTAGGAAAATGCATACCCTTGCATTTTCACTTTTTTGGGCCCTCCTTGCTTTGTTTATCCTTATTTATGTCCTAATTGGTCCTATTTTGCATCCACAAGCCTAATAAATTACATCTTTTATGGCTAATCCCGACAAACATCAATGGATAAATGATAATTTAATGATTTTTTCTGAGTGTCCCTAGTTTTTTAGTCAGGACTAAGATGCCAACTAGGGCATCTTTGTCCCCCAAAGGTCTTGGGACCTTGATTTCAAGTGTGTGTTAAAGTGGCCCCTTTTTGGAGTTTGTTGCCTGATATTTGAGCCTCGAGACTAAGATGCCACCTAGGGCATCTTAGTCCCCCTTAAGGTATTTTCAGGATTTAATTCAAATTCTGGTAGGATTTAGCCTCCTTTAATTAATGATTTCATATGTCGGCTTGGTGTGGTGTAATTTCAGGATATTAAGCATAGATAAGTATAAATACAAGGTTCCTTCACTCATTTTCATATCCAAGAATACATCCAAACATTCTAACAGTTTCAAGAGAGCATTATAGGGCATTCAAGAGCAACTCATCAAGCATTTAGAGCCATCATCGAGATTCATGCATCATATCAAAGATATTCTTGCATCATGTGTGTTTTTGTACTAACATTTCTAATGTAGGGTTTTGATTCAAGCAAGCAATTCAAGTCCATATCTATTAAGCATTCCTTTGATTCAAGATCTATATCTAAGCTAGATATTCCACACAAGTTTGTAGACTTAATAGCAAGTTTTTAGTGAGTTATAGAATTGCATGTTGTTCATTCATCATTTCCCTCCTAAGTTATTCTATTTCATTTCAAGGTTTAATTACCAACAAGGGGTTTGACCAAGGAAAACCCTCATCCACTAACAATCAACAAGTTTTTCCGTTCTTGCATGCTTGTGTTTGTAGATTTATGTTGAGGATTTGAAGGAATTTGAAGTGCAAAGTTGCACTGTAAAGTTGTCATCTTCACATAAACTCACCTATAGGCCAGATCCTAAATTTTTAGAACCTGAGATCAGAGAAGAAGGAAGTATAGATTTCAAGCCTTAGGATCACTTTTAGAGATTTCATAAATTCAGTTCAGGAGTAAGAAAATAGCAAGGGAGCATCTTAGTCCTGCAAGTGGAATTTTGCAGAGATTCTTTCAGATACTATCTCGGCATCTAAAGATTTTGCATCTACCTTGAAAAATAGCAGCAGGACTAATAAGACAATAAGGGCATCTTAGTCCTCCATATCATATTTTGACAACTTCTTTTCATTTCTAGAATCCTTGTCACATTTCCATACTTCCTAGGTACACATATCCTAACTTCTTGTTGCATAATTTCATTATTTACATCCTTCATTTAGCTTGCATTATTAGGTTTTGTGAGTTGAATGCTAAGTTGTCTTTTCCAATCTTTTGCTTGGTGGTGAATCCCTCAAAGCTTAAAGAACCCCCTCCTAGGTCTTCCTTGTTGGGAATTGACTCACCTTGTTAGGTTGATAGTCAATCCAATTTGGGTTCCTAGGAAATTATTGAATGAAAATAGATGAATAGTGGTGCAACAACATCACTCATTTTTCATATTGCTCAAAAATCGCATCCTTCAATAAGGATCCCCTTAGAAATATTTTCTATCAAAACTAGATTCGTAATAAAAATAATTGGAAAGCTTGCCTTCGTTAAGGCCCTTCTTTTTTCAAATTCCTTGAAAAAAAATAATCTTTCAAAATAATTCCTTAATGCTAGAATAATTTGCAAAAAAAAATTGCTTTTCAAACAGAGCATCCCCTTGCATGAGCCCCTTGCTATTTTGAAGCATTCTCAAGGGACCCCTTTGAAATATTTCCCTTCATTTGTTTGTTTTGATCTATGAATGTGTATCATTTTTCTTTAATTTATCTTTCCTAACATGTTGCTTTGTAGGAATGAGCACCTGTGAAGCTATTTTACAATCAAGCTTGGAGGATCGAGCACCTTGTTAATCTTTCCTTGTAGGGCTGAGCACTTGTAAAGGCCAATTAGACTCTATGGAGCCTTTTACATCTAACCTCCCTAAGCCCCAAGAACCCATGGCACCTCCTTTGTAGGACCAAGCATTTGTAAAGTGTTTTCATTCTATAAGACCAAGCACTTATAGGATCGAGCACCTATAGAGCCTTTTGTTCACCTTTTGTAGGACCAAGTACCTATGGTGCTTTTTTTCAAATCTTTATAGGACCAAGTACCTATGGATCCAACTATCTCTATCTCTCCTATGCCTGAGTTTTCTATATTGTGATTTGCTTCATCGATAGTTTAGGTATATTATTTTCAATTTCATTCACTCTACTTTACCATGCATTTTATGACACTAATGCTCGCTAAAGTAGGGGACAAAATTAATCACATTAATTTGCACCCCTTGGAAATTCCCCATTTACACACACCTTAACTTAGAAAATGCAATCTCGATGATGTATTTTCCACATCCGCTTCCATTTCCCATCAACCTAGCGCCTATTTTACATGTCAGCGGATGAGTTTTGTCAGGGACACACATGCACCGTGTTGCCATCCTAACTAGATTCCTACCTCTAGAATTTGTAGAGGCCTTACACTTCAACATTGAACATGAAGTGTAACACTTCCCACCGCTTCAATTGACTTCAAACAACCCTTTTGCCTCCATTCTTCTTTAGAAATGGCTATCTTCTTGATTCACTCTTCCTTATTCATCTTCTTGATCAAAATTTTCTCTACACACTTGCTCAACACTCACTTTTAGCTCCTTCGCATTTCACCACCTCCATTATTGCTGTAATTTCCTTCTTTGGTGGCTTCTCCTCTTCATTGTTGTGGCAATGTTGGCTTTGGAGAGCTTGTGAGCTTACATCTTCCTCCATTTTCCTTGAGAGCACATGGCTAAGAAGGTGATATTCATCCATTTCCATTCACTTTTGTATGATCTACTTGCATAGTATCATATTGTTGTTTGAGTATTTATTGTTATTTCTATTTCTAAACTCTCTTTATCATCTTTCCATACAATCATTGTTATCTGGTTGTTGATGGATGTGGAAACACCAAAGTGGTGACTGATTAAGGCTATCCTTTAAATAGAGCCCCAACATTTTCTCATCCATGTGTGTGTAGGTAAATTTTGATAGGATCTATTCAAATAATCAGATTTCATGTGGCTCGATATTTATTTGTCACCCATTTTTTATAAATTTGGAGTATACTAGTTAATATATTATTCATTTTGCATTCTATTTTTCACTTTGTCACCACTCTATCATAGCTTAAAACTATGTTGGTCAATTTGTTAGCCTATTTCCCAAAATTTTGGTCTTTCTTTCACACTCCATCCATACAGACGAAAACACCCCACTAGGAAGCTAGTAAGCCACGTTGGAGTCTGACATACACTGACATTCTCAAGCAGTGAGCTACTCAACTCATAAACCGTACTCTAGAAGTTGGCTGATTTGACCCCCTGAAACATTTAGGTTAGCAAAAGGAAAGTGACAAACCACTTGTCCTTCCTTTTCAACCCTTGAAACCTTAAACCTTTCTAATTCATTTGTCTAGCTTGAGGTAGATCAGGATAGCCTATTTTTCTAGACTCTTTGATGACCTAGAGTCCTTAAGCAGTAGGTCCCCCTCCTCTACATGATGTAATACAAGAAGATAGTACTATCATTGGGTGCTTCATAGATCCAAAATATACAAGAAGAAAAAATTAACAAAAATTTAAATGAAAATTGGATTCTTAGCTTCTACTTGAAATTTATTTCTAGTTGTTTCTTTGTGGGTATCTTATAAAGAGCCAAAGATAGATATTTTGTGATAAGGAATGACCCTTGGCACTCAAAGGATTATGTGATATGCATGCACAAGTGACTCCTTATCTTCAAACCTATCATTTTTTCCTCATGTGATATTCCTTCATAGATCAAATTTTATCATTTACCATTATAATATTGGTGAAATTAATGCCTCTAGAAAAATTAGTAATGGCATAGGAGTGGCCATTCAGATAGGAAATCAAATCTTAGAAAATAATTCTTGTATTAGTGTTAGAGTTGTCCATTAAAGCAATTCAAAGACAAGTTATCTTTTCTATTGTGATGGGGGAGTGATCTTAGTCAATTGAAGTGGATGGAAACAAATTATTTTGCTTAAATTGTGAAGCTAGAGACTATTAGAGGACAATTTTTATATGGTTTCCTTTTACTCCAACTTATGATTTGATCCCAAATTTAAAAGCTAATACAATTTTGCAAAGGGAAGAAGACAAAATTAAAGGGCTAAGTTGTTTGTTCAAAAGTTCTTGACTAGCCTAGTGGTTCATGTTCAAATATTTCTATAATTTTGTTTCAAGGAAAAATGGTGGGAGTGGAGGATTTAAAGGATATTGCATAAGAAATGAAGGTTTGGAAAAGCTCTAAAAATGAGATGGAAGAGGAACTTGTGGATGTAACAAAATTAAGTTGCATAAGGCAATCTACTTCTAAGGTGAGCTAAACAATAATTTTGGATTAGGTGTAAGCCAAGCAATAAAAAACAATAAATGGAGAAGAGAAAAAATTACTATGTGTGTTAGTTAATCAACAATTAATAATTCTCTATTGAGATCTAAGGGAGGAGATACCTTAGAAAATAATGAAGATCCTCCCTTGTAATGTAAGGGGATTAAATGGTCCCTAATAGGAAACACATGACCATTCACCATTTTGATAATTTATTGATTATTATAATACTAATACAAGAGAAAAAATTGGAATCTATACATGTAGAGATTTTCATGAAGCATTGTAAATGCTAGAATGGTTAGTGTGAAGAAGCTATTGGTTATTTTGGTGGATTGGGTGTTCTATAGAGTCCTTTACAATATTTGGTGGAGATGATATCCTCTAAAACAAACTTTGGGTTCCTAAATGTATGAAGCAATCTCTCTAATCTTACTATCTTTACATTGAATATGAATGGCCCACAAAAATAGAATGTAAAAGACTGGAATGAAATCATATCCAAAATTTAGTATTATTAAAATTAGAAGTTTATTCTTGGGGGATTTTATTGAGATCCTTCAAAATACACAAAAAGAGGGGGTCTTTCTCAGATAACTCGATCATAGCTCAACTTTCAAAAAAAATTTATAAGTTGTTGACCTTGTGTATGTGGCTCCAAAAATGGTTACTTTACTTGGGTGAATAGACATGATAGTTTTACAAACATTGTTGAGAAGCTATATCTTTTTTTCATTAATCTAATTTGAGTTTGTCTTCACATATTTTGATCTCTTCTATATGCTTGATATTAGATTTAGATTAATATCAAATTTTACTATATATACTCAAATATAAGCCCCCAATTTTATGCCATTTTATGCTTGAAAGGATTTGGTCATAAGAGAAGACTTGAAAGACTTACTCAAGAGGTAGTGGAGTGAGTTTGGAAATCTAAAAGGCTAAAAATTCTTCATTTTCACAAGGAGATTACTACACATCAAGGAGAGATTAAAGGCCTGGAATAAGTGTTCCTTCAAAAATATATGTAGGTGTACACACTAAAACTATCTCGAGCTTGCAAGCAACATTTTATTATAGATTCATGAATAAAAATAAAAAATAAAAATTATCGGAGATTTTCCTTCTTCCTTGCATAATTAAAAAAAATTAATTATTTAATTCTTCTCTAATTTCATTTTCCTCTATTAATTTAATAATTTTTAATTATTTAATTAATTCATTTTATCTTATTCTTCCTTTTATTAATATAAAAAAATATCAAATTGTTTAAATAATGTCACTAACACCCCTTTTTCCCTCATAATGAAATAAATTTTATTTATTTAATTATTTATCATATTCTTATCTTCATAATTAAATAATTATTTTTTAATTTTTTAATTATTTAATTATTCAATTTTCCTCCCTCAAATTAAACGTCATTATTTAATTTGAATTTCTTCATAGCTAAGCCCTAAATCTCAACCACTTTCTTGATTTTTGGTCCATTCATGCTTATCCATGTCTCAATCAATCTCATTCATTGATCATGATACATCATTACCTAACCCTAACCCTTTTTGAATTAGGATTTCTATAAAATAAAGTCATAATCTTCATTTTAAGGTTAACCACAATCTTTGAAGTTTTTCTATCAAGAGATCAAGCTATCAAATTGTCAAAGTATATTACATACTACAAATATAAGAATAAATAAAGTAAAATGGAGAAGCGCAATGAAGGTGATTCAACTATGGCATATGAATGGAGGATTATTTCTTTATTATTATGTTTTCTATGTTCATTTGTACTTCATTGTTGGATTAGGGTCCTCATAGCTTGAATTAGATCATTTTATGGTTGTTATTATTGATTCATGTTTATTCTCTAAGTTATAAACCCCATCTACATTTTGTGAACCTAATATGGAATAACCATTTTTTTAAAAAAAATTAGCAAAATTATGATTTTCAGTAGTCCACTGCAATCGATATGTAGAATGACACAATTGCATTTTAAAATGTTGCAATCATTGTATGGCACATCACAATCATTTATCACAGAGCCACAATCATCACTCAAAATGAAACATCTGACTATCATTTTCCACAAGCTCAAATAATTCAATTATTGATGTTTTAGGGAATTCTTTAGGTTTCTAGTTATTATTTTGATATACTATTAGTCTGCTAATATCATATCCATCATCAAGTTTTACAATTTTTTTGGTCAGATCTATATTTTTGCACCTTAGGGTTTTTTCATTGCAA
Organism: Sequoia sempervirens; assembly: GCA_007258455.2. Classification (NCBI taxonomy): domain Eukaryota; kingdom Viridiplantae; phylum Streptophyta; class Pinopsida; order Cupressales; family Cupressaceae; genus Sequoia; species Sequoia sempervirens. The sequence continues at coordinate 609,228,280 of VDFB02193867.1, forward strand.
TCATTTAACAGTTCATTGCAATAATTTATCAGTGCATTGTAATTTCTATTTTATTCATCGCATTCACTATTCTATTCATCATAATCATCTATTTTTGCACCGCACCCATGTGCTACATCTAAGCCTCTATGCCCTATAATTGATTGTTGTAGACAAAGAGGGTATAAACCTACGATTTTCATTTTCTTCTTTTTTCATTCATTAGGGTAGAGGTTTCCTATGTTACTAATATCTAATCTTTAGCATGTGGAAATCATTGGGAGAAGATATTTTGATCCAAACTACTAATCCAATTTATTGCAGGGTTCCATTGTGTGTTTGTTATTTCTAAATTAGGAACATTTGGAATTGGTGCACTTGCACATTGTGTTAAACCAAAAAATTGTTTATGTATATCATCTCTCCTTCAACTTCATGTGATCTTTGGCGTAAGAGAAAAACATATCAATCTCTTTTCTTTTTAGGAGGTCTACTTTTGAGACACATCTTAATGGAGAACTCAAGGGGGACGACCTCAAAGAACATATTTTTTGGGTAGGCTATATTAAAGGTTCAAAGGTGAAAGTTAGTAGAATTACCCATAGAAATTATACCTTATGTGTCAATATTGATGTGGAACAACTAATGGCATTCACATTTACTAGATGCTTAAGTGTCTCGCATGTAAATTATACCTTTGGAATTCACCGATCTCCTATAAATCCATTGTTATTAGAAGCCTAAGAATTTTTTGGCCATCTTCTATTGTTGGTGCATTGGGATAACATCATCACAAGAAGTTACCTCATCTAATTCTTGGTTGAGGTGGCAAGGTTCCTTGTTTTGAGTTACTCCTTTCAAGACTTGAGGTGTCAAGGTGGTCCATGACCTTGGCATACTCTAGCTTCACCCACTCCTCGTTCACAAATTATATCACTCCTCTTGGGGTGAGGTAAGCCTAACTTTATTAGAAAATCCCTATTATTCCTTAGGTCATGCTTGTCTTCATTGTTTATGAACCAAGGCCAAGTGAGTTTTCTGGAAGAAAAATTTAAAACTTACTATCTTATAAAGAAGTCAAAGATTTAAAATCAAAAAAGTATATTTTTCAAGTGTTTGCTATGTTTTATGATCAAATTAAAACTTTCCAATAATGAAAAACAACCTAGAAAACATCAAATTAGGGTCAAAAGGAAAGACACCACAACTATTTTCCAAAACATCACAACTATTAGATAACACACGACAATTGTCAGAAACCTTAGGGAGCTAGAAATCCACATTTTCCTATGCACCGTAATTGACCAGTTCTACAATGTAATTCATTGGCTCTACACTACATATGTGGCTTGAAACACCACAATTGTTAGGATCAATTTTTTTGGGGAAATATTTGTACATCCAACTTTTAGTTTGCTTATAGTCTATGATTGTGCACTAAGATTAGAAACTTTTTTAGATTCAATCAGTCTATCTATATCATTTCATCTTTCACCTTAGGTCATCTTGCATATTCCTAGTTTTCATATACCACATTCCAGCTTCATTTTAGCATCACCTTTGAGTCTTGATATTAGGAGGATTATCATACTATTAGTCAAATCATTAGTCTCATTTCTAGGTATCTTGACCTTATCATACCTCTCATTAATATTATTTGTAGGTTGGGCCTACAACTCACATGTCTAGTTTAGGTTCACCTTTGGTCAATTAATAATCATCATCATTTTGGTCTATCTTCTTGAGGTATTGACATTTAGAGCTTCCAATTTGGTCCATCATAGTTTGGTTAACATCCTCCTCTAGGATTCAATGTTACATACCCATTCCAAGCATAGTCATAATCATAGTCTCATTATCACTTTGCATCCCAAGCATAGTCATAACTTCATTGTCACTCTTGCATGCCGAAAACTTGGTCAACTTGCATTGCCATATTTATAGCCCAAAATTCCAAAAGCATAGCATAGCGTCATTATCATCTTCCATTGTCATTTGTAGTTTGTATCTCCATCTTAGTTGCATACATACCAAAAGTTTCACCATCCAAAAATCAAAATTATTATATGGTCTTGACTAGGGAACAAAGAAAATAAAGAGACATGGATGAAATTCATATGACCCCTATTTCAATCCAACTAGCAACATGAACTTTGGGTAAACATCAAACAAACCTCAAACAAACCTCAAACAATAGAATTTGAAGCACCAAACCCATTTGCCAATTTCACATTGTAGGAGGTCAACCAAGGCCTAACACTCAAATAGATTGAAGAGGATTCTCAAGATGCTAGGATAATCTGAATTGTAAAGGGGCTAGTAAACACATATGCCAATAGGTAATTTCTTGTACTTTATCAAAAAAGTGCCAAGCTCCCCTTTGGTTTTGACACTTCTAAAATTGTAGAGGGAAAACCAAAAACACAAACTCAAGGTCTTGGTCAAAACATATTTTCACAAGGTCAATCATGCTCACAATAAATGCACCCTAGTTTACCTCTTGGGGGAAAAACACATAATGTGACAACTAAGCAAATCCCTTCCCCTCCAACATTTGGCATCAATAGAACACATGTCACATCAAAAGGAAAAACTCCAACATTTAGAAATCCACTTGGTTCATCCTCTAGTTCCATGGTATGCATTTAGTATATCCATTTGGTATGAGATCCACTCATAACATCATACCATCAACCAATAGAAATTAAAATACCCCATGCAAGACAAGAAGGGTCCATATTACAACATCAAGAGTTCCAACCCAAGAAAACAACACTACACCAAACACCAACATGTCTTTTGGGTCAAAATTGAGCACCAGTCAACCCCCATCAAAACATGTCACTCTAGACACCAACTTTACACCTCAATTCCATCACAACAACATGTCACTCCAAACACTAGCTTCATACCATAAGATTGAACCAATACCAATGCCAATACCATGTCCACACCTCACTTCCAACAAGGAAATCAATATCCTTTACAAAAAAACACCGATCCAAATTCAACACTTACATCCAAATTTAAAAATCAAAATCCATCACAGAACCATCTCAACACACTCAACACAAATACTAACCCTCTCATACAAATTCAACCAAAAATACCACCATTAATTGTGGAAATGTTAGTCCAACAAATGTAAGTAATGCAATAAAAAATGGAAAACATGCAATTGGGTACAAAAAAGACATACTCAATGAAAGAATTATGTCCTTATCCCTTTGATAGGAGCATATACATACCACCTTTCCCACCAAACTTCACCGTTCCAAGGTTTAATAAGTATAAGGGAAAAGGAGATCAGGTAGAACACCTAAGACCGTTTAACACTACATGTATGGACATTTCCTAGGAGCATGCATACTTGATGAGATTATTTCCACATAGCTTTTCAGGAAAGGCTCTAGAGTGGTTCACACATCTTCCTCATGGGATAAAAACATGGAATGAACTAGCTGACAAGTTTATTACACATTTTAACTATAACATTGAATGTGACATTACCCTAGTGAAATTATGCACAAACAAATAAAAAGGAGTCACACCATTTTATCAAAGATGGTGAAGCATGTCTAGTAAATTTCCTTGTCACATACTAGAAAAATAGTTGGTTCCCATTTTTATAGAATACCTCAAAACATAACTAATGTATTAACTTCAAATCTAGTGTTGTACCACATTTGATGATTTCATTGAGAAAGGTGTCTTTATTGAGAAAGCTCTTGTGGTGAAAACACTAGTAAATTTTTTTGAAGAAAACAAAAATGCTCCTAATGATAAAGGAAAATTTTGGTCTACAAATAAAAATATCACCAATGATGGGGTATTTTATGCCAAAGTTATTAACCAAGTTCACCCTAGCATTCATCTTAAAGGTTCTTCTACACAAAATAATCCAACACCATGTCATGACCAAATGGAAAACGTGATCCAAAAAAATCAACAATGTAGAGGTCCCCCACAAACAAACAGGCCTAAAAGAACATACACAATCTTAGCCTGGGAACCCATTGATTCAACCTTGAAGAAACTCTAGCAATAAAATTCCATTCAACTTCTTGATAGTAAACCATACGAACCAACACTAGTCAAACCAAATTAGTCAAATGATAATGAATATTGTGAGTACCATCATAAAAAGGGACATAAAAAATCATAATGTTGGGCCTTTAAGAACCTTATCCAAGACCTTTTTGAATAGGGTGACATATCAATGGACAATTCACAAGGTAAAACAAATGATAACCATACCATATTTAAGTTTCCCCTACAAGACCATGGAAAGGGAAAACCCTCCAATTTAGGGAACAATACCATTAATAGTGCAAATTATACTAATATTGCATATGACTATATACTATCAATCACATTCAAGCCTTTGATAACCATGTCCCTACCATTACCATCAATAAAAATTTGCAATGTGAAATTGCCACTTGCAGTTTTAAAGTGACCTTGCAAGGAGCTTATTCCAATCCACAACCAAAAAGTCAATATAACCTCCTAGACCATCTAGGAAAGACTCTTGTGTAAATATCCATTCTTGAGTTACTTTGCATATCCCCTAAGCATAAGGCCATTCTGTACAAAACTTTGTTAGATACATATGTGCTCAATGACCTAAATTTCAATCAATTTGAGGCCATGGTAGGATACTTAGCCACCACCCATCACACCTCAATTTTTGATAAAGACATTTCCACACATAAACCAAACCATAACGACCCATTACTCCTTCAGGTATACATTAATAAAAAAAAAATTAGATGAGTCTTGGTAGATGGTGGATCAAGTCTAAATATATGCACCTTAAACATTATCTAAATATTGGTAGATGGTGGATTTTGTAAATATTGTATAGATGAATCCACAAATAACATTATCTAAGCTTATGATGATGTTGAGAACTCATCCAAGGGTATAATCACATTTCCTATAAGAGTTGGGTATGTTATTGAAAACATAATATTCCAAGTCTTGGATATGGACTTACCATACGATCTTCTCCTTGGTCACCCATGTATTCATGTCACGAGGGTCATTCCTTCCACATACCATCAATGCCTTGATTTTCCTCATAATGGCATCTAAATCACTATACTAAGTGATCCTATCTCGTTCCAATATTGTAGTAATCTGAAAGTGACCAATGAACATCAAGTTCCTATTAATCGAGAAGCCTCATACTCTACCTCATCACATTACATTGATCCATCTTCTCTATTTAAATCATCCACTACATCATCCAAACCCAAGGTCCAGATCTATGATAGGGGATGTGGTGAATACAACATTTAGAGCTTATTTTGTGTTGGGAAGTTTCCCATATTACAAAAATCTTACAGGAAACCTTATTCTATCAAGAAGGAATCTAAAGTTGTCATTCACAATCCCCCTACGAAATTCACTAAGTTGTGTGAGTTGAACAAAGACTCTATAGGCAAGGATATTTCTACATGGATTTACAAAGATGGAGAGGATACTAAGCCTAAGAAATTACCAGTTGAGAGATATTCAAAAAAATTAAGGATCATTCAATGTTTGGCTTGAACAAACATTGAATGATAGAACAAATATTGCCTCGTCAGTTTCCAAAGAACACTAGGTTAGGCTATATACCACCAATGGTGAGTCCTCCTAGTACTAAGTTTCCCTCAAGTGAAAGTGACACTTAAAATTAAATCAATACATTTGAGGAATACCATACCAAATTGACTCCAAAAAAGGGAGTGGGATTCCTACACATCTAGTGATTATGACATATTCAAATTTTCATTGATCTTGACTGATCTTCTTCCTCGACCAAAGTCGTGAGCAATAATGCTTGGATAAATTCCTTTTGGGATCTTGATAATACCTCTATTTTTACCATATCCACTTATTCATTAAGCCTTAATGACACCAATGATGGATTATCCCTCATTTACCCAAATCTAATATATTGGGATCAACAAGGACCATTGAGTTTAGACACATTTGAGAACGATGAAGAAATAGTTGAGTTCATGGGACTTCAAGAAGGGATACCAAGTGGGGATCATAAATTTGGATTTATCATATAACTTGACAACACAACATACTTTGGAGAGTCTACCCCACCCTCTAGTCACAAAAATGAGAAAAATAAAAAGAATAGGTCTCTAGGTGAAAACCGAAAGGCATATTTAAACCAAGAAAAAGTAAAAATAAAGGATGTATCTGAAGGTGAAAACCTCTCTGAGGCACCTAAGGATGGAGGGTTGGACATTATGCCCATAAATCAAGAGAGATAACCATTTCTTGTGGATAAATCAGAAAAATCTATATTGGTATAGAAGATAATCTTAGAATCATTCATCTTGTAACATCTTTGACTACCGAAGAAAAACCAGAGTTCACTACTGTCTTTTCTAAGGGACAAATCAAATTTGCATAGTCATACGTTGATATGCTTGGGTTGGACCTTGAACTTGTTCTACATCATTTTTCATTGGTTCCAAATGCTAAACTAGTCAAATAGAAATTGGGAAAAATGCACCCACAAATTGCACTCTTAGTGAAAGTAGAATTGAAGAAACTTTTGGATGTTGGTTTTATTCATCCTATAGATTATGTAGAGTGGATATATCAAATATTTTTCCCATCATGAAACCAACTGGAGGTATTAGACTATGTACAAATTTTAGAGATATAAACAAAGCTTTTCCTAAAGATGACTTTTTTTGCCTAATATTAACATAATAGTAGACCTCATAGTGGGATATATGAGATAACATTATCACTTATGGATGATTTTTCAAGATATAATTAGATTAGAATTACCCTTGAGGATCAACATAAAATGGATTTCACTTGTGCTTGGGGTACCCTTTTTTGGAACATTATATCATTTGGCCTTAAGAATGCTAGAGCAACATATTAGAGAGCTATGACTACTATATTTCATGACTACATGCTGTGAGAACCCTTTTCCTAGTACCTGCAAAACAACATGAGTAAACAAGTTAAACAAGGAATTGCAAGCTAAAAAAAGGATTCCCCATGAAATCCATTTACAACCTCAAACTAGGAATGAAAATAATAAGGAACACAATGAAAATGATAAAACAAAGATTAAATCCTAATTAGATGTGCAAACTCATGATCCCATGGGGGAATTGGTGCCAATTTGATGTGAAAATTGGCCCTTTCCCAATTCCTATGAAGAAATCTTGATATGTTGAAGATGATATTGATCCACTTTGATGAAAGATGAGAACTCCAAGCCAAATCTGCAAAAAGCCTAGCTAAGAATTCAATGATGGATGGAAATGGTTAAATATTTTACCATAATAACTTTGCAATTTTTGTGGATGATAAAATGAGGAAATGAGCTCTTCATTTATAGAATTCCAAGATGGATGAATGTCCAAATTTGAACAATGTGGGACTAACATTCATCCAATGATATGATGCCACTTGTCAAGCTATGAATGGATGATGGATGTGCAAGATTTGGGGTTTGTGCCAATAAATGCAAATATTTGAAATTCAAATTTGTTGAAATGACATGCAGGAGGGAAGGGAAAATGTAATAAATGCCACTTGGCTCAAGGCAAAGGACGTGTAAGATGAAGTTATTGCCTCATTGGATGTACATGTTGACTTGGAATTTTTGAATTCAAATTGAGAGAATATTCCAAAAGATGCCTTGTGAGGAAAATAGAGATTTAATAAATGAATTAAATCTATTTTCATGTGCAACTTGCATTATCTAGAGGATGTGACAAGAGATGAGATTAAATTAATCAAGGGTTAATTAATTTAATAGGAGATTTGTTGATTTGACTTATTTGACTTAGATTTATGGATTTATGTAAATCAAATAAGAGAGGAATATGATAAGAGAGGAATATGATAAGAGGCTAATTAAATAAGGATTTTGATTTATTTAATTAAAAGAGATGGTGTTAGATTAAATCAAAAAAGGTTTTAATTTATTTAATTTAATGGATAGACTTTAGAGATTTAATCAAATAAATTGATTATTTAATTAAATAGGGATAATTAGATCAAATGGATTGATTTAATTAACAAAAGAGATTGACTTAATTAGATAAAATGATTTATTTAATTAAGAGATGAATATTGATGAATTTAATCAGATAAGGGAATTTGATTAAATGGTTAGACTGAGGGATAATTCAGGAAGAAGTGATGTTAGTAAGTTAGGATCAAATGCACGATGTCAATCGGAATATTTTATGTGTCTACACATGCATACACTTATGGAAGATTATGTTGATGACCTATTAGAAAAATCCTTGTCAAGTGATAGTCACCTAGCATTATTGGAGAAGAGTTTTAGAAGGTTAAAAGAATATAAAGTTAGGTTAAATCTAAAGAAGTGTGTTTTTGGAGCCAATCATCCAAAATCCTAGGACACATTATCTTTCGTAGAGTTATTGAAGTTGATCCTACAAAATTGAAAGATATCATGGGCATTCCTCTACAAGGAAGGTTGTAGTCTATTTGAAGTTTTATTGTTCAATTGGCAGATAAGTTTCATCCATTTCAACATTTTCTACATAAAGGGATCCCATTCATATTGACTGGATGTTGTCAAGAAACATTTCATCAAATAAAGGATTATCTATTGAAACCTCTAGTACTCATTCCTCCCATTGATGGTAGAAACCTAATATTATATCTATCAATAATGGCATCAATATTGGGGGATTTTTAGCACAAAATGACAATGATGGAAGGGAACGAGCTATCTATTATATCAGTCGCACTCGTGTACGGTGTGAGCTTAATTATAGTCCCATTGAACAAGCATGCCTTGCATTTTTTTCACCAAAAAAAATCTTAGACATTATATGTTGAACAATAAACAAAATTGATAGCTAAGATTGCTCCCTTGAAATATCTACTCAATAGAGCAACTTTGATAGGTTGGCTAGCAAAGTGAGTTATGATCTTGAGTGAGTACGACATAGAGTATGTTGATCATAAGATAATCAAAGGAAAAGTAATATATGATCAACTTGTAGATGCACCCATGATAGCAGATCATCTTCTACTATTAGATTTTCCTGAAGAATCCATCTTCACAATAAAGACTTCTATGATGTATGAAAATTGCACTTTGATGGGTCTTCTAGAATTTTCAGCTCGAGATCTAGTATCCTCTTTGTAATTTGATAGTTTGGCTCTCTATTTGAAATTCCCTTTCCAGAGGAACTAGTAATAGGAAATGGATATGTGATAGTGTGTTGACCTAGATTTTGAATTAAATTTCTTACTATTTGGGTTTTTTTTTGGATTTACAACGTAACAAGCTACAATTTTCAAATTTTGAAAAATGAAATCTAATTCATCCTAATTATGCATTGTTTTAGAAAATTAATGTAATGTTGCTACAAATTTAATAATTTTAGTACTAAAATCTGTAGACACGTAAAATATATTGATTGATCTCGTGCACCTAATCTTGATTTACTAACACTAGTTCATCCTGAATCATTCCATTACTAACCATTTAATCAAATAATCTTTATTTGATTAAACTCATCAAATTTTATCTTTTAATTAAATAAATCAATTTTTTTAATTAATCCTAATTTCCTCTTATAATTAAATAAATCAATCTTTATTTATTTAAATCATCATATTCTCCTGTTTAATTAAATAAATCAATTTTATTTAATTAAATTCTAAAGCTCTTCATTTAATTGAATAGATCAAATTTATTTAATTAAATCACTAATATTCATATTCCTCTCATTTTGATTTAAATATCTAATTCAAAGTGTCAAATCAACTCCTTTTAATTTAAGCTAATCAAATCATGATTAATCCTAACTCTAATCCATCAAATCCTCTAGATTTTGCAACTTGCACAAGTAAATCAATTTAATTGATTTATAAATTCTTCTATTTCATTCAAAAAGGGCATCAAGTTGGAATATTCTCCAAATTTGAAA
>VDFB02193867.1:609238311-609415544 GCA_007258455.2 Sequoia sempervirens
TATCCTCTCCCCTTACACACTTGTGTGATCTTTGGTGCAAGAGAAACTATTATTGACTCTAGCAATTGTCCTTCCTTGGTGGGAAAAAGTACTCACCCCAAGGTGACTCAAACTAGCAATGAAGCTCTTTAGCTGAGCTACTCCAGACTGGTATACAAATGTGAATCATAATAGAAAACTTAGGATTACGAGTGCAGATGTGTGACACAGAAAAGTGAATCCCCATAAACCCTGTGGAGCATAACCTCTACAGGCTGGGATTCCTCCTTATTAGAGCTAATCTTTCCTCATGTGTGGCAACTTGAATGGGTGCCCAAACTAAAATCCTTTTGTGTAGTTTCCAAAAACCCTTTCTATTTGTTGCTGCAACAATAGTCGTTTCTAAGACATCTACATTCTCGTAGTTCTTAGTAGAGGTGAAGAGCCTGTCATGGGAGATTTATGAGGGCTCAAAGCTTGGTTGACCTGAGAAGTGAGTGCAATGTAAGGGGGAGCTAGTGTGGAAGGGGAAATCCACATGGAATCTAGTGAATATAGTCCTTGTGAAACCTAGGATTTTGCTTGTCTTAATTGTGCTTGTTTTCAACACTTAAAGACAAAACCATGTGTTTTCCAAGTGTTTTCTGAAATAATAAACAAATAAACATCCTTCACAAATATGGAAAAACACACTCAAACTTAAACAATCCTAAAAATATGCAAAAATTGCAAAGAAACCAAACTTTTATTTACTCTACAATGCATTTTCTACCCTATGCAACACATTTGAAATTTTGAATTGCATCCAAGACTATGTGAATTGCAATCAACTTGCTACGCAACATTTTCTAACTGGAACAACACATCCGACTGTAACACAACACATTTTCTTTCTAAAACAACGCAATTGAATTTTTGAACCGCATCTATGACCCGAAACAACGCATTTGATACCTGAAATGATGCAATTTCCTATCATTTAGGAAAATCACTGTTACTATCCAAACCTGAGGCCAACAATTTTCAATCTATTTCTAAACATATTTTTCTAGTAGCCTCAGTTCAAAAGCCAAATTTTTTTTTGCTCAAATCTCCCATCTTTGCATCTTTTAGCTGCATTTTACTATAGGTCTACCTTTGTAATTTTTTAGTTGCACCTTAGGATCCATTATCATTTCCATCATAAACAAGTCCTTAGGTCCTTATTTTTTTGCAAACTTTGGAATAGGAAAACTTTCCATACCTTGCAAAATCTTTTCCTTCAAAAGTAGGTTATCATTGGACTAAATCAAAATCAATTCATTTAGTCATTGTCCTTTTGTGAGACCCTTCGAACTCATAAGTCTAGTTAGGAAACCTCACCTTGTCATCTTGTCCTCTTCATTTAAGTCCTACCAAAAAGGTCCTTTGATGATTCAATTTGAGACATTAACCAATCTTTCAATGGTTCGTAAACCTTTCTTAAAATTCCACCAAAATTGATTGCACCTTAGACCTTTGCATTTGCATTGTTATACCTTAAATAGTTTAGTATTCCACCATTCATTTTAGTCTTCATTTTACATTCCTTATTCCAAAAATAAATAAAAAATAGTGTCACACTCTTCATATTTCGTTATCACTTTGCATTTTGCATCCCTTTTAGATGACATTGTCACTTTGCATTTGACATCTCTTCATAAAATTGCATCCCTTATTCCAAAAATCCATAAAAAATAGGGGTATGTGGCTAACAATTTTTTTTTACCCAAAATCGATGAAATGAAAAGGGTTTTTAAAGGAGATTCTCAGTTTTCCACCAATATAAATTATGCTTTACTTTGAATTTAATAAATAATTATTATTTATTTTCTATTTAAATTATGACTAAAGTCCTAATTGATAGGTTGATCGAAAAGCATCTATAGATTTCAAATGGCCTCACATTTTTTGAATCCGAAACATGTGTCGCATTCTATGCTTTGCATACTATAGGATTAAAAAAAGAAAATCATGAAGTTTTGACCAAGTTAAAGTGGTCAGACATACAAGTTTTTATATTTTTAAAAGGTGTAGTAAAAATTCATAATTAATTATTTATTTGGACAAAATTACAAAAAATATGCATCACATCAGAATGAGTCCTCTACTTATATTTAAAATATTATAAACTTTTTTATCATTTTATGGTTAGGGTGTCAGAAAAAAACCTACTTATTTTTTCCCTAAAATTTAAGTACTATTACATTGAAATTTCAAATTTTCACCGAATAGATTTAAAAAAAAAATAAACCTTATAGTTTATAAACTACATTCAATTTGCTACAGATTCTATTGTTACATATTTTTTAAATAATATAGATAACTTATTCAATTTTTTATGTCAAGTTTCCTAAGTCTGATTTTTCTAATTTTTTTGCCACTTAAGGACCTATTTTTTCCATGATGATCCTGCACATACCTATAGTGTCATATCATACCCATTCATAGACTTAGTTTCCATTATCACTCCCTCATTTGAGCAAATATTTTATGCTTGAGACTAGGCTCCAAAGGAAAAGAAGAAAATTGGACCCTTTTGGACAAGGCAACACCCCTTACAACTTTCCTAATGACATGAACAACAACATAGACATTGGGGAATCTTTCATCAATCCCTTCAGTGACATGAACTTTGCAATTTCCTCATCTCACAATACCTTTGAACAATTTATACAAAGAGATGAAAATGGACAAGTATTTGTGGAAGACTTAGAAGCTTTCACCTAAAATCTTGATGTGGCCTCCTTTGTAGAAGAATTATTCTTACAAGATAGAGACAAATACTTAGCCATGATTTTACACCAAGGGGCTAAATTTCTCCATGGATCCGATATTAATACCTTAAGAGCAGCTTCTCTTGATCACACTACACAAAATATTCAACCATATTCGACACCACAACATAATACAAAGAATATATCCAATGGTGCCACATCACAAAATGCCACAAACACATCAATGCTACCTCCAGTGGAACCATCCTCCAAAACACATCTAACATAGTCAGTACGACATCTATTATGGGAACATCAACCATGTCACACACCATATCACAATTAGTCCCACAAATAACAACAATTCCATCACAGACTATGGGAGCTACATTTGGGGCTTCAACCAATAAATTGGGGACAAATTCATCAAAACTTTTATTTGGGTCTTCATCTAGTGCTATGGGAATGACATCATCAAGCCTTATACTTGGGTCCTCAACTAATGCCATGGGACAAACTCATTGAACCCCTTTGGGAGAAATAAAATACGAATTAATATTCCACGACCTCAACCAAATGTTAATACTTCATCACAAATCAATACCAACACTTATATTCCCCAAAGGAAAAACACAAATATCCCACAGGGCCACATTTACCAATTTGGACAAGGCAACCAAGTGACACAACATATGACTCCATTTGTACATCAAAACATTCTAGGAAAACAAATTCCACAAATACAAACAAACACTACTGGGTCACACATTCCTACATATGCATCTCACATCCATTCACAACAACACATCCCCACCCAAAACACTCAATACTAGCAAATTCCAAATGTGCCATATGCTCAACATGAATATCAAAACATATCATCCCAACACATCCCAAATTAGAAAACATCTTCACAACAAATGGGAACTCATGGAATACCCATTACCAACATGTGTGATGCAACAAAAAATCCTATAATTGACACACTCATGGTTCAACTTGTTATTTTGCAAAAAAAAAATGGAGAACATGCAATTGTCCAACAAAAATACCCACACGGTCCTATGACTTATGTCCATACCCATTTGGAATGAGTTTACACATGCTACCATTCCCTCTAGGATATGTGGTACCCAACTTCTCCAAATATAAAGGAAATACTAATCCCCTTGAGTACATAAGAGAATTTACAACCAATTGCGTGGATGTTGCATATGAACATACCTATCTAATGAGACTCTTCCCTAGGAGTCTTGTATGTCCTGCACTTGAATATTTTTCTACCTTTCCCAAAGGAATAAAGACATGGGATGAACTTGTTGATAAATTTTTCAAAAATTACGCCTATAACATCGACACTGACATCACCATTACCACTTTATGCAAGATGACCCAAGAAGAGACTAGTGAGACCTTCATTCCATTTTTCCAAAGATGGGGAGGTTTATCCAGTTAATGCCATGTTAAGATACTCGAGAGGGAAAAAGTTAACATGTTTGTCCAAAACCTTCTTGGCCCATTGAGATACAATTTACAAGTCCATTGTTGAACCACTTTCACAAATCTTGTTGAAAGAGGAGTACAACTTGAAAATTCCCTTATTGCTAAAGGATAACTCAAATATGGCAACAAGAACAGAAATAATCCAAACCTAAACCCACCTAGTTACAAAAAATAATACTAGATAAAAAAAAAACATATCACCAATGATGGCATTGTTGACGCTAAAGCTATAAACATGATAGGCATTACAATTACACTAAGAGGAGATCAACCCCAAAATTCACTAGAAACTAGCCCAGCGTCTACCGTAAACACCGTCTAGAACAATCAAGACCAAGGGAAACCAAGTCAAACTAGAAAATTTCCAAAAAGATGCACATATACTGCCTTGGGTGAACCAATTGAAGTGGTCATTAAGAAGCTCCTCCAAAACAATGTCATCACATTACTGGACTCTAAACCATATGATGCTAGGAATTTCAAGCAATCTTGGTGGGATGAAAATGCATTTTGTGATTATCATTAGGAAAAAGGGCATAAAACTTCTTCTTGTAGACAACTAAGAAATCTCGTATTGGATCTCATTGAAAGTCATGCTATTGAGGTAGATGGTCAACAATTTCCTTCAAATGCGGACCATATAATTCATAAAATCCCATTGCAAGCTCATGTTTCAAATAATCCCTCTACGTCAGGTCCAAAGAATAATAACAATGAATCCAATTACACTTGCACCGCCTTTGACTATTTTGGTGGACCCATAATTAACCACCTTTGAGCTACTGATGAACATCTCAATACTATCACCATTAAGAAAACTTTGGAGTGTGATATTACCATGTGTAGAGGTAAAGTTACAATAGTTGGTCCTCCTGCTAGACAACCAAATATCGCAATACCTGGTCCATCTACCAAATAGTCACAATCCAAAGGAAAATTTAATCTCATTGATCAATTGGGAAAAATTACCGCTCAAATCTCCATACTCGAGTTGCTATGCATTTCTCCTGCACACAAAGCCATACTTGATAAAACCTTATAGGATTTTTCTATCCCTAATGAAATTGATGTCAGCCAATTTGAAGCCATGGTTGGATACTTGACCACTCCCCATCACATTACCTTTTTAGACCAAGACTATTCCTCACCTAAACCATCTCACAATGATGCACTTCATATCAAAGTCTTCATCCATAAACATAAGGTTAGATGACTCTTAGTAGATGGTGGAGTAGGATTGAATATATTCTCCCTAAAATTGGTCAAATCACTAAGCTTCTCTGATGCTTGTGTGGATGCAACCAAAAGTATTTTCATAAAGGCATAAGATGATGAAGAATGCTCCTCTAGGGGCATTATCACAGTTCCTATTCGTGTGGGGCCAGTCATTGTGTATACATGTTAGGTCTTGGATCTTGAACTACCTTATAACATTTTACTTGGTTGACCCTAGATTCATGCCTTAAAAGTCGTACCGTCCACTTACCATCAATGCTTGAAGTTTCCTTTCGATGGCACTGAACTTACCATACTTGAAGATCCTTATCCTTTCCAATATTGCACCAATTTGAAAGGTATTTTAGAACACCAAGTTCCAATTAACCGTGAAGCTTCAACATCCACTTCTTCCAAATACATTGACCTATCTACACTCTCCAAGCCATCCATGTCCACTTCTTCAACTTCCACCACTCCATCCACTTCCATCATCCCAAGTGCTGACCCTAATATCAAGATCTAGGATGAAGGGTGTGGAGAGTACAAGTTGGACATGGCCTATTGTATCACAAAAATATCCAAGTCTCCAAAAGCTTATGGTAGGCTTTGTTTTAGACTAGAGCCCAAAGATATTTTTAAGGTTCCCCCTACAATGAATTTCACAAAAGGGGGGGGGGTATGTGTGGGATCATCATGGAAAAAATAGGCCCTTAAGTGGCAAAAAATTTAGAAAAATAAGAGTTAGGAAACTTGACGTAAAAAAATGAATAAGTTATCTATATTATTTCAAAAATATGTAACAATAGAATCTATAGAAAATTTAATGTAGTTTCTAAACTATTAGGTTTATTTTAAAAAATATATCTATTTGGTGAAAATTTGAAATTTCAATGCAATAGTACTTAAATTTTAGGGAAAATAAGAAGTAGGTGTCTGTTTGACCACCCTAACCACAATAATTTTATAAGATTTTAGATATAAGTGGGGGACTCATGTCGATGTACATATTTTTTGTAGTTTTTCTAAGTAAATAATTAATTATGAATTTTTATTACAAATATTAAAAATATAAAACTCGTATGTTTGACCACCTTAACTTGGTAAAACTTCATGAAATTCATTTTTAATCCTATAGTATGGCTGAAATGTGATATTGTTTGTAAGCTATAGATGTTTTCAATTAGCCTATCAATCGACTTTAGTTGTAATTCAAATAGAAAAGAATAATTATTTATTAAATTAAAGTAAGCATAATTATATTGGTGGAAAGCCGAGAATTTCCTTTAAAAACCCTTTTCATTTCATCAAATTTGGGTAAAAAAAAGTCGTCAGCCACATAACCTACACATACCCATCATATTGCTACTTTTTGGCCCATCATGATTGTGCACATACTTGAGGGAGTTGAACAAAGAGACATTGAAGACATATGAGGCTACATCTATAAAGAGATGGAAGATCTACCTTCGCTACCCATATAGCAATATGGCAAAGGCTATGATATAATGAAGGAAAAAGGCTATGATGGAACTAGTGGCCTTGGTAAAGACAAGATGGGAATAAGGGAACCTATAATGCCTTCTGGAAGACCAAAGTATCTAGGGTTAGGGTTTGGGCCATTCAAAATTGATGATCCACATACTAATGTACTTTCAAGTGAGAGCGTGAATGCTTCTGAAGGTGTTGAGACAACTAAAGATTCCTTTACTGAAACTGACTCACATGAGTGGGAATTTGGTTCTCAAAGATCCTTAACTGATTGTTGCCTTGACGCCATGTTTCTAGAATCTGGTGAGATCTCTTTTGATGAAAGATTCAAACAAATGTTTCAATTTGGATTTCCTAAAGATCCTCCTAAAGTCCCATTTAAAAGAGAAGAATGGGTAAGACTCTTTTGGCCTCATGATGATGAAAAATATAAATCATCATCTAATCCTATTGACCATCCTCCTAACTCATCCATCCGGCCATCTGGCCCCATTGATCATCATTTTGACCCATTTTATTGGCCATATGACACTGCTAACTATTATTCCAATGCATTTGTCCCCTATTTTGCTGAGTCTGATTTTCTCAAATTAAGTGAAGATGACTATGGGATAGAATCCGAATGGGAATTTGAGGATGACAATTCCATATTTACCCCTTATGCCTCTGTCTACATGCTTTTTGCATCCTCCCCACCATTTTCCAACACTGATGATGGTATCTCCCTTGTCTACCCACAACTCATTGACTAGAATCAATAAGGCTCGCCTACTATGGACATTTTTCAAAATGATGTAAAGCTATTGCAGAATTCATGGGGCTCCGTGAAGGCATACCAATTGGGGACCATAAAGCTGGATTCACCATAGATCTAGATTATGAAGCATACTTCGAGGATACTGTGCAATCCTTTAGTCGCAAAAATAATAAAAGTAAAACAAAAAAACACGTCTTTAGGTGAAACCACAAGGTTCCTTCTGACGATACAAAAGTAAAAATAAAGGACGTATCTAAGGGTGAAAAGCTCTCTGAGGTTCCCAAGGATGGAGGATTGGACTTACTTCCCGTTACATAGGAAAAATAGGAAAATCTCATTGAGGACACCATAAAAGTTAATATAGCCACACCAGAAGAGCCCAAAATAGTTATCTTTGCCACATCATTGACAAAAGAAGAAAAAACTGAATTCCAAAAGTTCTTCATAGAGCATAAGATTAACTTCACATGGTCATATGCCAATATTCTAAGATTGGATCCATCATTAGTTTTGCACCATCTACCCTTACTGCCTGACCCTAAAACAGTCAAGTAAAAGTTACAAAAGATGCACCCCTATATTTCCTTGTTAGTCAAAGTTGAGCTCAAGAAGTTGTTAGACACAAGGTTCATAAGATCAATAGGCTATGCTTATTGGATTTCAAACCTTGTACTTGTCACAAAGCCAAACAGTCAAATTTGCATCTATACAGACTTTCGAGATTTGAACAAGGCATGCTCAAAGGATGATTTTCCATTACCCAACATAGACATCATTTTTCATCTTATAACATGATATGATATGTTGTCCCTCATGGATGGTTTCTCAGGCTAAAATCAGATTCAGATCACCCTTGAAGACCAGCACAAAACAACATTCACTTGTCCCTAGGGTACCTAGTGCTGGAATGTTATTCCTTTTGGTTTAAAGAATGCAGGTGCCACATATCAATGAGCCATGACCACAATATTTCATGATCTCAAGCACACATTAATGGAAGACTATGTGGATGACCTCTTGGAAAAGTCTTTGACACATAGTGATCATCTTAAGGTACTAGACAAAATTTTTAAGAGGCTGGAAGAATACAAGGTCCATTTGAATCCTAAGAAGTGTGTTTGGAAATATTTTAGGGTATATAGTTTCTCACAGAGGCATTGAAGTGGATCCCACTAAAGTGAAAGTAATATTAGACATGCCTCCTCCAAAATGAATTAGTGAGCTAAGGACATTAGAAGGAAAACTACAGTCCATTTGGTGCTTCATTTCACAACTAGCAGACAAATGCCAACCATTCCAATACCTCTTGGGCAAGGGCATTCCCTTTGTGTGGAATGACAAGTGTCAAGTGGCCTTCCAACAGATCAAAAACTATCAATTGACACCACCTGTTCTAATGCCACCCATTGAGAGAAAACCTTTTTTTCTTGCACAAAATGACCATGATGAGAAAGAAAGGGTTGTATACTACATTAGTCACACATTGGTTGGATATGAACTCAACTACATGCCCATTGAACGTGCTTGTCTTGTAGTTGTCTTCGCCACCCAGAATTTAAGACATTATATGCTAAATCATAGGACAAAACTAGTAGAAAAGATTGATCCCTTGAAGTATCTCCTTAGTCAGGCAACATTGACAGGGGTATGTGCAGGATCATCAGAAAAAATAGGCCCTTAAGTGGCAAAAAATTCAGAAAAATCAGAGCTAGGCAACTTGATGTAAAATTTTGAATAAGTTATCTAAATTATTTAAAAAATATGTAAGAATAGAATCTGTAGAAAATTGAATGTAGTTTATAAACTACTAGGTTTATTTAAGAAAAATCTATTTGGTGAAAATTTGTAATTTCAATGTAGTAGTAATTAAATTTCAGGGAAAAAATAAGTAGGTGTCTGTCTAACCACCCTAACCACAATAAAATGATAATATTTTTTATAAGATTTTATATATGAGTAGATGACTCATGTCTGGATTTGATGCATATTTTTTGTAATTTTTCCAAGTAAATAATTAATTATGAATTTTTTATTACAACTTTTAAAAATATAAAAACTCGTATGTCTAACCACCTTAACTTGGTCAAAACTTCATGAAATTCATTTTTTAAAATCCTATAGTATGTGAAGCATAGAATGTGACATATGTTTCATTTTCAAAAAATGTGATACTATTTGAAAGCTATAAATGTTTTTCAATCAGCCTATCAATGAGGACTTTAATCATAATTCAAATAGAAAATGAATAATAATTATTTATTAAATTCAAAGCAAAGCATAATTTATATTGTTGGAAATCTGAGAATCTCCTTTAAAAACCATTTTCATTTCATAAATTTTGGGAAAAAATAAAATTCGTCAGCCACATGCCCATCATATCATCACTTTTTGGCCCATCACGATCCTGCACATACCCACAGGTCGATTGGAAAAATTGGTTATGATACTAAGTGAGTATGGCATATAGTATGTGGAATAAAAAGCTATAAAAGGACAAGTCATAGCTGATCAACTTGTAGATGCACCTGTACAAGGTGATCACCCTTTGGTAGCAAATTTCCCCGATGATTCCATCTTTCATGTGAAGCCTAAATCACCTTGGAAGCTCTATTTTGATGGGTCCTATACTGTTCAAGGCTCGGGAGTAGGTATACTATTAATTACACTGCAAGGGGACTCCATTCCTATGTCATTCTAAATTTCTTTCCTGTGTACAAACAATGTGGTAGAATATGAGGTACTCGTCACTGGACTCTAAATGGCTATTAAATGGAAAATAAAAAAACTTCTAGTCTTTGGAGATTCTCAATTGGTCATCAACCAGGTTAACAATGAATATGACACCAAGGATGACAAGTTGCTGCCCTACAAACACATGGTTGATAGCTTTCATTCATATTTCCACATACTCACTTTTGAGAAAATTACCAGGGCACAAAATAAGGCCATAGATGCAATGGCTACAATTAGATCTCTCCTAGACATTCCCAACAACATGTCACAATTCAAGTTCTTAATAGAGCAACTGTTCGTTCCTACATATGATATTCCTAAGTAAAAAATGGTTTGTGAGCTTGTTTTTCCCAATTCACCATGGTATCAAGACATATATGATTACCTTCAGTCCTAGAAACTCCCCCTGAACCTTTCCAACAATCAACATAAATCCTTTATCCGTAAAGCTGCCTGCTACACCATCATTAGTGACACCTTATACTGCTGCAGCGTTGACAATACCCTTCTTTGTGTCTCAACATTGATGAAGCACGAACAACCTTACATGAGGTATATGAGGGTATATGTAGATCTCATTTGAGTGGCCCAACCTTAGCTAAGAAGATCATGAGACTTGGGTATTATTTGCTGACTATAGAAAAATATGCACTTGAGTTTGTAAGAACATGTCACCAATGTCAAATACACTATGATTTGATTCATGCACCAACACAAGAACTTTGACCCATCACTTCTCCTTGGCCCTTCGCACAATGGGGACTCAACCTTCTGGATAAAATCCATCCAACCTCCTCTAATGGCCATAAATTCATTATCACCGCCACTGAGTATCTCACCATGTGGATTGAAGCCATCCCCCTCACTTACATAATTGACAAACAAATTTCCCAATTTATTCTCAACTACCTCATCTGCCAGTATGGTGTGCCACAGTCCATAATCATAGACAACAGTTATCCCTTCAAAAACTAGGACGTCTGTGAGCTTTGTGAAAGCTTCCACATTCAACACCACTTCTCCATGCCCTATTACCTGCAAGGTAATGGTCAAGATGAGGCATCCAATAAGACAATTATGAAAAATATTAAGAAAACCATCAATGATGCTGGCTATGATTGACATTTACAAATTAACCCTGCTCTATGGGCTTAGCAAACCAAAATCTATACACCTACTCGAGCCGCACCTTTCGCATTGGTCTTTGGTATTGAAGCCATCTTTCCCATCGAGGTCTAAATTCCCTCTCTCAGAGTCTCCATGAAAGGATTGATCGACAACGAAGAGTACCAATAGTCTAGACTGAATTAGCTAGAAATGTTAGAAGAATAAATAAAAAATGACTTAAATCACTTACAGGCATATCAAAATCACCTTTGCCACAGTTAAAACAAGAGAGTGATGGTAAAAAAATTTGACATTGGCGACTTGGTCCTAATGGAAAATCCCAAGAATCAATCTAATTGAGAGAAGCCTGACAAATTCAAGCCTAATTGGCTAGGCCCTTACATCATCACTACCACATTTGGTTTTGGAGCTTACCAGCTAGCTACTCCAGACAATGAATAATTGATAGAACCCATCAACAATCTGGATCTCTGCAAATTCTACACACAACATCAGAGCGCTTGGCTAAACACCATAAAAATACAAAAAAATCATCACCTTGATGAAAACCTGGCAAATAGGCATCTTGGTGACACCAAAAAAAATAGAAAATATGAAAAATGGTAAAGAGAAATAATTTGTCCAATAGTGAAAATCACTTTGGTGGAGCTTTGGATAAGTACCATGGTGAAAACCTGGCAAACAGGCACCATATCTAGTCAGTCTTTGCTTCGCCATCTACTATCACTCCATCTACCTTTGTCCATAATAAAATGACTGATCTTTCGACACTCTCATGACATTTACCATGACATCATGTCATTTCTTTTCATGGCCGACAATGGTTAACATCAAGTTTGGCATACCATCCATCTTTCACCTCAAGCATTTCCTTTTCCATCTCCTTCAGCTTAGCTAGTCCTTGACTTGACTACAATGGATATCACACATGGTGTCGTCAATTGAAAATTCCTAAAAAAGGCCATAAAAATCATAAAATATCCTAAAAAAATCCTAAAGATAAAAAAAAGTCCTAAATAAAGCCATAAAAAACATAAAATCTTATGAAAATTTCATAAAAATCATAAAAAGTCTTGAAAAAAGCCATAAAAATTAGAAAATGTCTTGAGGAAATCCAAAAAAAATCAAGAAAACTTCAAAAAACACAAAAACATCCAAAAAAACATAAAAAAATCCCAAAAATAGAGTTTAAGCCTATCATGTGAGTTGTGTCAGTCTTTGTCATTGTTGAACTACATTGTCTTTACACATTTTGTACGTAGCCAAGGCTCATCTTTGAGCCCCTGAGAAATTAGGTCTGTCATTTTAGGTTTTTCCAAATAAAATCATGACTTAATCTTTGATCAATCAAAACAAAGCCATTAGTCATGTCAAACTACGAGGTCTCTGAGTATATGACATAGACAAGGCCATGTATCGATGAGCCCCAAATGTTGCACTAGGTCAATCCATTAGGGTATGTCACATTCACTATCACACACATCATATATCTTCAAGTCAAACAAGCTCTTTAACATCCTAAGATAGACAACTCTTAAGAAAACTTTGACAATCATTTAATCAACATTTCAACTACATTGGCATGTCAACACTAGCATGCAGTCAATTTAGTCATCTAGTCAACTTTGGTCAAACTGTCATGACAAGTCAACTTGTCAATTCTTGGTTATTCTTTGGATGTGTCCTAAAGAATAACTCTTGTAATTTATCTATGCTTTAGGATGTGTCTTTCCAAAGCATCGTCACTGTCACTTAGAATTTTGAGGGATTCTCTTGACATTAGAAGATCAATCCTCTCGACATCGACATCATTCATGATGTGTCCTTCCTGAATTAGGCATTACCTAGCATCTGTCACACAAATCGAAACTTCATCAAACTTGGCATCTCGACATCAAAACACTTGACATTTGAATACACTTGGAAAACACTTGGAAAACACTGTCTTGGCATTTGTAATTTTATTTTTCATCATGCTAGTAGTTCCTCGAGGATGTCCTACCAACAGGAGTTAGAGGAGCAACAACATATCATTATGATTGTCTTGTCTTGTCTTTTTTGGACAGTCATGTTGCTAGTTCCTTGAGGATGTATCAAAAATAGGATCTAGAGGAGAAAAGGCGTTTCATGGCTTGTCTTTCATATTTGTGGTTGGTTGTGACAAAAAGATTGGTGCAACTGATCTCCCTATATGAATTAGATCATCCTTGTTTGTGACTACTTGTTCTATGTGACGATACGACCTTGCACACCTTTGATCTATGTCATATCATGGTGTTTTTTGACCATTACAATAATCTTCCCAATGATGATTCAAGCAACATCTATTAGTTCTTAGGCAATATATTGGAGGATTCTTTCTCTACACTAACATTCACCTCCTTCTGCTTGGTCATTTCTCTTCTTCTGCCTCCTGACGATATCCTATGACATACAAAAGTATAATTGCATACATGCTAACATAAAAAAATAGTATTGCACATTTACGTGCATTCATCCACATATTTTCATTTACATCATTAACATAAGTACATCATTTGCATTTACCCATTTACATTCACATAACATATACGTGCATTAAACATTTTTCATACATATCATTAATGCATACACATTTAGGGTCGTAACATAAAGCACCATATATCGCATAGTCCCTACATACATAATCATACATCAATGCATCCATAATTATAAACATGGCATCCATTAGAATCAAAAAATTAAGCATACATATAGAATAGCATCATCATCATCATCATCATCATCATATAACCATCATACATAACGTAATATTATCATGGAATCTCATCATAAATCACCGTCATAAGTGCATACACCACATAACATAAAGGCATCACATACAAATCATCACATAAATCACATCACATAAGCATAATCACAGCATAATGCATCATAGCATAACACATATCATATAGTTCATGCCAAAACTATATCATATATACAATCTGAAAATCATGTCATAGGATAGAGTCTTGAGGAATCCCAAAATAGAGCTTGTAGGCTCGATGGTCAATATAAATGTATCAACATAACAACAAGATAACAATTTCCTAAATAGTGCTCTCCTCATCCCCTCGAGGTGAGGAATTGGGCGACTGATGCTCTCTCACTGGCTTTGATGATATTTGTGAGGACTCGGTAGGTTGGGTCTGTGAGGCTGATGGATCAGTGACAGGTGGTTGGTTGTGGTGAGACTTGTGTCCTAATGATACTGACCCATGCTTATGACTAGATCTATGGCCTGAGGAGTTCTTGTCACTGTGGTGTGATCTGTTCCCTGAGGTCTACCTAGATGAAGTAGATCCACCCACACTACTCTGGCTATGGCTATTGTGGCTCATGCTATTGCCACTACTTGTCCCCGTCCGAGATTGAGACAAACTAGGATCTCACTGTTCTGCCGACACTGCCCTCTCATAAAGCATCATGTACTGTCCCTAGTTCGCACTCACCCTAGCCAACTCCTTGGAAATCTCTCCCACTATTCCAACACATAACTAAGCAAACTGTGAACACCAACTTTGTGCCTCCTATTGCTAAATCATAGCCAGATCCCTCTCCACCCTTCTCACGTCTAGCTCTACTTCAAGTTCCTCATCTGTGCCGAGGTCTCATCCAATTTTCTTTGCATATTAGCTAGTCACTGATCCATTGTCACATCTTGAGGCAATGGTGGCCTCCCACCTACATCCTCCTCCCCATCCACTATCCAATCTCTGAGCTGTCTCTTGAAATCATCCATGTCATCCTCTCCATTGATATCTATCTCCTCCTCATTCTCTCTCTCCTCCTCTCCACTGATATCTAGTGCTTGATCACCTAGGAATACATCCTCCTCCCTCAAAACCTCTCCCTCTAGTTGATGACCCTTCTGATGCTCTACCTCTACTCTGACCTCTAGATACTCTACCTTAGCTCTACCCTCCTCCTATTTGACCTCCCCCTCTAGCTACTCATCCTCCTATCTAACCTCCTCCTCTTTCTCCCCCTCCTCACCCTCCTTTGTGATTGATGCTAGACACTCGCTCAACCCACAGTCGCACTCTCCTCAGCTATCCTCACCCACCATCTCCTCCTTGCCTCCTCCTACCACCTCCTCCATCTCCTCTATCCCCTCCATCATCCCCTCCTCCCCCATCTCCTTTGCATTCATCCTTGCCTCCCTGTCCTCCTTAGTGCACAAGTATGTGCAAGATCATGATGGGCCAAAAAGTGGCAATATGATGGGTATGTGGCTGATGACTATATTTTTACCCAAAATTGATGAAATGAAAAGGGTTTTTAAAGGAGATTCTCAGCTTTCCACCACTATAAATTATGCTTTACTTTGAATTTAATAAGTAATTATTATTCATTTTCTATTCAAATTATGACTAAAGTCTGATTGATAGATTGATTGGAAACATCTATAACTTTCAAATGGTATCACATTTTTTGAATCCAAAACATGTGTCACATTCTATGCTTCATACTATAGGATTAAAAATAAAAATGAATTTCATGAAGTTTTGACCAAGTTAAGGTGGTCGACAAGGTTTTATATTTTTTTAAGTTGTAATAAAAAATTCATAATTAATTATTTACTTGGAAAAATTATAAAAAATATGCATCACATCAGAGCATGAGTCCTCTACTTATATCTAAAATATTATAAAAAATATTATCACTTTATTGTGGTTAGGGTGGTCAGATAGACACCTACTTCTTATTTTTCCCCTGAAATTTAAGTACCATTGCATTGAAATTTCGAATTTTCACCAAATAGATTTTTTTTTTTAAACAAACCTAGTAGTTTAGAATCTACATTCAATTTGCTACAGATTCTATTATTGCATATTTTTGAAATAATAGAGATAACTTATTCAAATTTTTACTTTAAGTTGCCTAACTCTGATTTTTCTAAATTTTTTGCCACTTAAGGGCCTATTTTTTCCATGGTGATCCTGCACATACTCGCACCCATGGTATCATTGACCACCTATAAACTAGTGTTGGATGATCAAGATCTGTCAAAGGAAATGGCCTATGTGTCTTCCACCATACATCATCATATATTATAGTCTCTGCATCTATCAGACGCCCACTCCATGCCCACTATTATGCAACCAATCCATCCACCTAATGCTCTACTAATGGCACTGATATGGTTGGCCCCCACATTATCTCCTGCGGAGACCTAACATACTCCTCGGTGCCTACTGGGACACCCCACTACTCTTTGAACTATCAAAGTACCCACTGGGGTAGGTACATCTCAATAATCAGCTATGACTGAACTGCACATCCAATCAAATATCTGAACTATCGGCAAAAAGAAAGATGATCATCCTCTCCTGGCCATTGTGCAAATATTTGTATGGTCTCCAAATGAATCCGATCAATGTATCAATATGACTATGCCAAAATCCCATGTCTCTAACTTTGGTTTGTAACAATGCACCCACATACAAGTAAACATAAGGCATACCCTTGACAAGTTGCACTCTCTAAACTAGTGGTCAAAAGACTAGAATATGCTACAAAGCCCAAATCATAATTAATGTAGTCCCACAACTAATACTGCTTGCCTCCCTATAGGCCACCTCGTGCAACTGATGATATAGCATCCCAAGTAAATATGGTCCCCATGTAAATACAGTCTTGTCTTGCCTCATCCTAATGAGCACATCTTCCCATCCAATAGGAAAACCATGATCGCAACGATTAGGAATCAACACATCGAAAATCAAGGTGCATAACATTGCATCCCATTGAGTGTAGTGCTTGGCCATAAACTCCCACCTAATATCCTACTCATCGATGCCTAGTTGCATGGCATCACCCAACTCATAAAAAATATGTCATAGCCTAAATTCCCCAGCACGGATTGTAGACCACTCGCTCTCCTTTCATCGGAATGTGAAGAATCCTATAAATGTCCTTGAGAGTCATACTAGTCTCTCCTGTTGGCAAGTGAAATGAGCAAGTCTCTATGTACCACCTCTCTGCAAGTGATGTTAGTAGACCCCTATTTTCCTAGATAATGGGCATATAGGTAATGTAATACAGTCCTAATTGCATGAGTTTCCTATGCTCCCTATCCTACAACTGATCTCTAAATGCATACGTCGCTGGTCTAAACTCCCAAGTATAAATAGGTGGTAATCATTTTTGCACATGTAGAAACAGGAGTTAGCACATCATTAAGCATCATTATTATCATTTATCTAATCAAAAGTACACAAAAACTGAGCATAAACTGAGTCAACCCTAATCAAAGTCAGTTTTGTCATTTTTCCTTTCACATGTGTCGTGCCAACTTAAATGCATCATTTCATCCAAAATTTGAGTCAGACTACATCAATTGTGTTGTTTGATCTAAAAAATGCACCACTCCAAAGCACTTGCATCACTCCCACCATTAGTTGTGTCACTATAAAACACTTGTGTCGCATGGTCCCACATTTTCTCTCCAATTTAGCGATTACGTTGCGAAACCTAACACTTGTGTCACGATACGACAATTGCATCTCACTATCCTGTGAATGCGTCATTGTAAACTAAGACCTAACATCACCCCTACATTTGCGTTGTGACACATCAAATGCATGCGACGTGAGGGTATGTGCAGGGTAATGATGGGCCAAAAAGTGGCAATATGATGGGTATGTGGCTGATGACTTTTTTTTAACCCAAAATTGATGAAACGAAAAGGGTTTTCAAAGGATATTCTCAACTTTCCACCAATATAAATTATGCTTTACTTTGAATTTAATAAATAATTATTATTCATTTTCTATTTGAATTACGACTAAAGTCTTGATTGATAGGTTGATTGAAAAACATCTATAGCTTTCAAACGGTATTTTTTGAATATGAAACATGCATCACATTCTATGCTTCACATACTATAGGATTAAAATAAATAAAATTGAATTTCATGAAGTTTTGACCAAGTTAAGGTGGTCGACATATGAGTTTTATATTTTTGAAAAGTTGTAATAAAAATTCATAATTAATTATTTACTTGGAAAAAAATTACAAAAAATATGCATCACATTGAGACATGAGTCTTCTACTTATATCTAAAATATTATAAAAAAATATTATCATTTTATTATGGTTAGGGTGGTTAGATACACCTACTTATTTTTTCTCTGAAATTTAAGTATTATGCATTGAAATTTCAAAATTTCACCAAATAGATTTTTTTTAAATAAACCTAGTAATTTAGAAGCTATATTCAATTTTCTATAGATTATATTCTTACATATTTTTGAAATAATATAGATAATCTATTCAAATTTTTACGTCAAGTTGCCTAACTCTGATTTTTTTGAAAGTTTTGCCACTTAAGGGCCTATTTTTTTCATGATGATCCCACACATACCCACGAACACAATTGCATCTTTCACAAATGCAAATACATCATGATGCATATGAAACCCTAACTTTAACACCTAAAAAATGCACAAAAAATGAAAAAATCACAAAGCGGGAATAGGGTACATACTAGTGGCTTTGCACCCTCTGGTCGTCAGAAGGTCCACACTTGAAATCTGTGATGCTCGATCATTGGAATCACCATCTTTGTGCAATCTCCTCTCTGTTCGAGCTCTGAATTTTCAAAAGGTAAATGTGAAAATGATTTAACTTTTCACCCAAATGAAGCCTATTTATAGGGTGAGTTTTAGGATTTTCTTGAAGGGGTTATTACTAGAGGCTTATTTGACCATCTTTGACTAACCTTTTGACTGCCTTAAACATGTTGAAATCCAAAACCAATCATGCCATTGTTTTTCTGGACATCAAATTGACTAATTGGGACACTTTCCAAATTTTTCCAGCGTTGGGCCAAAATTTGCAAATTTTCCCGAGGGGGCATAGATACTCCATACCTTCGTTGGGGCTTGTTTTTAACTTATTTTATTTGTCACAATGTGATAAACCATATTATGACAAAGAGGGGCAAAATGTAGAAACATAAAACTGACCTAGGCCTGCAAACTTTATTTTTCACCATATTTCTTCTCAACATAATTAAAATATTTAATTATGTCCTAAAGTCCAAATTCAACTATTAATTAAAAAAATCTTAATTATTTAATTAATTCACGTCTTTTATTCTTCCTAACTATTTAAATAAATAAATTATATTTATTTTATTTAAATATGTCGCTAATTTCCTATGTCCCTCTATAATTAAATAAATTCATAAAATTTATTTAATTATCATTTGTCCACTATTTCATCCCGATTATTTAAATAAATAAAATTTATTTATTTATTTAAATGTCATTAATTTCTAATGACCTATAAATAAATAATTTTTTATAATTTATTTAATGATTTTCCACCTTGGCTTTTTCTAATTTTAAAGAAAATCATTTATTTCAAAATGTCCCACTTTCCATTTTTCCCACCAAGTAAATATTTAAAATAATTATTTACTATCACATGACCCCACCACTTTTGAATTAAATTAATTTTTAATTCAAAAGGTCAACTCAATCTTTTAAATAAAATAATTTTAAATTATTATTTGAGTCTCCAACTTTTTCTTTTTCCATGACCAATATTTCCTCTTGTCACATGCATTCTTGTCCATTGATTTAATTTTTGTAAAATCAAATCTCAACCCTTCATTTCAAATTTCACCCTAATGTTTCCCTAACCCTAATTGTGGGTTGTCACATTTAATTTCAACCATTGATCTTAGGGCATCTCCCAACTTTCAATCTTGGCCATTCATCTAAAACTGGCTTTTCTATAAAAGGCAATTTTAGCCTCATTTGACACACTTCATGCTCTTGACTTTATGCTTGAATATCTTGTGCTTCAAACATTAGGCTTGCTTGGATTTTTTTCAGTACATTCCAACACTATGAGAATCCTTCAATATTTTCTTAGGACATAGCCATATTCATAAGTTGCTCATCAAAAATCTGAGGGAAAATATATACTTGCAGAAAATGGAGAAGGTGCAATGAAGGTGATTCATTGAGGGCATGAAGACTTGGTGACATTGTTCTTTGTTTTTATGCTATTTGCTTCCATTATTCTTCATTGTTGAGCTAGGGTTTAGTTTGTTTATGCTTTATAATGCTAACCTAAATTTTTCCCTAGGTTACACTTCTCAAAGAAGAAGAGATTATCTTCAGTTTTCCTCCTCAACGTTCAACTAGAGAAATTGGTGACTCTAGTAAGAAAAAAATACTATTCCCACATATTCAAACAACAATTGAACGATAAATGCAACAACTCATAAACATAGGTCAACTTAAATCACCACCCCCTACAAGAAGCAAACTTCCTAAAGATAATATGAAGTATTGTGCATACCATCAAACTCTCATACATCTTAAAGATGAATGCTAAACTTTAATAAGGACCCTCAATGAGCAATTTGACATCATAGAAATAGTCCCTTAAAGTGGGACCTTAAAATCCCCTTTGTCATGTAATAGTTGTAGAGCATTCTATTCTCACTATTACATGATCTTTCTCATCACCTACCTAATCTCATTCTTGTCTTGCACTTAGAGGGGGCAAGAATCAGATAGCCTTGTCCTAGTAATGCATTTGTTGTTATCCCTTAGGCTCGTTGTCTACCTTCTGCTTATACAGACTAATATTGGGAGGTGGATGACCTACTTTAGGTTGACTCACTTGTGCCTTACTATTCTTTTGCATTATTTCCTTTTCTTTTGTGTGATTACATGTGCATATTATGATACCCCGTGATGTATTGTTTGATGTTTTTCTCTATGCACATTTATATATTTGTACCTTCATTCTTCTATATGTCATAATATTTTTCCTGTTCATTGGTCTTTACCATTTTCATTTCTCTTTGCATTTTTGACTTGTGTTATCCTTTTGGGGATGACGCAAGGAATCGAGACACCCTATGTCTCTTCCATGTTGACCCAAAATGATTTTCATTTTTTTTCACTCTATTTGTGTCATTCTTCCAGTTTTATCTATATTTGGGGAATGATGACAGTTTTGAGCTCTCTAATATCATTGTAGCAAAGATAGATAATGACGCTTAATCCATAGATCCCTTATGTGTTTCTAGTGGGCAACCTTCTTTTCCTTTTTTCATTTTTGGCTACTTCAAAGTAGCATGGTGTTAGAAATTTCTTTAAAGTGGGGGCATACATTGGCATTATTTTAGTATGATTTCATTTGCATTTTTCATGTTCCTTGATGTGATTTTCTTAATTCATGTGATCTATTTTTCTCTTTGTGGTGACATTAGGAGTAATGTCCTTCAAGAGCTTGTTCTATCTTAGCCTATTACATTCCTCTTAGTGGTGATGCGACACATTGCATTCCCTAAGTTGTGAATCTTTTATCCCTTGATTAATCATCTCTTGGATACATTAGGAATGATGTGACCCCCTAAGATTAAGACCTCCCATGAGCTGAGAAACTCCCTTCAAACATCCCTCTTTCTTGTTGCATTTTCTCTTGTACATGTACCGTAGAAAAAAAAATTTCTTGCTTGATATGGGAATAATTGATGCAAAATTGGATTTAATGAGGCCTTGATTTGGTGTTGTGAGGTGTTTTACACATCCACAATAGGTCTTGTACCCTTGCAAAATGAATAAAATACATCTAACAATGTCTTGTAAAGGTATTGTAAAGTGTTGTAAAATACTTTCACACTTCTCTAGACTTAATAAACCCATTTTCCCTTAATTCAAAATTATAAAATATATTTAATTGCATTATCACATCAATCTACAAGTCTGGTGAATTAAACTTAACTTTAATCTAGTGTTGTAATGTGTCTTACACATTCATATTAGATGTTGTGCCTTTCTAGGCTATGTGGACCTCATTTTAATGATGTAAAGTGTGTTTAATCACACTTTCACATTGAATTTTTTGTCCTTGGCCCTATTCACCCTTTACATCATCATTAATAGGCCCTTATTGCCCCATATTATGCATCCCAAGGCATAATTTGATCAAATACCCAATGAAATCAAAATATAAACCTAATTTATTCATTCCCCAACAATCCAGCTGTCAAAAGGGATCCCCTGGGACTAATTCATCCATCTGGGAAAATGAGTCCCTACAAGGTGGGACTAATTCACCCATGGTGGGGAATCAGTCCCATTTGGGTCATTTTTGAGATTTAAGCAAGAAAAACTAAAATTTAAGTTTAATATATTATTCTTTCATGTCGGCCTTGGGGATCCAATTAATGGGAAAATAAGGTGAATTTCCTATAAATATAAGTTCTTAAACCCTAATTAACATCACATTCATTCATTGTTTACTCATCACTCCTTATTCTTCTCAAGCAAGTTAGGATATTACCATCTCAAGTCACCAAGATAGTATTTTTCAGACATTCAAGGGTAGATTTTTCATATTGTTGCAGAAATACAAGATCAATCATCACGGAAAGGTGTTAACCCCTTCATTTTATTTCCATTCTTCATATTATTTCTTCATTTGGTCTAATTACCTAAAAGGGGTTTGACCAAGGAAAATCCCCATGCCCTAACATCTAACATTTCTCCTTCTCTTCTTGTGTTTATATAGAGTTAGACATCTTGAAGACTTGGAAATCATTGAATATATTATTGGAAATTTTTTGAAGACATCACCTTACTGAATAAGTCAAAATATCCATTAAAAGTCACCTACAATGCCATAAATCAGACTTGCGGAGGCAGACACCTGTTCAGAACCAGAGTGCAGACCGAGGAATCATGTCTCCTCTTTTGAATCCTCATAAATTCAAAAGTGGAATTATTCACCATTAGTGGTGAATGAGCCCCATTTCTAGGCCTGAAAAAGGGTTTTTTGTAGATCTAAATTCCTAGTATCAAAAAACCTATTCTCGTAGATGTTAGAAACAAGACTAATTCACCCAAAATGGCAAATTAGTCCTTGTGGTATTTTTCAATGTCTTCTAAAACATTCAAGACCTCCATCCCTTCACTTTCCAACCTCCAGGTGCACTCTATTTAGTTTCATTAAGTTTTGTATCAGTTTATTTATGATTCTAATTCATTTCTACATATCACAATGTGTTTTCCAACAAATTACATTTCTTAGGTTTTGCATTTATAGTCAATTGTCTTTATCAATTTAATGCATTTGGATCATTGCATTTAGGAATATTTTCATTATAATTACATTAGTTTGAGTGAACCAACTAGATTTTGTGTGGGGTCTATCTCTCTCCTTTAGGTGAAAAACCCTAATTGAACAAGAGTCATAGGACCTTACATCCAAAAATCAATGGTTCATTTTGGTGAGCCTGCTTTTCGTATAATTTCTTGTCTAATTTAGATTCCATCATTATTTTATAATTAGCTTGCATTGCATTTTGCATTAGTTAAGTTACATTCTAGGGTTTCAAATTTTGCATTAACGAAAAGTGCATATAGGTTGCATTTTTGCCATCTAAAATCATTAAAATTTTCTAAAATTCTATAATTGCATCTTAGCTCTACATCATAGAGCTCAAAAAAAAAAAAATTCACTTAGAAATTTCTGAAAAAAGTCCCTACTGGGACTCATTCACCACCTTGAGAAAATTAGTCCCTTTTCACCCCTGAAATTCTCTTTTAAACATAGCTAAAAATCCTATTTTTAAGCTTTTTTTTCCTGCCATTACCTACCTATACCAATTAGCTGAGTTTTTGTAACATACATTTCATTAGATCCACCTTAAATTAGCTCATTTCATGTATTGTTTAAATTCACATTTGCATTTTCAAATTTTCATGTTTCAAGTTTTTGCATCATGTAATCAACAAATTACTTGTTTTACATCTAAAAATTGCATTTCAACATTTCCCCTTAAATCATTGCATTTCTTTCCTTTTTCATCATAACATGTTTTCTTTCAAATGATGTGGCTTTTATTTGGTTACAACAATGAGGTCTTTAAGAAACATGATCAAACCATTGACACAGTCCTTAATATTACACTGCCCATTGGTGAGAATGGTAGTGTAGACAATCATAACAATCATACTTGTCCCCTCAATACCTCTCCTATTAGTGACGAAGGTATCTTGGTGAAGGAAGATACAAGCATTAAGGGTCTTGATTGTCCATCTTCTCATTTGCCTTTGGAAGATGTTAGACAACAAGAACATAAGATCATAAAACATTCCTAAATATCACCTTACGTAGTCTCCACAACCATGAACATTAGCGTTGTTCTTCTCCTAATATCCCTTTTCAATGAAAAGAGGATAGGATGGTGTTAGAAGATATCCCTATTAAGAATCATGAAACCCTTGATCCTCCCTTCCCTACTGCTCCTACCATTTGGGATAATCTATTTGAAAAACATAGTGGTCCTTCTCTTGATGTCTCCCCCACTTGTGATGAAGCTACTTTACAAACTTCAACCTTTGATGAACATATTACAAGATCTCCTAGTAGGGTAGATAATATGGAACATTAGAATGAGACCTTAGGGAAATGTGGCAATCAAATAGAGTCTTCTCCACATTTCCCCACTATCGATAAACAAATAAATTTAACTATTGACCATTCCCCTACTTGTGATGCAATCATTTTAGAAGAACCAATCCATGAATGTCAAGCACATTTGATTTGTAGTTCTCCTAAAAACTCTTCTTCTAGGGAGAATATCATGGTGCTAGAAAAAGGAAACAATAATAATGTGTCTTCCTTAAATAAAAAAGTGATTCTCGATTGCCCTTTATTAGAGATACATCAAACAAAGACCACTAAGGTTATGAATGTGCAAGTGTCCATTAGATCCCCCTCAATCAATGGACCTCATACATACCTCATGGGACATCCTAACAACCTTCTAACTCTCTACCCACCCTCACACAAACAACAAACTCAAAATAAACCTGAACCTATCCTTTTCCCTCCTAAGAATAATGTTTCATAGCAGCTGATTCATAATACCATTGCTCATATGTATAACACTCGAAAAAAATCCACAACCACCACAACCAACCCTGAAACCCTTACATTTTCCTAATCTTAACCTACCTAACCCTTTCTTGCTAGGTCGAAAGGAGTATGATCTTTTCGAGCACCTTGAGAATACTCTTGCTAAGATATCATTGTGGGACCTTATTCAAACCTCCCCTCACTATCACAACATGATCCAAAAAACCTTACAACAAGTTCCTATCTATTCTAATGTGCAACCAAATGACATAGTAGCCATCATTCAAGTAATAAACAATGACATTGTTTTCCACCAAAGTGAACTCCCCTCTTTGGATGTGCAAAATTTTTTTTATCTTTTCATGATCACAGCACAATACAAACAAAAAGGGATAAAGAAAACTCTTGTAGATACCAGTTTTTCCCTTAATGTATCTAGTGTGAGCCTTCTAGATAGGCTTGGCATTGATCAATCGAATATTCAACCTGATTCTTTATATATTAAGGGATTTGACAATGTCGAAAAGAAACCACTCACAGTAATCATTATACCTCTTATGGTTGGAGTGGTCACAATTAATACACCAATCCATGTTATGCCTCATAAATTTTCATGTAATCTTATCTTAGGTAGACTATGGATTCATGAAATGAATGGTTTTCCTTCCACTCTTCATCGCAAAATGAAATACATCTACAATAACCAAGTGTACAAACTTGATAGTGATCCTAACCCTTACAGTGTCTTACAACTCAAAAAACATAAAGAACATCCCTTAAACATATCAACATCAACCACACAAGTGGAACTCATTCAACAAAAAGACAAACAAAAACATATTAAACAAGTCACGAAGCTATTAGAAGATGATTGGGGTTCCTTAGATTTCAAACATACATTCACGGATGAATACAAGATCAAACAAAAAGATTCAAATAGGGGAAATGAAAAAGGAAGATGACCCTTTGAAAGAATCCACCTCAACCACTTTAGACAATGAAATAAACTATGCAACTACCTCTGACAATGTTGATCACCAAGCACCACCCGATCCAAAAGCAATGAAAAATCATCATGGAAAAGGTTATGAACTTATGAAAAATATTGGCTACAATGG
Source organism: Sequoia sempervirens (assembly GCA_007258455.2). Classification (NCBI taxonomy): domain Eukaryota; kingdom Viridiplantae; phylum Streptophyta; class Pinopsida; order Cupressales; family Cupressaceae; genus Sequoia; species Sequoia sempervirens. The sequence goes on from VDFB02193867.1 coordinate 609,264,891, forward strand.
AAAAGGATGTGGTACCAATGAACAAGGTATATGTAACCTTATAGATCCTCTCCCACAACAAACAAATCATTCCCTTGCTTATTCTCCTTTGATAGAAATCACCAAGCCTTCACTCAATATGAACACCATCCCAAATAATTCATCAAAGTCAACCTTAACCATAGTGCATCCTGAATTGATCAACACTAGTGGTCTTGATCATTATCCTTTGCAAGCAATCAAACAAACAAATACACCTTTGCTTAATGCCAATGTCATATCACAAAACACTAATGAATTGACTTCGTTAGATTTTACATCCTCTTGTAAAGGAGAGAACAAAATCTTGCAATCTAAAGAGTCTTCCATAGGTATGGCAATTAATACTAAGAAAGATGTATCTTTTCCACAACCCATAGACATACCTTCTCCCCTTAATAAAGAAGATATCTTATCGAGACTCCTTCAAAATCACTTGATATCCCTTCCTCCTAGAACTTGAAATAATTGCTATTACAAAACTTCATTTTGTGCCCATCATAGAGTTCATTATCATTCCACTAATGAATGTAAAGCTTTGAGTAGTAAAATCCAACATTTTAAGGAGTTTGGCATTCTCCCTATTGTGGGGGCACCTAATCCCTCTAATTGATACTAATTTTCACTCTAGTATGCATTTCATTAATCATTTTGGGTCACCTTTGTCCTGCACTAGGTGGGGACAAGGCGTTAAGTAGCCTATCCTCGTATGTCACCTACCATTTCCTCTTTTGGCTAGACATTAACCTTTCATGAACATATAAGAGAAAGCTTGAGATGTGGACGACAGGCCTTAAGTTGGATCACATGTAACATACTCCCTTTTTCATGACGTAGCTTCTCAAAAACATATGACTTGGCATAGGATTTTCCGTGTAAGCTCTCATGTCTTCTCCTTCTACTTTAAACAAATTTCTCATAGTACTGGTGTTCGAAACCACTTTAAAGCGGAGGAATACATCACCAGTCACATTTCATTGTATGATTTCTTTCTTCTTGCAATGCGTTATTTTCTTGGTAGGGTCATTGGGCTTGATTCCCTCCAAGAGTGTGATATTTCTTTGAATTTTCCTCTCTTGGAGACATTAGGCATGATGTTCACTAAGAAGAGACCTTGCATGAACTAAGAAAAATCCCTTTGAACATTCCTTACACCATTTTTGCATATACAATGTCTTGAGTATCAAGCATATGAAGTTTTGCTTACCTCATAGAGCTCGAAGACCATTTTCATTGTGGCACCTTATTAAATTTATCAGGAGTTATAACTTCGGTATGGTTGAGCGGGAAGCCCATTCTGAGGCATGACATTTCCCTAGAGCCACCTTGTGGATTTCTCACCCCATGAACAGCCAGAAGTTTTGTGGCCCTAGACTAAGTATACTTGGGCCTTCTCACCTGAAAGACAACCATGATTTTGGTCGCCCCAGAGTGAGTATGCATTTTCTTTCCAAACAAATAGGCTAGATTTTCTCCACAATGTGATGGAAAAATGGTCAAAGATTGATTCACCTTTTCATTTTCACTTTTCTCTTTCTTTCTAGCCATTGCACATGATCATTTATCTTGTCTTGTTACAAATCAATCATCTTGTGTGTGTCCTTTTGCACTTATGTCGGATTGAATTAGGCTCTTGGATCTTGGGGGCTTCATTGCTTCCTTGATCTTTGTTATCCTAGATGATCCGCATTCATACTATTGGACCCCTCTTGAATGTCTACTTTAGTGTGAGTTTGAAGCAAGTTCACCCTCTCACTAAAGTGGGGGCTAAATGTACCATAGAAAAAAGTATTTCTTACTTGATATGGGAATAATTGATGACAAACTAGACTTAATGAGGCCTTGATTTTGTGTTGTTAGGTGTTTTACACATCCACACTAGGTCTTGGACCCTTACAAACTGAATAAATACATCTAACAATGTCTTGTAAAGGTGTTGTAAAGTGTTGTAAAAGACTTTCACACTTTTCTAGGATTAATAAACCTATTTCCCCTTAATTCAACATTATAAAATATATTTAGTTACATTATCACATCAATCTAGAAGGCTTGAGAATTAAACTTAACATTAATCTAGTGTTGTAAAGTGTCTTACACATTCACATTAGATGTTGTGCCTTTCTAGGCTATGTGGGCCTCATTTTAATGATATAAAGTGTATTTAATCACACTTTCACATTGAATTTTGTGTCCTTGGCCCTATTCACCCTTTACATCATCATTAATAGGCCCCTATTTCCCCATATTGTGCATCCCAAGGCATAATTTGATCAAATACTTGATGAAATTATCATATAAACCTAATTTATGCATTCCCCAATAATCCAACTATCAAAAGGGGCCCTCTAGGACTAATTCACCCATCTAGATAAATAATTCCCTACTAGGTGGGACTAATTCTCCAAGGGTGGTGAATCAATCCCATTTGGGTCATTTTTGAGTTTTAAGTGGGAAAAATTGAAATTTAAGTTTATTATTCTTTCATGTCAACCTTGCAGATCCAATTAATGAGAAAATAAGGTGAATTTCCTATAAATATAAGTCCCTAAACCTTAATTAACATCTTATTCATTCATTATTCACTCATCACTCATTATTCTTCTCAAGCAAGTTAGGATTTTATCATCTCAAGTCACCAAGATAGTATTTTTCAGACATTCAAGGGCATATTTTTCACATTGTTGCAGCAATCCAAGACAATTCATCATGGAAAGGTATTAATCCCTTCATTTTATGTCCATTCTTCATATTATTTCTTCATTTGGTTTAATTACCTAAAAGGGGTTTGATCAAGGCAAACCCTCATGCCCTAACATCCAACCTTTCTCCTTCTCTTCTTGTGTGTTTGTAGAATTAGACATCTTGAAGACTTGGAAATAATTGAATATTGTATTGCAAAGTTTTTGAAGACATCTCCTTGTTGAACAAGTCAAAATATCCATTAAAAGTCACCTACAGTGCAACTAATAGTGAACGATCCCACATCTATTAGGAACCATAGTGTAGACCAAGGGCTCCTGTTTCCACTTTTGAATCTTCAAAAATTTAGAAGTGGGATCATTCACTATTAGTTGAGAATGAGTCCCATTTCTAGGCTTGAAAAAGGGTTTTTGTAGATCTGAATACCTAGTATCCAAAGATGTGTTTCGACAGACTTTGTTAGAAATAGGACTAATTCACCCAAAATGGCGAATTAGTCCTAGTGGGCTATTTCAGTATCTTTTGCAACTTTCTAGACCTTCATCCCTTCAATTTGTAACCTCCAGGTGTGCACTCTGTTTAGTTTCATTAAGTTTTGTTTCAGTTTATTTATGTTTCGTTCATTTTTGCATATCACAATGTGTTTTAAAAAAAAATGCATTTCTTAGGTTTTGCATTTATAGTCAATTGTCTTTATCAGTTTTTTGCATTTAGATAATTTCATTTAGGCATATTTTCATTATAATTTCATTATTTTGAGTGAACAACCTAGATTTTGTGTGGGGTCTATCTCTCTCCTTTAGGTTAAAAACCCTAATTGAACAAGAGAGTCATAGCACCTTACACCCAAAAATCAATGGTTCAGTACCTTATTAAAGTCATGGAGATATGTATTTGATATGGTCCCTTGGGACTCACCTAGTGAACAACTAGCTTCACTAGCCCTTGTGAGCATGCATTTTTGCACCTTATTAAAGTCATGGTGGTATGACTTTGATATAGTCCCCTAGAGCTCACCTAGTGAACAACTAGCTTCACTAGCCCTTGTAAGCATGCATTTTATTTTTTTCCTTATTAAAGTCATGGAGGTATGACATTGATATGGGGCTCACCTAGTGGACAACTATCTTCTCTAGCAATTGTGAGCATGTGTTTTATTTGCATAGTGGACAACACATTCCACTTGTAAACATTTTTTTTGTAGAAACAACTTAGACCTACTCCACCGTGTTGGATGACCAGTCAAAGCTTGATTTGTTTCATTTTATTTTTCCTTTTCCCTTTTTTCTATTTTTAATGGTGCATGTTTGTGATTTGGTTATGACTTCATATATCATCTGTAAGAATGTTCCTTTGTGCTTATGTTAGTTTGTTGTACGATCTTGATCCTAAGGTCTTAGCAACCCTCTTGGTCATTGTCTTCCTATCTTACTAGAATTTGTACATTTGAACCCCTCTTGATTTAGTGGTTGGCTACTTTAGTGTGAGTTTGAAGCAAGTTCATCCTCTCACTAAAGTGGGGTTAAATGTAGTGTAGTAAAATGCATACCCTTGCATTTTCACTTTTTTGGGACCTCCTTGCTTTGTTTATCCTTATTTATGTCTTAATTAGTCCTATTTTGCATCCACAAGCCTAATAAATTACATCTTTTTATGGCTAATCTCGACAAACATCAATGGATAAATGATAATTTAATGATTCTGTCTGAGTGTCCCTAGTTTTTTAGTCAGGACTAAGATACCAACTAGGGCATCTTTGTCCCCCAAAGGTCTTCGGACCCTGATTTCAAGTGTGTGTTAAAGTGGCCCCTTTTTGGAGTTTGTTCCCTGATATTTGAGCCTCGAGACTAAGATGCCACCTAGGGCATCTTAGTCCCCCTTAAGGTATTTTCAGGATTTAATTCAAATTCTGGTAGGATTTAGCCTCCTTTAATTAATGATTTCATATGTCGGCTTGGTGTGGTGTAATTTCAGGATATTAAGCATAGATAAGTATAAATACAAGGTTCCTTCACTCATTTTCATATCCAAGAATACATCCAAGCATTCTAGCAGTTTCAAGAGAGCATTATAGGGCATTCAAGAGCAACTCATCAAGCATTTGGAGCCATCATCGAGATTCATGCATCATATCAAAGATATTCTTGCATCATGTGTGTTTCTGTACTAACATTTCTAATGTAGGGTTTTGATTTAAGCAAGCAATTCAAGTCCATATCTATTAAGCATTCCTTTGATTCAAGATCTATATCTAAGCTAGATATTCCACACAAGTTTGTAGACTTAATAGCAAGTTTTTGGTGAGTTATAGAATTGCATGTTGTTCATTCATCATTTCCCTCCTAAGTTATTCTGTTTCATTTCAAGGTTTAATTACCAACAAGGGGTTTGACCAAGGAAAACCCTCATCCACTAACAATCAACAAGTTTTTCCTCTCTTGCATGCTTGTGTTTGTAGATTTAGGTTGAGGAGTTGAAGTCATTTAAAGTGAAAAGTTGCACTGTAAAGTTGTCATCTTCACAGAAACTCACCTATAGGCCAGATCTTGAAGTTTTAGAACTTGAGATCAAAGAAGAAGGAAGTATACATTTCAAGACTTAGGATCACTTTTAGAGATTTCATTAATTTAGTTCAGGACTAAGACAATAGCAAGGGAACATCTTAGTCCTCCAAGTGGAATTTTGCAGAGATTCTTTCAAATCCTATCTCGGCATCTAAATATTTTGCATCTACCTTGAAAAATAGTAGCGGGACTAATAATATAGTAAGGGCATCTTAGTCCTCCATATCATATTTTGACAACTTCTTTGCATTTCTAGAATCCTTGTCACATTTCCATATTTCCCAGGTACACATATCCTAACTTCTTGTTGCATAATTTCATTATTTACATCCTCCATTTAGCTTGCATTATTAGGTTTTGTGAGTTGAATGCTAAGTTGTCTTTTCCAATCTTTTGCTTGGTGGTGAATCCCTCAAAGCTTAAAGAACCCCCTCCTAGGTCTTCCTTGTTGGGAATTGACTCACCTTGTGAGGTTGATAGTCAATCCAATTTGGGTTCCTAGGAAATTATTGAATGAAAATAGATGAATAGTGGTGCAACAACATCACTCATTTTTCATATTGCTCAAAAATCACATCCTTCAATAAGGATCCCCTTAGAAATATTTTCTATCAAAACTAGATTTGTAACAAAAATAATTGGAAAGCTTTCCTTCGTTAAGGCCCTTCTTTTTTCAGATTCCTTGACAAAAGAGAATCTTTCAAAAGGATTCCTTAATGCTAGAATAATTTGAAAAAAAAAAATTGCTTTTCAAATAGAGCATCCCCTTGCATGAGCCCCTTGCTATTTAGAAGCATTCTCAAGGGACCCCTTTGAAATATTTCCCTTCAATTTTTTGTTTTGATCTATGAATGTGTATCTTTCTACATTAATTTCTCTTTCCTAACATGTTTTTTCTTTGGATTAACATGTTGCTTTGTAGGAATGAACACCTGTGAAGCTATTTTACAATCAAGCTTGGAGGATCGAGCACCTTGTTAATCTTTCCTTGCAGGGTTGAGCACTTGTAAAGGCCAATTAGACTCTATGGATCCTTTTACATCTAACCTCCCTAAGCCCCAAGAACCCATGGTACCTCCTTTGTAGGACCAAGCATTTGTAAAGTGTTTTCATTCTATAAGACCAAGCACTTATAGAACCCTTTGTTTACCTTCTATAGGATCGAACACCTATAGAGCCTTTTTTTCACCTTTTGTAGGACCAAGTATGTATGGTGCTTTTTTCAAATCTCTATAGGACCAAGTACCTATGGATCCAACTATCTCTATCTCTCCTATGCCTGAGTTTTCTATATTGTGATTTGCTTCATCGATAGTTTAGGTATATTATTTTCAATTTCATTCACTCTACTTTACCATGCATTTGATGATACTAATGCTCACTAAAGTGGGGGAAAAAATTAATCACATTAATTTGCACCCCTTGGAAATTCCCCATTTACACACACCTTAACTTATAAAATACAATCCTGATGATGTATTTTCCACATCAGCTTCCATTTCCCACCAACCTGGTGCCTATTTTACATGTCAGTGGATGAATTTTGTCAGGGACACACACGTGCCGTGTTGCCATCCTAACTAGATTCCTACCTCTGGGATTTGTAGAGGCCTTACACTTCAACATTGAACATGAAGTGTAACACTTCCCACCCCTTCAATTGACTTCAAACAACCCTTTTGCCTCCATTATTCTTTACAAATGGCTATCTTCTTCATTCACTCTTCCTTATTCATCTTCTTGATCAAAATTTTCTCTACACACTTGCTCATCACTCACTTTCAGCTCCTTCACATTTCACCACCTCCATTATTTCTGTAATTTCCTTCTTTGTTGGCTTCTCCTCTTCATTGTTGCAGCAATGTTGGCTTTGGAGAGCTTGCGAGCTTACATCTTCCTCCATTTTCCTTGAGAGCACATGGCTAAGAAGGTTATATTCATCCATTTCCATTCACTTTTGTATGATCTACTTGCATAGTATCATATTTTTGTTTGAGTATGTATTGTTATTTCTATTTCTAAACTTTCTTTATCATCTTTCCATACAATCATTGCTATCTGGTTGTTGATGGATGTGGAAACACCAAAGTGGTGATTGATTAAGGCTATCCTTTAAACAGAGCCCCAACATTTTCTCATCCTTGTGTGTGTAGGTAAATTTTGATAGGAGCTATTCGAATAATCAGATTGCATGTGGCTCGATATTTATTTGTCACCCATTATTTATAAATTTGGAGTATACTAGTTAATATATTATTCATTTTGCATTCTATTTTTTTACTTTGTCACCACTCTATCATAGCTTAAAACTGTGTTGGTCAATTTGTTAGCCTATTTCCCAAAATTTTGGTCTTTCTTTCACACTCCATCCATACAGATGACAACACCCCACTGGGAAGATAGTAAGCCATGTTGGAGTCTGACATACACTGACATTCTCAAGCAGTGAGCTACTCAACTCATAATCTATACTCTGGAAGTTGGCTAATTTGACCTCCTGAAACATTTAGGTTAGCAAAAGGAAAGTGACAAACTACTTGTCCTTCCTTTTCAACCCTTGAAACCTTAAACCTTTCTAATTCATTCATCTAGCTTGAGGTAGATCAGGATAGCCTATTGTTCTAGACTCTTTGATGACCTAGATTCCCTAAGTAGCTAGTCCCCCTCCTCTACATGATGTAATACAAGTAGATAGTACTATCATTGGGTGCTTCATAGATCCAAAATATACAAGAAGAAAAAATTAACAAAAAATGTAAATGAAAATTGGATTCTTAGCTTCTACTTGAAATTTATTTCTAGTTGTTTCTTTGTGGTTATCTTATAGAGAGCCAAAGATAGATATTTTGTGATAAGGAATGACCCTTGGCACTCAAAGGATTATGTGATATGCATGCACAAGTGACTCCCTATCTTCAAACCTATCATTTTTTCCTTATGTGATATTCCTTGATAGATCAAAGTTTATCATTTACCATTATAATATTGGTGAAATTAATGCCTCTAGAAAAATTAGTAATGGCATAGGAGTGGCCATTTAGATAGGAAATCAAATCTTAGAAAATAATTCTTGTATTAGTGTTAGATTTTTCCATCAAAGCAATTCAAAGAAAAGTTATCTTTTCTATTGTGATGGGGGAGTGATCTTAGTCAATTGAAGTGGACGGAAACAAATTATTTTGCTTAAATTGTGAAGGTAGAGACTATTAGAGGACAATTTTTCTATGGTTTCCTTTTACTCCAACTTATGATTTGATCCCAAATTTAAAAGCTAATACAAGTTTGCAAAGGGAAGAAGACAAAATTAAAGGGCTAAGTTGTTTGTTCAAAAGTTCTTGACTAGCCAAGTGGTTCATGTTCAAATCTTTCTATAATTTTGTTTCAAGGAAAAATGGTGGGAGTGGAGGATTTAAAGGATATTGCATAAGATATGAAGGTTTGGAAAAGCTCTAAAAATGAGATGGAGGAGGAACTTGTGGATGTAACAAAATTAAGTTGCATAAGGCAATCTACTTCTAAGGTGAGCTCAACAATAATTTTGGATTAGGTGTAAGCCAAGCAATAAAAACCAATAAATGGAGAAGAGAAAAAATTACTATGTGTGTTAGTTAATCAACAATTAATAATTCTCTATTGAGATCTAAGGGAGTAGATACCTCAAAAAATAATGAAGATCCTCCCTTGTAATGTAAGGGGATTAAATGGTCCCTAATAGGAAACACATGACCATTCACCATTTTGATAATTTATTGATTATTATAATACTATTACAAGAGAAAAATTTGGAATCTATACATGTAGAGATTTTCATGAAGCATTGTAAATGCTAGAATGGTTAGTGTGAAGAAGCTATTGGTTCTTTTGGTGGATTGGGTGTTCTATAGAGTCCTTTACAATAATTGGTGGAGATGATATCCTCTAAAACAAACTTTGTGTTCCTAAATGTATGAATCAATCTCTCTAATCTTACTATCTTTCCATTGAATATGAATGGCCCACAAAAATAGAATGTAAAAGACTATGGAATGAAATCATATCCAAAATTTAGTATTATTAAAATTAGAAGTTTATTCTTGGGGGATTTTGTTGAGATCCTTCAAAATACACAAAAAGAGAGGGTCTTTCTCAAATAACTCAATCATAGCTCAACTTTCAAAAAAAATTTATAAGTTGTTGACCTTGTGTATGTGGCTCCAAAAATGGTTACTTTACTTGGGTGAATAGACATGATAGTTTTACTAACATTGTTGAGAAGCTATATCTTTTTTTCATTAATCTAATTTGAGTTTGTCTTCACATATTTTGATCTCTTCTATATGCTTGATATTATATTTAGATTAATATCAAATTTTACTAAATATACTCAAAGATAAGCCCCCAATTTTATGCCATTTTATGCTTGAAAGAATTTGGTCATAAGAGAAGACTTGAAAGAATTACTCAAGTGGTAGTGGAGTGAGTCTGGAAATCTGAAAGGCTAAAAATTCTTCATTTTAACAAGGAGAGATTAAAGGCCTAGAATAAGTGTTCCTTCAAAAATATATGTAGGTGTACACACTAAAACTATCTCGAGCTTGCAAGCAACATTTTATCGCAGATTCACGAATAAAAATAAAAAATAAAAATTATCGCAGATTTTCCTTCTTCCTTGCATAATTAAAAAATAATAATTATTTAATTCTTCTCTAATGTCATTTTCCTCTATTAATTTAATGATTTTAATTATTTAATTAATTCATTTTATCTTATTCTTCCTTTTATTAATATAAAAAAATATCAAATTGTTTAAATAATGTCACTAACACCCCTTTTTCCCTCATAATGAAATAAATTTTATTTATTTAATTATTTATCATATTCTTATCTTCATAATTAAATAATTATTTTTTAAATATTTAATTATTTAATTATTCAATTTTCCTCCCTCAAATTAAATGTCATTATTTAATTTGAATTTCTTCATAGCTAAGCCCTAAATCTCAACCACTTTCTTGATTTTTGGTCCATTCATGCTTATCCATGTCTCAATCAATCTCATTCATTGATCATGATACATCATCACCTAACCCTAACCCTTTATTGAATTAGGATTTCTATAAAATAAAGTCATAATCTTCATTTTAAGGTTAATCACAATCTTTGAAGTTTTTCTATCAAGAGATCAAGCTATCAAATTGTCAAAGTATATTACATACTACAAATATAAGAATAAATAAAGTAAAATGGAGAAGAGCAATGAAGGTGATTCAACTATGGCATATGAATGGAGGATTATTTCTTTATTATTATGTTTTATATGTTCATTTGTACTTCATTGTTGGATTAGGGTCCTCATAGCTTGAATTAGATCATTTTATGGTTGTTATTATTGATTCATGTTTATTCTCTAAGCTATAAACCCCATCTACATTTTGTGAACCTAATATGGAATAACCATTTTTTTTTTTAAATAGCAAAATTATGATTTTCAGTAGTCCACCGCAATTGATATGTAGAATGACACAATTGTGTTTTAAAATGTTGCAATCATTGTATGGCACATCACAATCATTTATCACAGAGCCACAATCATCACTTAGAATGAAACATCTAACTATCATTTTCCACAAGCTCAAATCATTCAATTATTGATGTTTTAGGGAATTATTTAGGTTTCTAGTTATTATTCTGATATACTATTAGTCTGCTAATATCATATCCATCATCAAGTTTTACATTTTTTTTGTCAGATCTATATTTTTGCACCTTAGGGTTTTTGCATTGCAATCATTTAACAGTTTGTTGCAATCATTTATCAGTGCATTGTAGTTTCTATTTTTTTCATCGCATTCACTATTCTATTTATCATAATCATCTATTTTTGCACCGCACCCATGTGCTACATCTAATCCTCTATGCCCTGTAATTGATTGTTATAGAGAAAGAGGGTATAAATCTATGATTTTCATTTTCTTCTTTTTGCATTCATTAGGGTAGTGGTTTCTTGTGTTACTAATATCTAATCTTTAGCATGTGGAAATCATTGGGAGAAGATATTTTGATCCAAACTACTAATCCAATTTCTTGCAGGGTTCCATTGTGTGTTTGTTATTTCTAAATTAGGAACATTTGGAATTGGTGCACTTGCACATTGTGTTAAACCAAAAAATTGTTTATGTATATCCTCTCTCCTTCAACTTTGTGTGATCTTTGGCATAAGAGAAAAACATATCAATCTCTTTTCTTTTTAGGAGGTCTACTTTTGAGACACATCCTAATGGAGAACTCAAGGGGGATGACCTCAAAGAACATATTTTTTGGGTAGGCTATATTAAAGGTTCAAAGGTGAAAGTTAGTAGCATTACCCACAGACATTATACCTTATGTGTCAATATTGATATGGAACAACTAATGACATTCACATTGACTAGATGCTTAAGTGTCTCGCATCTAAATTATACCTCTGGCATTCACCGATCTCCTATAAATCCATTGTTATTAGAAGCCTAAGACTTTTTTGGCCATCTTCTATTGTTGGTGCATTGGGATAACATCGTCACAAGAAGTTACCACATCTAATTCTTGGTTGAGGTGGCAAGGTTCCTTGGTTGAGGTGGCAAGGTTCCTTGTTTTGAGTTACTCCTTTCAAGACTTGAGGTGTCAAGGTGGTCCATGACCTTGGCATACTCTAGCTTCACCCACTCCTCATTCACAAATTATATCACTCCCCTAGGGGTGAGGTAAGCCTAACTTTATTAGAAAATCCCTATTATTCCTTGGGTCATGCTTGTCTTCATTGTTTATGAACCAAGGCCAAGTGAGTTTTGTGGAAGAAAAATTTAAAACATACTATCTTACAAAGAAGTCAAAGAGTAAAAATAAAAAAAGTATATTTTTCAAGTGTTTTCTATGTTTTATGATCAAATTAAAACTTTCCAAAAATGAAAAACAACCTAGAAAACATCAAATTAGGGTCAAAAGAAAAGACACCACAACTATTTTCCAAAACATCACAACTATTAGATAGCACATCGTAATTGTCAGAAACCTTAGGGAGCTAGAAATCCACATTTTCCTATGCACCATAATTGACCAATTCTACACTGTAATTCACTAGCTCTACACTACATCTATGGCTTGAAACACCACAATTGTTAGGATCAATTTTTTTGGGGAAATATTTGTACATCCAACTTTTAGTTTGCTTATAGTCTATGATTGTGCACTAAGATTAGAAACTTTTTTAGATTCAATCAGTCTATCTATATCATTTCATCTTTCACCTTAGGTCATCTTGCATATTCCTAGTTTTCATATACCACATTCCAGCTTCATTTTAGCATCACCTTTGAGTCTTGATATTAGGAGGATTATCATACTATTAGTCAAATCATTAGTCTCATTTCTAGGCATCTTGACCTTATCATACCTCTCATTAATATTATTTGTAGGTTGGGCCTACAACTCACATGTCTAGTTTAGGTTCACCTTTGGTCAATTAATAACCATCATCATTTTGGTCTATCTTCTTGAGGTATTGACATTTAGAGCTTCCAATTTGGTCCATCATAGTTTGGTTAACATCCTCCTCTAGGATTCAATGTTACATACCCATTCCAAGCATAGTCATAATCATAGTCTCATTATCACTTTGCATCCCAAGCATAGTCATAACTTCATTATCACTCTTGCATGCCAAAAACTTGGTCAACTTGCATTGCCATATTTATAGCCCAAAATTCCAAAAGCATAGCATAGCGTCATTATCATCTTCCATTGTCATTTGTAGTTTGTATCTCCATCTTAGTTGCATACATACCAAAAGTTTCACCATCCAAAAATCAAAATTATTATATGGTCTTGACTAGGGAACAAAGAAAATAAAGAGACATGGATGAAATTCATATGACCCCTATTTCAATCCAACTAGCAACATGAACTTTGGGTAAACATTAAACAAACCTCAAACAACAAAAGGTGAAGCATCAAACCCATTTTCCAATTTCACATTGCAGGAGGTCAACCAAGGTCTAACACTCGAATAGATTGAAGAGGATTCTCAAGATTCTAGGATAATCTAAATTGTAAAGGATCTAGTAAACACATATGCCAATAAGTAATTTCTTGTACTTTATCAAAAAAGTTCCAAGCTTCCCTTTGGTTTTGAAACTTCTAAAATTGTAGAGGGAAAACCAAAAACACAAACTCAAGGTCTTGGTCAAAACATATTTTCACAAGGTCAATCATGCTCACAATAAATGCACCCTAGTTTACCTCTTGGGGGAAAAACACATAATGTGACAACTAAACACATCCCTTCCCCTCCAACATTTGGCATCAATAGAACACTTGCCACATCAAAAGGAAAAACTCCAACATTTAGAAATCCACTTGGTTCATCCTCTAGTTCCATGGTATGAATTTTGTATATCCATTTGGTATGAGATCCACTCATAACATCATACCATCAACCAATAGAAATTAAAATACCCCATGCAGGACAAGAAGGGTCCATATTACAACATCAAGAGTGCCAACCCAAGAAACCAACACTACACCAAACACCAACATGTCTTTTGGGTCAAAATTGAGCACCGACCAACCCCCATCAAAACATGTCACTCTAGACACCAACTTTACACCTCAATTCCATCACAACAACATGTCACTCCAAACACTAGCTTCATACCATAATATTGAACCAATACCAATGCCAATACCATGTCCACACCTCACTTCCAACAAGGAAATCAATATCCTTTGCAAAAAAACACCAATCCAAATTCAACACTTACATCCAAATTTCAAAATCAAAATCCATCACACAACCATCTCAACACACTCAACACAAATACTAACCCTCTCATGAAAATTCAACCAAACATACCACCATCAATTGTGGAAACATTAGTCCAACAAATGTAAGTAATGCAATGAAAAATGTTAATCATGCAATTGGGTACAAAAAAGACATACTCAACGAAGGAATTATGTCCTTATCCCTTTGATAGGAGCATATACATACCACCTTTCCCACCAAACTTCACCATTCCAAGCTTTAATAAGTATAAGGGAAAATGAGATCAGGTAGAACACCTAAGAGAGTTTAACACTACATGTATGGACATTTCCTAGGAGCATGCATACTTGAGATTATTTCCACAGAGCTTTTTGGGGAAGGCTCTAGAGTGGTTCACACATCTTCCTCATGGGATAAAAACATGGAATGAACTAGCTAACAAGTTTATTACACATTTTAACTATAACATTGAATGTGACATCACCCTAGTGAAATTATGCACAAACAAAGAAAAAGGAGAGTCACACCATTTTATCAAAGATGGTGAAGCATGTCTAGGAAATTTCCTTGTCACATACTAGAAATATAGTTGGTTCCCATTTTTATAGAATACCTCAAAATATAACTAATGTATTAACTTCAAATCTAGTGTTGTACCACATTTGATGATTTCATTAAGAAAGGTGTCTTTATTGAGAAAGCTCTTGTGGTTAAAGCACTAGTAAAAATCTTTGAAGAAAACAAAAATGCTCCTAATGATAAAGGAAAATTTTGGTCTACAAATAAAAATATCACCAATGATGGGGTATTTTATGCCAAAGTTATTAACCAAGTTCACCCTAGCATTCATCTTAAAGGTTCTTCTACACAAAATAATCCAACACCATGTCATGACCAAATGGAAAATGTGATCCAAAACAATCAACAATGTAGAGGTCCCCCACAAACAAACAGGCCTAAAAGAACATACACACTCTTATCCTGGGAACCCATTGATTCAACCTTTAAGAAACTCTAGCAATCAAATGCCATTCAATTTCTTGATAGTAAACCATACGAACCAACACTAGTCAAACCAAATTGGTGGAATGATAATGAATATTGTGAGTACCATCGTAGAAAGGGACATAAAAAATCATAATGTTGGGCCTTTAAGAACCTTATCCAAGACCTTTTTGAATAGGGTGACATATCAATGGAAAATTCACAAGGTAAAACAAATGATAACCATACCATATTTAAGTTTACCCTACAAGACCATGGAAAGGGAAAAGCCTCAAATTTAGGGAACAATACCATTAACAATGCAAATTATACTAATATTGCATATGACTATATACTATCAATCACATTCAAGCCTTTGATAACCATGTCCCTGCCATTACCATCAATAAAAATTTGCAATGTGACATTACCACTTGCAGTTTTAAAGTGACCTTGCAAGGAGCTTATTCCAATCCACAACCAAAAATTCAATATAACCTCCTAGACCATCCAGGAAAGACTCTTGTATAAATATTCATTCTTGAGTTACTTTGCATATCCCCTGAGCATAAGGCCATTCTATACAAAGCTTTGTTAGATACATATGTGCTCAATGACCTAAATTTCAATCAATTTGAGGCCATGGTAGGATACTTAGCCACCACTCATCACACCTCATTTTTTGACAAAGATATTTCTACACATAAACCAAACCATAACGACCCATTACTCCTTGAGGTATACATTAATAAACAAAAAATTAGATGAGTCTTGGTAGATGGTGGATTTTGTAAATATTTTATAGATGAATCTACAAAAAAATTTATCTAAGCTTATGATGATGTTGAGAACTCATCCAAGGTTATAATCACATTTCCTATAAGAGTTGGGTATGTTATTGAAAACATAATATTCCAAGTCTTGGATATGGACTTACCATACGATCTTCTCCTTGGTCACCCATGTATTCATGTCATGAGGGTCATTCCTTCCACATACCATCAATGCCTTGATTTTCCTCATAATGACATCTAAATCACTATACTAAGTGATCCTAGCTCGTTCCAATATTGTAGTAATCTGAAAGTGACCGATGTACATGAAGTTCCTATTAATCGAGAAGATTCATACTCTACCTCATCACATTACATTGATCCATCTTCTCTATTTAAATCATCCACTACATCTTCCAAACCCAAGGTCCATATCCATGATAGGGGATGTGGTGAATACAATATTTAGAGCTTATTTTTTGTTGGGAAGTTTCCCATATTACAAAAATCTTATAGGAAACCTTATCCTATCAAGAAGGAATCTAAAGTTTTCATTCACAATCCCCTTACAAAATTCATTAAGTTGTGTGAGTTGAACAAAGACTCTATAGGCGAGGATATTTCTACATGGATTTACAAAGATGGAGAGGATACTAAGCCTAAGAAATTACCAGTTGAGAGATATTAAAAAAAATTAAGGATCATTCAATTTTTGGCTTGAACAAACATTGAATGATAGAACAAATATTCCCTCGTTAGTTTCCAAAGAACACTAGGTTAGGCTATATACCACCAATGGTGAGTCCTCCTAGTACTAAGTTTCCCTCAAGTGAAAGTGACATTTAAAATGAAATCAATACATTTGAGGAATACCATACCAAATTGACTCCAAAAAAGGGAGTGGGATTCCTACACATCTAGTGATTATGACCTATTCAAAATTTTCATTGATCTTGACTTATCTTCTTCCTTGACCAAAGTAATGAGCAATAATGCTTGGATAAATTCCTTTTGGGATCTTGATAATACCTCTATTTTTACCATATCCACTTATTCATTAAGCCTTAATGATACCAATGATGGCTTATCCCTCATTTACCCAAATCTAATATATTGGGATCAACAAGGACCATTGAGTTTAGACACATTTGAGAACGATGAAGAAATAGTTGAGTTCATGGGACTTCAAGAAGGGATACCAAGTGGGGATCATAAAGTTGGATTTATCATATAACTTGACAACACAACATACTTTGGAGAGTCTACCCCAACCTCTAGTCACAAAATTGAGAAAAATAAAAAGAATAGGTCTCTAGGTGAAAACCGAAAGGCATATTTAAACCAAGAAAAAGTAAAAATAAAGGACGTATCTGAAGGTGAAAACCTCTCTGAGGCACCTAAGGATGGAGGGTTGGATATTATGCCCATAAATCAAGAGAGATAACCATTTCTTGTGGATAAATCAGAAAAATCTATATTGGTATAGAAGATAATCTTAGAATCACTCATCTTGTAACATCTTTGACTACCGAAGAAAAACCAGAGTTCACTACTGTCTTTTCTAAGGGACAAATCAAATTTGCATAGTCATACGTTGATATGCTTGGGTTGGACCTTGAACTTGGTCTACATCATTTTTCATTGGTTCCAAATGCTAAACTAGTCAAATAGAAATTGGGAGAAATGCACCCACAAATTTCACTCTTAGTGAAAGTAGAATTGAAGAAACTTTTGGATGTTGGTTTTATTCATCCTATAGATTATGTAGAGTGGATATATCAAATATTTTTCCCATCATGAAACCAACTGGAGGTATTAGATTATGTACCAATTTTAGAGATATAAACAAAGCTTTTCCTAAAGATGACTTTTGTTGCCTACTATTAACATAATAGTAGACCTCATAGTGGGATATATGAGATGAACTATCACTTATGGATGATTTTTCAAGATATAATTATATTAGAATTACCCTTGAGGATCAACATAAAATGAATTTCACTTTTGCTTGGGGTACCCTTTTTTGGAACGTGATATCATTTGGCCTTAAGAATGATGGAGCAGCATATTAGAGAGCTATGACTACATGTTGTGCAAACCCTTTTCCTAGTACCTACAAAACAACATGAGTAAACAAGTTAAATAAGGAATTGCAAGCTAAAACAAGAATTCCCCATGAAATCCATTTACAACCTCAAACTAGGAATGAAAATAACAAGGAACGCAATGAAAATGATAAAACAAGGATTAAATCCTAATTAGATGTGCAAACTCATGATCCCATGGGGGAATTGGTGCCAATTTGATGTGAAAATTGGCCCTTTCCCAATTCCTATGATGAAATCTTGATATGTTGAAGATGATATTGATCCACTTTGATGAAAGATGAGAACTCCAAGCCAAATCTGCAAAAAGCCTAGCTAAGTGTGTGATAAATATGTTAGTATCAAAGTAAAACAATAAAAACACACAAATGAAACTTTAAACTGAAGAAAAGCAAATAATTTGAATTCAAAGGAAACAAATGAAGCTTCTTTAGAGCTGTTCCATTTTCCTCTATCTCCAGGGATTTGTTTGAAGCTGCTACTCTCAGATTGTGTAAGCAAGGCTTCTCCGAATGGCAACCTATAGAACAAGTATGTAAAGAAAAGTGATTTTATCCTATATGTTGGTGGAGTGAGAATATTGATACAGATATGCACAGGGGCTGTGGATTGTGGATGCTATGATATGAGGTGAATAGGCCATGATATGGAATGATTCTATGCTATGCTATGATACTGGAATGCTGTGAATACTAGAAGGCTATGCTATTGCAATTTGGCAATAGTTTTCCTATATGAAAGCTTCTCTATGATTTCAAAGACCCGATAGTCCTTTTTGTAGCTTTTTGCAGGCAAGAGCCTGGCTGGCAAAAATCAATGGCTATGAGATTTTCTGGTAGATTTGAATGGTGAGAGGAAGATGGAGAATGTTGGGAGGTTGGAGAGAAGAATGGAGCCTTGTCTTCAACCCACGGGAACAAGCTTGCACAGGAACAGAGAAATTAATTTTTCTGTTTTGGAAGTTTGTTCGCGGTTGTTGAAGATAACTAAATTAATTAAATAAATAAATTTATTTAATTTCATTTATGTGAGTTTTGATTTTTTAGAACTATAGAAGATTTAATTAAATATTTTGAGATATTTAATTGTGATGTGACTTTAGAAGAATTTAATTAGAAAGGGAATATTTAATCTTTATTTGAATAAAATATTCAAGCCAAGATTAAATGATAATTAATATAAATAAATCATAATGTTTATTTAATTAATTAAGAAATGAATAAGAAAAGTGATTAAATAAACTTATTTATTTAATTGAAATGAAAGAATGAACAATATAAATAAATTATTTAAATTTATTTATACGCAGATTGAATCCAGAGATTTAATTAAATATTAAAAATATTTAATTAATTATGTGACCATTTTTAGGTGTATACATTTTTCCCCTCTTTGAAGTGATGTGTTTTACGCATTGCTTCAAAGAATTTTGAAATTTTCCCCAGATGCTGTTTGTCGAACATTGATAGGTATATGCCCCCTCGGATGATGAATCGATAAGATTTTGATGTTTGTGACTATATTTGAGATTTTTTCATTTTTATGATTTTGAAGATGTCGATTCATTGTGCGAAAATGATAATGTGAAGAAATTTATGTGCAAAGATGTGAAATGAAAAATTGATGATCAAAATTGCCCCTGCTGTGATAAAATGTGTTAAAATCCACCAATTTTTCTTTTAAATAGGTTAAAAATGTCATTTTCCATGTCATTTTCTCATTTTAACCTAGTAAAAATTGTAAATTTTGAGCTTTGGAGTGAGAAATATGGCACTTCCGATTCACCAGCACCGTTTCAAGCACATCTGATGACATCAACGACCGACGCATTATGGACCTGTGGTATGTACCCCGTTAAACTTTTGCTCTTTGAAAATTTTCCGTTCGGAGCACGTTTATCGATGTTTTGATTGTAAATGGGTGTGTTTTAGCGCCCTTAATAATTTTCATAGCGCCCATGAAAATTTCCATTGCACCCTTGATTTTGTAGCGCCCATAAGACTTTCCATAGCGCCCTTGATCCTTTCTGTAGTTCCCTTAATCTTGTAGCACCCATGAGGAATTCTATAGCGCACATGACTATTCTCATAGCGCCATTGATTTGGTAGCGCCATTGATGATTTTCATAGCACCCATGACTGTTTTCATAGCGCCCATGATTGTATGTTGATGTGATTGATAAATTTGTTCCCAAAGTTGTTGGAAAACAAATAATAGTTGATAAATTTGCTTTTAAAGTTGTTAAAAACAAATAAGATTGATAAGTTTGTTTCTAAAGTTGTTAAAAAACAAACATGATTGTGATTATTTGCTTTCATGAAAATGAAAAACAAACATTAATTTGATATGTTTGCTTCTAAGGTTGTTAAAAATAAACATGATTGTGATTATTTTCTTTCATAAAAATGAAAAACAAGCAGTAGTTTGATATGTTTGCTTCTAAGGTTGTTGAAAACAAGCATGATTGTGATTATTTGCTTTCATGAAAATGAAAAAAAAACAGGTTGATATTCAGATTTGATTGATGAGTCGTGATGATTTGATATTGATTTTTCTTTTTCATGATGATGTGTCAACAGGAGAGATTGGGCGTTTTGCAGTCACGGAAGACATTCCTAAGGACATGGAGCTTGATTCCACATCTGTTACAGTCAAATCGGGATGTGATCGAGGAATGTGGATTGACTTCGTTGCTTGACATGCCTGAGGTGCGCCTCAATAGAGCGTTATTGATAGCACTCGCAGAGTAGTGGCATAGTGATACCAACACATTTCATTTACTGACCGAAGAGATTACCGTGACTCCATAGGACGTGTACCATATCTTGAGGATCCCAGTGATGGGAGAGATAGTGGTATTTGATAGCCAAGAGGCTGGAGGCACTGATGCTTTGAGGAGGATTTTTAGAGATGATGAGATTGCTGGATACTTCATCCCATGGGGCGAGATGGCAAATTCACATCCACCCTTACCGTCTATACTTGCAGGTTTCATTGGAGCTGTTTTATGCCCTGACCATAGGTCAAAGGGGTTTGCAGTCGGGTGGGGTTAGGTTCTAGAGAGGATGGTGATGCAGGGTACACGGTATGCATGGGGATCATGCATGCTTGCTCATTTGTATGATGAGTTACATCATATTGTATATGGTAGAGGTCAGAGTTTTGTTGTTGTTTTTTCGTTATTATAGATATGGGCATGGGAGCACTTTGCCATTATGCGACCATTGACTCGTGGATGACGACCTATCGATTGATCGTATAGATGGGGATATAGCAATATTATTGCTCAGCTGAGACTGGGCAAACTGGATCATTGGCAGTGTCTCTTAGATGATCTTGATACAGTATGCTGGCGGCCATATGTATATTTTGAGGCATGGCTAGAGGATGCGAGGGAGATGCCCTATGTCTGTATGTCTAGATATCTTATTGGCCATACTTCGTGGATTATTGAGAGATTTCTTGGTGGATGAGTATGTCGGCAGTTCGGTTAGGTTCAGGGTATGCCTATGGGTTCCGCCATTTATGCACGACAACAACCAAAGATTGTAGTGTGGGGTCCACAAATTTCTTATGAGGCAGCAGTGGCAAAGTTCACTAGTTTAGGAGTTGTGATGTGGGATTACCGAGTTGATGTCCTTGATGCAGGGATGATGCCAAAGTATAGTCAGTATGTGTTAGAGCATCCTACACCACGTTTGTTTGATCTCGATGAGCCTATTGCTCTGGTTGCTGTACAGAGACCATAGAGAGGCAGTCAGAGATGACAGAGAGAGACAGCTTCAAAGGGTGATGATTCAGAGGGAGGTGATGATGATGAGGAGAGTGGAGGTAGTGATGATGAGTTAGAGGGAGATAGTGATGATGGCGGTGGAGATGGTAGGGGAGGTGGTAGGAGAGGTTGTGATAGAGGTGGTCGGAGAGGTGGTAGAGGTGGTAGAGGTGGACCACAGATGAGACATACATATCCATCATCTGCAGTAGATCCAGTGGTGTCAGGTCAGATATCTTCTTTACAGAGCACAGTGCAGAGCTTACAGGGTCAGCTAGCATAGGCACAGGCCTTGATTACATAGCTTCAGGGACAGTTGACGTCAGTTACTACTGAGAGGGATACAGCCAGACAGCGGGGTGAGCAGGCCATCGCTCTAGCTAATAGCCTATAGAGAGTAGCAGTGGGTACTTTTCCTGGCGACATGATGAGAGAGGTGACTAGAGCCACCCAAGAGGTAGAGTTCTATAGGACCAGGTACCATGATGCGGTGCGACGTGAGTAGAGGGAGAGTTATACACAGTCGCGGTCTACTTATAGTCACTCTCGAACCACTAGCAGGGGTGTGACACAACCATTACCTCTAGGAGGTCCATCACGGACAGGTGGAGCAGGTCCATCAGGTGCAAGTGGGATAGGTCCATCAGTTGCAGGTGGGACAGGTCCCAGACTAGCTCCATCAGAGGATAGCATTGCCTAGTGCATTGTACATGATGTTTTTTTGATACTCTATTTAGACATTTGTATACACCCTGAGATTATCTCATTTTTGATGATGTTATATCATGTATAGTTGACATATTTGCACATTTTGACATTCATTTTTGAGATATATGAAATGCAGCGATGATTTATGATGAGTGGTTCGATTTTCTATATATGCATGATCTTTTTATGATATGATGATTTCTCAATTTTTATACTTATGATGTATATGTATGCATGATTTATGAGATGAAT
This sequence comes from Sequoia sempervirens, assembly GCA_007258455.2. Lineage (NCBI taxonomy): Eukaryota > Viridiplantae > Streptophyta > Pinopsida > Cupressales > Cupressaceae > Sequoia > Sequoia sempervirens. Next base: position 609,287,546 of record VDFB02193867.1, read on the forward strand.
GAAATCTATTGATTAATGATTGTATAAATATGATGGATGATATAATTTATGAATGCTTATAAATGTTCTGATTATGATGTATGCTTTGTTTTTATGATTTTTTGATGCAAATATGTATGAAAAAAAAAAATGTATGCAATTATGTTTTTGTGAATGTCAAAATGTAGTCAGTCATGTATTTGAAAATATATGAAACACTTGATACTTTTCCAGCTTTTGGTAAAATCTATAAATGCAAAATATAGATTCTAACATGAATGCAATCTATGCTAACCATGCAGGATATTCGTACAATATTGCCATTCTGAGAGCTTATTTGTGCTTTTTGTATCATCATAGAGCATTAAAATGTTGAAAGTTAATACAAGCATCAAAGGGTATGTTAGCACCAGTGATGGCCTGAGTATTGCTTTCATGATTTTTGATACAGCAAGATTATACAAGCATCTAGGTATAGTTGAACCGAGATGACCTGAGTATCGCTTGCATAAATAGACAAGAGTTAACCCTTTTCCCATGCAAATTCCGAAATGTCATCAATGATACATAGTAGAGCATGTCTCGCGACCAATTTGCATAGTACTAATGATTTTCTCGCAAACAACAGATAAAGGAAAATCATACTCCTTCCTTGCTTTTCTAGTTCAATACATCATTGAATTGCTCTAGAGATATGATAGAAAATCAAACAACCATTCAAATCTTGCCTAAAATATTTCAAACATTATTCAGATTAAGATCATCCAAGTTGGTTATCATCATTGATGTTCTTGTTTTGATGTTTGTTTGGATCATGTTGTTTTGATTTCAATTGGCATTGAATAAGCATGTTGCAGTTGATTTGATACGACAATGTTTGTTGCATTTTGACAAACCGTCTTGTGTCCGTTTGTGATGTTTGAAAAGCTCATTGCCCCTCTCTTGTTCAGTCTATATTGCTGCCCCCAGTGTAAACACAACCTAAAGATTATGGATATATACAAATTTCATCAAGCCATGATGCAACACAAGGGTTCCTGTTGCATGATACGAATACGAAAGATATGTACAGATGATAGATATGGATGGATGATGTCGTAAGTGAATGCAAGACATAAGCTAATAGATGGAGGAGCCTATTTTAATCACAAGTAGTGCCTATTTGCCAGGTTTTCACCACTTGTTTTTATTGCACTTTTTCAAGATTTTTCTGATGTTTTATTGTATTTTTTCAGGACTTTTTCTATTTTTTTTGGATTTTTTAAGGACTTTTTCTTAATTTTTTGGATTTTTTCAGGCCTTTTTATGATTTTTTGAAAATTTCAAAGCTTTTTCTTATTTTTTGGATTTTTCAAGACTTTTCTGATTTTTTTGAATTTTTTCAGGACTTTTTCTAATTTTTTTGAATTTTTTCGGGACTTTTTTGATTTTTTTGAATTTTTTGGGGACTTTTCTTTTTTGGATTTTTTCAGGACTTTTCTGATTTTTTGGATTTTTTTCAGATTTTTTCAGATTCAGACATAGAATTTCTTCAAATGAATGTTGTTGATCGACTCTTCAATCAGGTCCCCTTCTGATGTAGATAACGATATGCACAGAACCATATGTTGCAATGATAACAAATGGACCAAGCCAGTTTGGTTCAAATTTTCCTTTGTTTTCTCTGTCTTGCTGATTACGTGGATTTTCTCTCAAGACTAAGTCACCTACTTGAAATGTCTGTGGTTTAACTCTGTGATTGTAGCTACGGGACATAACTTGTTGATAACCCTTCAAATGGTTAGCTACATGTTGACGTCTTTCATCTAATAGTTCTAACTCTTGCAGAAGAGATACTCTGTAGTCCTCATCATCTATCAATCCCTTGAGTGAGACCCTAAGCAAAGGTATTTCAACCTCTAGTGGTAAGATTGCTTCTACTCCATAGACCAAGGCATATGGGGTAGCTCTTGTTGGTGTGCGAATGCTAGTTCTATATGCCCAAAAAGCTGGATTTAACTGGACATGCCAATCACGACCGATGTCATTTACTGTCTTCTTCAAGATCTTCAAGATTGTTTTGTTGGAAGCTTCTGCTTGACCATTACCTTGTGGATAATAAGGTGTAGAAAACCTGTGTTGGATGTGAAATCTTTCACAAAGCTCATCAACATCCTGTTTCTTGAAAGGTCTCCCATTGCCAGTAATGATAGAATTAGGAATTACATATCTACAAATGATGTAATTCAGAATGAATGAGGAGATTTGTTTACCGGTCACGGTCGTCAAAGAAACAACTTTGATCCATTTTGTAAAATACTATGTAGTTGTGATAATGAATTTATGCCCATTTGATGATGAAGGATGAATTTTTCCAACAAGATCCAGTCCCCACTGAGAAAAAGGCCATGTCGGAGTGAAAGATTGCAGTTCCTGTGCAGATGCATGAATAAGATTCCCATGGATCTGACATTTAGAACATTTCTTGACAAAAGTAAAAGATTCTTTCTCCATGGTAGGCCAATAATATCCCATTCTAACAAGTTTCTTGGCTAAGGTCAGACCACTTAAATGAGTTCCACAAATACCACCATGAACCTCTTGTAAGGCTTTTTCAGATTCATCACGTTCAAGACATCGAAGGAGCGTACCATCAAGACCACGTCGGTAAATGATATCGGCGATCAAAGTATAATGAGATGATTGGCGTATGAAATTCCTTTTTTGGTTTCGAGATAAGTCTGGAGGTAAGATGTTATCTTTCAAATAGGTATAAGTCTTGCCATATAAAAGTGAATCAGAACCGGTTAAATGACATATGACTTGGGTCTCAGGATTATCATAAGCGGGAGAAAACAATTGTTCCACCAAGAATTCATGCTTGGTTTGATCTTTTGATAGATGTAATAAGGAAGCAATTGTAGCCATTGCATCTGCAACTTTATTATCAATCCTTGGAATTTGTGAAAACTTGATTGATAGAAAATACTTCTTATAATCATCCACCATGTTCTTGTAAGGTAGCAGCTTATCATCTTTAGTCTGATAATCATCATTAATTTGATTAATGATAAGTTGTGAATCACCATAGACTTGGAGCTCTGTAATCCACCATTCCAAGGCTATCTTTATCCCTATGAGCAATGCCTCATATTCAGCTATGTTATTTGTGCAAGGAAACATCAACCGATATGATTGTGGAATGGTATGTCCTTCAGGTGTGACAAAAAGAATCCCTGCCCCTAAGCCATGTTGCGTATAAGATCCATCAAAGTACAGTGTCCATGAGTTCTTAATTGTTGTTGTGAAGACATCTGCATCAGGAAACTCAATGTGCATTGTATTTTCTTCTTGTAAAGGTGCTTCAGCCAACTGATCTGTGATGACCTATCCTTTAATAGCTTTTCGATCTACATAGTGAATGTCAAACTCACTTAAGATCATTACCCATTTTGCAAGTCTTCCTGTTAAAGTAGCTTTGCTTAAAAGGTATTTTAGTGGATCAATTTTAGTTATCAGCTTAATTGTATGAGCCAACATATAGTGTCGCAACTTTTGAGAAGCAAACACCACTATGAGGCAAGCTTTTTCAATGAAAGTATAGTTTAATTCATGACTTGTTAAAGTTCTACTGATATAGTATATGGCCCTTTCTTTGCCTGTAGAATCCTCTTGTGCTAGTAATGCTCCCAAGGATACTTCTGTTGCTGAAATATAGAGTATGAGTGGCTTTCATGGAATGGGTGGAATTAAAACTGGTGGGTTCATAAGATATTGCTTGATCTGATTGAATGCTGCTTCACATTTTTCTTCCCATTTGAATGGGGCATTTTTATGCAATAAATGTGTAAATGGTAAATTTTTGTCTGCCAGTTGAGCTATAAACCGCCTGATCGACTGTAGTCATCCTTGCAATGATTGAAGCTGACTGATATTTTGTGGTGGTGGCATGTCCATTATAGCTTGTACTTTTTTTGGATCAACCTCTATTCCCTTTTCTAAAACAATGTATCCTAGGAGTTTTCTAGATGTAACGCCGAAAACACATTTCTTTGGATTGAGTCGAACATTGAACTTCTCCATTCTGATAAAGATTTTTGACAAGATTTCTAGATGTCCTTCTCGTGTGTGAGATTTGGCTAGTAAGTCATCCACATAGTCTTCCATGAATGTGTGCATCATGTCATGAAAAGTGGTTGTCATTACTCTTTGATAAGTAGCTTGGGCGTTCTTTAACCCAAATGGCATTATATTCCAGCAATAGGTAGCCCAAGGGCATGTGAACGCTATTTTACCTTGATCCTCTGGTGTAATATTTATCTGGTTGTATCCTGAAAATCCATCCATTAATGAATACATTGCATGACCAGCAGTTAAATCAACAATCATATCTATGTTTGGCAAAGGAAAGTCATCTTTGGGACAAGCTCTGTTCAAATCTCTGAAATCTGTACAAATTCTAATCCTTCCATCTGGCTTTGAAATAGGTACAATATTGGAAATCCATTCTACATAGTCAATAGTCTGAATGAACCCAACATCTAAAAGCTTCTTTAATTCTTCTTTGACCAATAATGCAACATGTGGATGCATTTTTCTGAGTTTTTGCTTCACAGGTTTTTCCCCTGCGTTTATAGATAAATGATGCATTATGAGATTAGGATCTAACCCTGGCATATCAGCATATGACCAAGAAAAGTTGATTTGATTCTCCTTCAAGAACTTCATGAATTTCAGTACCTCTTCGACTGTTAGTGACGCTGCAATTTGCAAGATTTTTGGCTACTCTGTTGTACTTATGTTGATTGATTCTGTCAGCTCGATCAAAATAGATCTTTTGTGATAATGCTTGGGAAGAGTGTCAAGATTCTCATCCTTTAGTGCCTCAAAAAGGTTTTCACCGTCAGATTCGCTCTTTATTTTTCTCTTGTTATGATCTACCACTACCGTTTTTCGGTTTTCACCGATAGATCCATCTTTTATTTCATTTATTTTGCAGCTAAGAGACTTGACACCCTCCTTATCAAAATTGTGAGTATGAAATTCTTGGATGAAACAATTGTTTTCCTCATTAGAGGAACAAAGGAAATTTATAATATCCTCATCATCATGAAATGTAGGGATATGGATAGGTGCATCATTGTCCCAATCAGTAAGTTCTGGATAAACTAAAGGCATGGGATCATTAGGTTGGGTAAGGTCTTGAGCTGTCAAAGTCATGATGTGGTTGTCATTTTCATGGTAAACAAGGTCTATGATGGTATTCTCTTGTCGATTATTAATCTCGTGAAAATTCGAATCATCCTCACTTGAGTCATGATCGCTTTGTAAAACATAATCAAGTGGAGGCCTTGAACCTTCTCCTTGTATGAGAACGGATGCATATTTGTGTATGATATCAACTTGTTTGTCTCTCCAATATTCATCATTATAAATGATGTCCCATTCATATTCATTAGAATTAGTATCTAAACCATTGTGCAATTGGAAAACTGATCCATAAGATTTTTGTAAAGTGACCTCTTCACAAGCTTTATCTGAAATTGATTCTCCTTGTTGTGCTTGCTATGAAGTTGACTCTTCTATATCTTTACCATATCCCAATCCTGTTTTATCATTTGGATGTATTGAAATAGGTTGAATTGGTTCCACGATTCCTTCTCTTCTTTTTCCTATAGGACCATTTCCTTCATAGCCCATTTTTTGCATGATAGCATACCCTTTACCATATTGTTCTGTAGGTAACTTAATGTGCAAGAGAGATTCATCTTCATCTTTTTATAGCCAACTTAGGATGTCTCTATCTTCAGCTTCTTCCTCAGTAGTGTTGGCTTTAATGAATTTTCCATCAAACTTTGTGATTGGCATAGAAGCTTGGGATGTAGAGGTTGTTGCAATCTTTTGATTTGATAAGGTTGGCTAACCATGTGACCTCGGAGAAGGAGGTAAGGTAAAAAGAGATAGTGAATATTCACCTACTCCTTTGTCATTAAAATTTAGCTTAGTGTTAAGATTCCTTGTCAGTTCTTGCAATTGGCCTTGTAAATTGGAAGAAACAGCAAGAGCCTCCCTATTATGTGGCACAAAGGCATCTTGAGTTGCTCAGAGATTTGAACAAGTTTGGGTGCTATTGTAATCATCTTGTATAGTTATTTCCTATCCATCGTATGGAAACTTAAGACATTGATGGTATGTTGATGGTACTGCCTGCATAACATGAATCCATGGATGACCCAAAAGTATGTTATAGGAAATATCCTGATCTAGAACCTGACAAAATGTATTATTCACAATAGGTCCACTATGATAGGTAGCATAATTAGTCCTTTAGAAGCTCTTTCTTCATCATCATATGCCTTGATAGTTATTTTCCTTCGTGGATCAATGGAATTTTCTCATATTCCTAAGGCATGTATAAGTTTTAAGGTACAAATGTTTAAACCGGCTCCTCCATCTATTAAGACACGTCTGATTCGGTGTTTATGGATCATGACTTCAAGATAGAGCGATGAATTATGTGGATGTGTCATGGAGGCATCATTTTTTTGGAAAATGAAAGACAAGTGGGGGAAGACAAATGTCCCACCATGGCTTGAATTTTTTTTACATCCAGATCAGTGTCGACAGTTGTGTTTACAAGAGCTTCTTCTAAAATATTCTTGTGTATGGGGGATATTTTAAGAAGTTCAAGAATGGAGATTTGAGCTGATGTTTTTCTCAATTGATCAACTAGATTATAATGACTTGGAGGAGAAATAGTTGCCTTAGATGAACTTCCTTTTAGAACAACTTTTGCTTGTCCTCTCGTAGTCACATTAACCTATTGATATTCTTGTTTTCCCGTGATTTTAATAACATTAACTCGCTGATCATCTACATAGATGTGATGGATTATATTGTCTTCAACATTATGTATGCTTTTTTCTTTAGTATATGATGTTTCCCCTTTTTGATAGTTCGGTAAAGGATCTTTGAATGCTTGATGATTGTCATTGGTATGATGTCCTTCAATTGTAATGGTGCCATTGTCAATTAAATCTTGTACTAGATTTCGCAAAGCTTGACAATTATTCATTCTACGACCTTTACATTGATGATAATTGCAATAATATGAGTCATTCCATGATGGTGGTTTGACTCGTGGATCATAATCTCTTTGTGGTGGTAAGGTGATAACCTTATTATCAAGAAGCTCTTTGAGAGCAGATTCAAGAGATTGACCCAAAGTGGTAAAATTTTGTCGATTTGAAAAGAATGGAGGTTTGGACAGATTTGATATTTGGGTATTGCCATGATTGTTATTGAAATTACCATGATTATCCTTAGTGTTTTGATTGGTCATGCTTTCTTGCTTGGAGTTTTGTCCTTGTTGATTGTTGTTTCCCTGTTGATTGATATTTCCTTGTTGACTGGTATTTTCTTGTTGATTGTTTCGTGGAGCACTTGATAGGTTAAAGATAGATGGTCTTGTTTGTAGATTATTTGCATCTACTATACCATCATTGACAACATTTTTATTTTTGTTCCAAAACCTTGTTTTATCGTTGTTGTTTTGGTTGGATGTACTCGGATTATCAAGTTTTATCACTCCTCGTTTAACCAAGACCCCTTCAATGGTGATTGTGTTTTCAATCAATTTTTCAAAGTTATGAGGACAATGAAGGTTAATCCTATAGCTTAATTCTTGATCTAGGCTATTGATGAAGATATCCATCTTCTCCTTTTCAGGAATAGGATGGGAATATCGCGCAAACAACCTTCTCCACCTTTGCAAAAACGTAATGAAGGATTCTCCTACTTTTTGTTTCACTTTACAAAGATCAAGTATTGTTATCTAGTGTTGGATGTTGTAAGCATATTGTGATATAAATTGATTGATTAACTCCTCAAAGGTTTTGATGGGGGGAGTGATTTTGGAAAGCCACTCCATGGATTGTCCACCCAGACTTCGTGGACACAATCGTATTAAGTAGGTATCATCATAAGCAAATTCTAGACTCATATTTCGGAAATCCCTCACATGTTCAATGGGATCAGTTTTTCCATTGTACCTATCAAATTTAGGAATTTCGCAATGTTTTGGAAAAGGGATCATTTGAAGACTCCTATCGAATGGATAAGGAGATATGTCTTCCAAAACATACTTCTTTGTTGCACCCCCTTGCATCTCCTTTATTTTCCCTTGTAATTCTTTTATCTGTTGAGTAAGGGCACTAAAGTCATTAGGAGGAGTTTCAGGATTCTGTTTAATCCCTTCTATATCAAAATTATAAGGTAGCTTAGCTCCTTGATTAGCTAATGAAAGAAAATATCTTTTTTTGTTTCGTTCTAAAATCCTTTCCATAAGAGTATGGAATTGGGGATCTTGCTCTGCTTCTTGAAGCTTTTATTCTGTTAATTCTTCAATATTAAATGTATCCTCTTCTTTCTCATTATGGTCACCCATTTTTCTTGTTGTGGTTTCTCCTTTGTCTTTATCCATGTGTTTTTAAGATCTTGTGAAGACAGGCATAAGCTTTGTTCCAAATTCTACTCACTTTTGATCAAAAGAGTGAAATAGTGCAATTTGTGATGGATATGAAAGTCAGAATAGAATGAAGATTCTATGACTTGAAATATTTCTAACCTTTAGCTTGTGTTGTTCCCTAATTGGAAGGATGAAAATCCTGTTGGCGGGAATTTAAGCAAAAGATCTAGAAAAAGATGATTTTGCACTTTAGAAAATTTTGATCATAACTTCGTAAAAGGATGGATTTTGTGATGAATGCCTAATGTGATTGAGTTCTCTATTGCAAAAATTGATTTGGACGAGTAGAATATTCAATTGTAGGTTGGGGAATATAACAAAAATGAATATGTTGACTATGATTGTGCCTTTGAGAAAGGGCTCTTCTTTGAAAGAAAGCTTGTGAGTACAAAGGTTCTATAGCATAATCATCAGTAAAACCTCTAACATAGTCATGATATCTATGGATAAAGGTTCTATGTTTGAGTAAAAACTTTCGACTTTGGTACAAGAATCGTCTTTTCTTCAATAATTTCTTGTAACTAAGTGGTTTCTTTGGCTTTTTGATACGTTTGATGATGGATTTCCAATCTCTTAACATGAGAGTAATCAATGTGATCTTGAGTTTTGGATGATCTTAAATGAATTAATGTATTGAAAACACATCAAACAATTTGTAGAATAGTTGTTTTAAGTCCTATGCTAAACATCAAGTGTATGATCAAAATGTTTTTCAAAAATTGTTTTAACAGGTTTTACACATGAGAGATCAAACAGAATCACTCTTAGTTCTCAAGTAGGTCATCATAGTAATCAACAGCCCACATCTTAAAACTGCGTCGACTCACACAGCCATGTCACCCCCGAAAGGGTGCCCGTGTTTTTGTCTTTTCCAGGTGTGTACTCAGAGTGACGGAAGTGGATATCGGATCCCCTGAGCAAATAATCTTGTCTGTTATATGGTGAGTATCTTGGGGGTAGATTTTCCCTCCCCTACACTGTGATTATTATGATGTTCGGAAACTAACTTCAGTTGGATACTACACTAAGTTTGTAGTAAGGGTTTCCATTCGGTGTGGAAAATGATATAATCCCTCGAGAGACCTCCCTACCTTTAGAACAAAGGCTTTGAGGATGGTTATCAATGCACACTACCATCAAAAGAGGGTTTCCCCAAATTTGCTTTAAATTTTATAGTGGGGTGGAATAGCCTGGCCTTGGCTTGAACCCACTTGAGTCGTTCCTCTTGGGTGAGTGCTTTTTCCCACAAGAGCAGGCTCTCTAAAAGGTTTTATGAAAACTTAAAATTGCATGAAATAAAATAGATGAGTTTGTCATTTTGATCACCCAGTTAAGGGGAGAGCATAGGCCTATCACCGTTTAAAAAAAAGCAAACAAAAGTTCAATTTTAAGCCCAAATAGACAATTTTCTATGCTAGGTGAAGATGTTGCTTCACAAAAACATGAAATTCTTTTTAGTCCCAAAATAAAACATGAAGTGACTATCCTAGGATTGCTCGATTTTAAAATATGTGACTACCCTATGATTGTTTGATTCTGATTTATGTGACTATCCTAGGATTGCTTAATTCTTTTTAAAATTCTTATTGTCCATGGTCACGTCGGATTCAGTCAAGCTGTATTTAAATTACAATTTACAATTTGTAGCCTTTTCAAAAGTGTGCTATAACAGACATCACGGGTGCTGCAGGATGAATTACGGGCGCTGCAGGATTTTTCACGAGCGCTATAGGATGCTTTATGGGCACTGCAGGATGCTTCACGGGCACTGCAGGATGATTTATGGGCGCTGTAGGATGCTTTACGGGCATTGCAGGATGCTTCACGGGCGCTGCAGGATGCTTTATGGGTGCTGTAGGATGCTTCATGGGTGCTGCAAGATGATTTATGGGCACTGCAGGATAATTTATGGGCACTACAGGATGCTTTACAGGCGTTGTAGGATGCTTTACGGGCAGTGAACCGGGTATGAATTTTGCTGAAGCGTGTTTCTTGCGCTAATCCACTATTTTTTAGCCATAACCTGTCAGGAAAATATGTAATAAAATGTTAAAATTGGGCCAAGAGCCCCACGGTGGGCGCCAAAAATGTGTGATAAATATGTTAGTATCAAAGTAAACAATAAAAACACACAAATGAAACTTTAAACTGAAGAAAAACAAATAATTTGAATTCAAAGGAAACAAATGAAGCTTCTTCAGAGCCATTCCATTTTCCTCTATCTCCAGGGATTCGTTTGAAGCTGTTGCTCTCAGATTGTGTAAGCAAGGCTTCTCCGAATGGCAACCTGTAGAACGAGTATGTAAAGAAAAGTGATTTTATCCTATATGTTGGTGGAGTGAGAATACTGATACAGATATGCACAGGGGCTGTGGATTATGCATAGGGGTTGTGGATTGTGGATGCTATGATATGAGGTGAATAGGCCATGATATGGAATGATTCTATGCTATGCTATGATACTGGAATGCTATGAATACTAGAAGGCTATGCTATTGCAATTTGGCTATAGTTTTCCTATATGAAAGCTTCTCTATAATTTCAAAGACCCGACAGTCCTTTTTATAGCTTTTTGTAGGAAAGAGCCTGGCTGGCAAAAATCAATGGCTATGGGATTGTTTGGTAGATTTGAATGGTGAGAGATGGAGAGGTTGAGAGGAAGATGGAGAATGTTGGGAGGTTGGAGAGAAGAATGGAGCCTTGTCTTCAACCCACGGGAACAAGCTTGCACAGGAACAGAGAAATTATTTTTTTTGTTTTGGAAGTTTGTTTCACGGTTGTTGAAGATAATCCCTAAATTAATTAAATAAATAAATTTATTTAATTTCATTTATGTGAGTTTGATTTTTGATTTTAGAACTATAGAAGATTTAATTAAATATTTTGAGATATTTAATTGTGATGTGACTTTAGAAGAATTTAATTAGAAAAGAGGAATATTTAATCTTTATTTGAATAAAATATTTAAGCCAAGATTAAATGATAATTAATATAAATAAATCGTAATGTTATATTTAATTAATTAAGAAATGGATAAGAAAAGTGATTAAATAAACTTATTTATTTAATCGAAATGAAAGAATGAACAATATAAATAAATTATTTAAATTTATTTATACGCAGATTGAATCCAGAGATTTAATTAAATATTAAAAATATTTAATTAATTATGTGACCATTTTTAGGTGTATACACTAAGAATTCAATGATGGATGGAAATGGCTAAATATTTTTGCAATGTTTGTGGATGATAAAATGAGAATATGAGCTCTTCATTTATAAAATTCCAAGATGGATGAATGTCCAAATTTGAGCAATGTGGGACTAACATTCATCCAATGATATGATGCCACTTGTCAAGCTATGAATGGATGATGGATGTGCAAGATTTGGGGTTTGTGCCAATAAATGCCAATATTTGGAATTCAAATTTGTTGAAATGACATGTAAGAGGGAAGGGAAAATGCAATAAATGCCACTTGGCTCAAGGCAAAGGACATGTAAGATAGGTTTATTGCCTTGTTGGATGTACATGTTGACTTGGAATTTTTGAATTCAAATTGAGAGAATATTCCAAAAGATGCCTTGTGAGGAAAATAGAGATTTAATAAATGAATTAAATCTATTTTCATGTGCAACTTGCATTATCTAGAGGATGTGACATGAGATGAAATTAAATTAATCAAGGGTTTAATTAATTTAACAGGAGATTTGATGATGTGACTTATTTGACTTAGATTTATAGATTTATTTAAATCAAATAAGAGAGGAATATGATAAGAGGCTAATTAAATAATGATTTTGATTTATTTAATTAAAAGAGATGGTGTTAGATTAAATCAAATAAGGTTTTAATTTATTTAATTTAATTGATAGACTTTATAGATTTAATCAAATAAATTGATTATTTAATTAAATAGGGATAATTAGATCATATGGATTGATTTAATTAACAAAAGAGATTGACTTAATTAGATAAAATGATTTATTTAATTAAGAGATGAATATTGATGAATTTAATCAGATAAGGGAATTTGATTAAATGGTTAGACCGAGGGATGATTCAGGAAGAAGCGATGTTAGTAAGTCAGGATCAGATGCACGATGTCAATCGATATATTTTATGTGTCTACATTTTTCCCCTCTTTGAAGCAATGCACTTGTTGCGTTGGTTCAAAGAATAAATGATCTCGATCAAAACCAAAAAAAATTGATATTTAAAACTTGCCCCACTCCTGCATGTGAGAGAAAATATGCCACTATAATGCCCCCTCGAGAGATCAGACAAAAATTTTAATTTTTTTGGGTGATCTCGCGAAAAAAGGTGACAAAGTGCCCAACAGGTCTGAAAGGGGTCTGGGAGGCTAAAAATGTGTCTAAACGCAATAAAATGATGAAAAACATGCCTCAAATGGAAAAAAATAGGTTCTGGGGTCCAAAACCCTAGCAAGACAGCTATTTAGGGTTAAAAAACCCTAATTTTTAGGCTTCAAAGGGGCTCGAGGGGTCACTTTCAAGTCATTTTCACACACCTCCGCTAGCAAACTTGAGATTCGAGCTCTGACTCTCCGGCGATATGGCGCAACAATAGCTTCCCCTACACATTTTGGACCGAGTTCGAACATACCAGCGACAACCTGGCATCGGGGCACTGGTATGTGACCCTTACTCAAGCTTCGTCTTTTCATTTAATGCATTAATTACTGCTTTAAAAGGGGAGTTCGCCTCCACCAGTGCTATATAGCGCCGCTCAGCATTTAAACTGTGTCGTGCCATGTTGTTTTGCGTCACAGCAGTGTAGTTCAGAGTTTCCAAACTCTGACATTGGGCTCAGTCTCGGCAGGTCGGTTTGGGAAAAGTGCGCTACAGCGGCGCCCTTTTCATGCAAACTGCGACGCTAGAAGGGAAAGTGCATCGCGTCGGTGCATTTTTTCTCTTTTTAGGCTTAAGCGTCAGAGTTTGAGTAAAATCAAACTGCGATGCCTTCACAAACTGCACCACTAGAGACGAGCTTGGAGGGTTCGACTAGGAATTTTTCAAAAATTTTAACACGCTGACTTTCCTTGATGCAGGACGGGCTGAGGGAGCTCTACTCTCGGGAGCACCGATCGTGAGATTTGGCTAGTGTCTTACGAGACCTGAGCGACAGAGACCAGGATCGACTGGGAGTTGGAGGATTGTGGCACATTACATAAGCGGCGCCCATGCGCACTCACCTAGGGATGCTGTTAGCGTTGGCTGAGAGGTGGCATAGCGAGACATCGTCATTTCATCTCCCCACTGGTGAGGCCACCGTCACCTTAGAGGACGTTTGACACATTTTACGATTGCCTATTCATGGCCGTCGGGTGATCTATGATATGGATGAGGGATGCGAGTCTTGTATCAGAGTCCTTGCCACACAAGACATCATTTACTGTGAGGGACAGATTGAGTTAGAGAGATACAAGGTCATCACACCTCCCTTCCACTAGGCAGTTGCAGCGATCATTTCAGGTCTGGTTGCCCCAGATAGATGAGGATGATACTTCAGTCCCAGCTGGGGTTATTACTGGGAGCAGATGGTCTGAGATAGGCTAGTTCGCTTCGCATGGGGGCTTGTCCTTCTGGCTTCACTTTACAGGGACCTTCACGAGTACGTATACATGGATGGCAGAGCATTGGGGGCTGGGGTGACACTATTTCATGTCTGGGCATGGGAGCACATTTCTGTGCTACACCCATGTGTCGTTCCAGTTCTGATGGGGGCATAGGATTCCCTAGTAGCATGATACAAAGGCGGTGTGTCTTTCATAGACACTGGTGAGCACGGGATCCCCTACTGGAGGCGGGTCCTAGACGAGATGCTTGTTTTTACTTGGAGACCGTACCTTGGTCAGCCTGGATGGGCCAACGATGTTGCTCATCTCTTTTATTGCTGCCAAGATTGATATATGCAAGGGCGAGAGCACATGATGATTGAGAGGTACCTACCCGAGCATGTGTAGCATCAGTTCAGAGAGCCACAGGATCAGCCTGATGACAACTACGTAGCCGTCTTTGCTCGCAGCATGACACAAGTGTCATGGGGTCACGGTATTCCTACCTCCGAGGCAGTTGATAACTTTAGGAAGTTGGTAGCCCAATTGTGGACTTATGATCAAGGCTTGGCAGATCCAGGGACCACTCAGGCCTATAGGGATTGGTTCAGACCTCCTCTTCGGTTGACCGTTCCACACAAGGATCCAGAGGTGCGTAGAGTCAGAGGCAGAGGGAGAGGATGAGGGCGAGGACCAAGGATTGAGATTCGATAGGATCCACCAGGGGTGCCCCCAATCCCACCAGGTCACGGGGACGTACATATACAGGATCAGTAGTAGGAGCCACTAGTCCCACCACCACGAGCCAAGGGTGAGGATCAGGTTCATGTGTAGCCACAGGGATAGGCAGACGGTCGGGATTCATTGATTGCACAGCTGCAGGCCTAGGTTTAGGCACTGACAGCGGAGAGAGACCAGGCGAGGGCTGAGAGAGCAACTTAGAGCAGAGAGGGATTAGGCTGTGCAACAGAGATAGGCTGCAAAGCTACAGACGGCCACTAAGCTAGGCCGTAGGCAACAGATCGAGAGTATGATAGCCTCCTCCTCCTAGGGTACAGTGTCGGTGCGATCCTACAGGGATGCCATCCGAGAGATAAAGTACTACCATCGGGCTTATCATGACACCGTACCTAGAGCAGATTGGGTCCCCAAGTACTCAGAGCGGGCCAGCCAAAGACCACCAGAGGGTCACGGTGACAGGGGTGAGGGCAGCATTCACAAAGATCGAGCTTGATCCAGATGATACACCTTTTGTGCCTTATGGGCTCATTTTTGATAGCCCAATGGGCATTTTGTACTGATTGACATATATGTGTACAATGATCTGATTTGTTTCTTGTACTATGACAGTGACATGATTGATGATATATATGAGCCGATTTTGATGCGATGTACTGTGTTCTCCTTTATGCATGGATGGCATATTTCTGTATGCTTTGCAGTGATGTCCTATGGATGCATTTATTTCTAATGATGTTTATGCAATGATTATGACTACCAGATCTATATTATGCTAACCTATGATATGATGTGCAATGATGTTATTTATATGATGATTTATTTTATGCCAATGTGATATGTGATATGGATTTTAATATGTAAAATGATATGATCTATGGTATATGCAATGATGTGTAGAAATTTCCTATATATGAAATGATTTATGGATGGATGTAATATGAATGCGATGATCGTGATATGATGCTAATGAAATGGTGTTAATGCATAATGAAATTGAGATGCTTAGAATATCAAATGTTATTATCCTAAATGATGATGTCTGTGATGCAATGATATGTTAATGCAAAGTGATATGCTAATGCGTAATGTAATGTGAACGTAAAGTGGTGAAACGATGTCATGATGTTATGCAAGTATGTATGCCTAATGAATTAAATGTTTATATACCTATTGTTTATGATTATGTGAAAAATGATTATGAAATGCTTCCATAGATACTATGCGATGATTTATATGGTAGATGGTAATATGAAATGGTTATGAAATCCAAATGCAATGTTTATGCAATAATTGATATAATGTCTTTGAGATGCAATGTAATGGGTGAAATGCAATGACATAGATGCACCTATTTATGAAGAATGTTTATGATAACCTATTTATATGATGATAATGCAATGCATATGTTTCTTATATGATATGTTTATGCAATATGCTAATGATTTGTGGATGCAGGATCGATGACGATGATGGTGATGATGATCAACTGTCATAGTACCTTGTTAGTGCTGTTAGTAAGAAGAGAAGAAGTCATTTCAACAAGACACAAGATGATGCACGTGCAAATGATGTTGATTACTTGCTGAGGAATTGGGATTTTCAAAGGGCCAAAATTTTCTTATGTTTGAAAACACACGTGGTACAATGCATCAAGGTATAGAAAACCAGGATGGTGTTGTACCCAGTGGGATGGACTTTGACTCAACAGATAGATAGGAGTATTCTTGTTCACACTTGACATATAGAAACCTTGCTAGGATGCATTTCAGAAGTTTCAGACACCTCAGACAAAAACATGGAAAGGTAAACATATCCATGCAATAGTCAACAAGTTTCCCTAGACCTCTTCCATACATACCTAACAAAGCAAGTATTCGCCGAGGTTATATTACAAGAACGTCCAACAAGCACAAAAGACAAAAGATAATGATTGTTGCCCCATTCCTTTTTCTCTAAATCCTTCATTTTGGGATATCATCGAGACATCCTTGGAATGAGCACAAATAAGATAAGTCAAAAGATAAAGATCAAGTAAACAAACAAACTGATGCTCTTCAATACCACTAACGGAAAGAGGATGTGTTTTCTAAGGATGATAATCGAAACTTATTGCCAAAAGATAATGCCCATCGTAGGAAGGATTCATCCTAGGACATGTTAGTGGATGGCGGCACATCATTTTATTTATCTAAAGTGCTCTAAGGGATGATTGATATGGGACCAACTGGATGATAAGTTACCAATACTAAGAGATGACCACCTTGTTTACGCATTGACTTAGACTTGAGACTTGACTTTTTGAGTTCTACTTTTAATCTGGTAGACTTGCTTCTAATTGTTTTACCAAAGGTTGATAATGATGATCAGTTTATTATGAGTGGTGTTATTGCAGGTGCAAGCGAGATGAGGTGGATGGATTGTTTCAAATATTTGGATGTTTTTGGAGATTTGCAATGTTTTGAGGCTGTTTTTGGTATTTTTTCAAGATTTTCAAATGTTTTGATTTTTGATTTTCTAATGTTTTTAGGATTTTCTAAGATTTTGACAAAGAAACTAACCTAAAGACCTATCCTAGGGGTCTCGAGGGCTGATCAATAGATGAGCCTTGCCTACGTTATACACGCAGAGACCACATAGTTTGACTGATGACTTAACCAATTTACAGATGAAGATATACATGATGAAATGTCAGCTTATTATGACGGACTCCTATAGGACTAACCTAAATGTCTCGGGGGATGATCAAAGATCAACCTTGCCTACGTTCAAGCTTAGAGACGACGTAGTTCAACAAGACGACCTTGTTTTTGACTTTTTGGATGAATTTTTGACCTGTTTTTGGATTTTGATGTTTTTTTGAATGTTATTGGATTTTTGGATTTTCTGATTTGAGGACTTTAAGATCATACATGAATCCGATCTGATAAAAAAAACATGCCCCCAACGTGATGCAATAGACTACCCTGATAAAGGTAGGACAAACTAACCTTGAGGATGGGCTGAGTAGTACTAGGAGGGATCATGATACCAAAACAGGACCAAGCTATGGTGCGGATGCAAGTGGATGAGTGATGGATGAAGACCTGAATGCGATGGATGATGGAAATGAAATGGAGGGATGATGTCGAACAAGCCGTAAAGATCCTAGTGGATGAAAAGTGCTTATTTACGCAAGGCACCTGTTTGCTAGGTTTTCACCAAGGTACTTGTCCAAAGTGCCACCGAAGTGGTTTTCACTAGAGGACGATTTTTTTGATCCTTTTTTTTTATTTTTTTGGATTTTTTTCTTTTGTGATTTTTTTTTGTTCACCAAGATGCCTGTTTGCCAGGTTTTCACCAAAGTGGCCATTTTTTTAGGACATTTTCTGATTTTTTGGATTTTTTGGTTCTATACCTTGAAAGATTTAGGCATAAAACTTTTTGAGATGGGAGTAATTCATGGGTTCCTGCAAAGGTCCCCCTTCAGGTGTTGATAACTGATATGCCCCTGATTTATAACTTGCTGTGATGACAAATGGTCCTAACCAATTAGGTTTGAACTTGCCTTTATTGCTTGGGTTTGGGACATTCTTCTGATTTTCTTTTAAGACCAGTTCTCCAACTTCAAAAATCCTACTTCTGATTTTCTTGTTGTAGCTCCGTTTGAGTCTATTTTGATAGACTGGAAAATGATTTAAAGCATCTATGCATCTCTCATCCAATAACTCCAGCTCATTTATTCTTGATACCCAATATTCTTCATCAGTAATGAGGTTTTGCAGTGATATCCTGAGGGATGGGAGCTCGATCTCAATGGGTCATTTATTGTTTTATTAAGGATTTTTAAAATGGTTTTATTTGTAGCTTTTGCTTGGCCATTTCCTTGGGGATAATATGGGGTGGAGAAGTGATGCTGTATTTTGAATTTCTCGCACAAGTCGCGAACCTCCTGGTTCTTGAATGGTGTCTCATTATCTAAGATAATGGCTTGTGTGACACCATAGCGACAGATGAGATAGTTCAGGATGAATTTTGAAATCTGCTTCCCAGTGATATATGTCATGGGTATGGCTTCCACCCACTTTGTGAAGTACTCAGTTGTAGTTATGATGAATTTGTGGCTATTAGATGAGGTGGGTGTGATTTTCCCAATGAGATTGAGTCCCCACTGTGAAAAGGGCCATGGTGTGACGATCGGGTGAAGCTCTTGAGTTGGAGCATGGATGAGGTCTCCATGCTGCTGACATTGTAAACACCTTTTAGCATGATCATGTGCTTCTCTTTCCATTGTGGGTCAATAATACCCCATCCTCAACAATTTCCTGGCGATGGTCATTCCACTCGAGTGTGAACCACAAATGTCGTTGTGTACCTCAGTTAGAGCGGTTAATGCCTCCTCAGAATTTAAGCAGCGTAGCAAGGCACCTTCTATGCTTCTAGGGTATAAGGTATCACCTAGGATGACAAATCTGGATGCCTTTTTGACAAAGGTTCATTTTAGGTTTGATGGGAGGTCAGCGGGTATGACTCCTATGCGAAGATATGTGTAGATGTCATGGTACCAAGGATCACCCGTACCAACGATTTCACACACAAATTATGATTTTGGTACCTCGAATGCAGGAACGAGAAGCTGCTCAATCAAGAATTCATATTTTGGAATATTGTTGGGGATATTTAGCAAGGATCTAATTGTTGCCATGACATTTGCTGCTCTGTTGTTGGTTCTAGGAATCTGCTCAAATGTTATTTGAATGAAAGATTCTTTGAGCGTCTCCACCAATTTCTTGTATGGACTGAGCTTATCATCCTTTTTTTGATATTCATTATTGACCTGATTTATGATCAACTGAGAGTCTCCATACACCTTGAGAGCTACGATGTTCCATTGCACTGCTATCCTGAGGCCTATAGTCAAAGCCTCATAATCTGCTATGTTGTTGGTGCAAGGAAATGCATATTTGTATGACTTTGGTATGCAATCCCCTTATGGGGTGATGAAGAAGACACCAGATCCTGATCCATGTTGTGTGTATGAACCATCAAAGTATAGTTTCCAATGGTCAGTTACATTGAGGTTAAAAATTGATTCATCTAGGAATTCTGAGACAAGAGGGTTCTTAAAATAAATGAGTGCTTCTGCTAGTTGATCTGCAATAACTTGTCCCTTGATTGCTTTCCTCTCTACATACTCAATATCAAACTCTAATAATATCATTACCCATTTTTCCATTCTACCTGTGAGCATTTCCTTTGATAGGAGATACTTGAGGGGGTCAATTTTCGCAATGATCTTTATCTTGTGTGCCAACATGTAATGTCTAAATTTTTGGGATGCAAACACTACTACGAGGCAAGATTTCTCAATGAATGAGTAATTTAGCTCGTGACCGACCATTGTTCTACTGATATAGTAGATGGCCCTATCTGTTCTATTTTCATCATGCTGAGCTAGCAGAGCTCTAAGGGCTGCTGATGTTGCTAACACATATAAGATCAATGGTTTCTTTGGGATGGGTGGCATTAGAACTGGTGGTGTCAGTAGGTATTCCTTGATTTTGTTAAATGCCTCTTCGCACTTTGTATCCCATTTGTATGCTACCCCCTTGTGGAGTAGGTGGGAATATGGGTTCTGCTTGTCTGCCAATTGTGCTATGAATCATTGGATGGATTGAAGTCTGCCTTGGAGACCTCTCAGTTATTTCAATATGTTTGGTGCTCTCATCTCAAGGATTGCTTTCACTTTTGCTGGATCCACCTTGATACCCCTCATGGAGACTATGTATCATAGCAATTTACTTGATTGTACGCCAAAGACACACTTCTTGGGATTTAGTCTAACTTTGTATTCCTCCAGTCTGTCAAAGATAGCGCTTAGGGTTGCTATATGATCTTGTCTATTTTTGGATTTTTCTAGGATGTCGTCGACATAGTCCTCGATTGTTTTATGAATCATGTCATGGAATATTAATGTCATGGCCCTTTGATAGGTTGCTCTTGCATTCATTAGGCTGATTGGCATCATGTTCCAACAATAGGTCCCCCATGGACAAGTGAAAGCCATCTTATGTTGATCTTCTTTTGCTATCATGATCTGGTTGTATCCTAAAAATACGTCCATTAGTGATAGCATCTCATGTCCTGCTGTCATGTCTACTATCATGTTGATGTTGGGAAGCGGGAAATAATCCTTGGGACATGCCTTGTTCAAATCTCTAAAGTTCGTGCAGATTCTAATGGCTCTGTTAGGTTTTGAAACATGTACCAAATTTGACACCCATTCTAGATAATCAATTGGTTAGATGAATCCTGCATCTAGCAACTTTTTGAGCTCCATTTTGATCAATAAGGTGATCTGGGGATGCATTTTTCAAAGCTTTTGTTTGATCGGATTTTCTTCTGGATACACAGCTAAGTGATGAACCATAGTCTTTGGATCAAGCCCTGACATGTCAACATAACTCCATGCGAAGTTTATTTTCCTTTCCTTTAGAAATACCGCTAGGAGCTCTTGCTCTTCTGATAATAGTGATTCTGCATAGAATGTGATATGTGGGGTCTCCTCTGTTCCTAGGTTGAAAAGATTGCATTTTTTGGCCAAGACTGCTGACTTTTCCTGATGAATAGCTCTTAAGGGAAGATTGAATCCTTCATCCTCAGGTGCCTCATAGAGGTTTTCACCATTGGATACGTCCTTTCTTTTTACTTTTTTCTTGTCAGAGAATGCCATAGTGTGGTTTTTACTCAAGGACTTAGATATGATTCTTAGTTTCTCACTTTTGCGACTGAAGGATTCCATCGTTTCCCCATAATAGGCATGTGTTTCCAACTCCATTATAAACCCTTCCTTGTTATCTCCATCTAGAATGTTATCCCTCAATCCCATGAATTATGAGAGCACCTCATCGTTTTCGAATGTATCTAGAACCGATGGTCCTCGTTAGTCATAGTCGATTAGTTGGGGGTACACTAAATGGATCTCATGATTTGGATGGTTTGTTTCAAAGGAGAGGGTGCTAATCATACACAGGGTGGTGTCCTCAAATAACCTAGGTAGATTGGTCATGGTATCTTCATCATTGCTACTAATGTAGGCCTCAATTATAAAATTATGTGTGTCTCTACTTATGAATATTGGTGAGTGTACTTGTACTAGTATTAGCTGAGGAGAAATATTAATCTTTCTAATCGGAGGACTTCAGCCATGTATGGTTATTCTCGGAGGGGTACACCCAAGGCCAAGATTTTTTATCGGTCGTGTCTCTGGCATGATAGGTATTATGAGCCCATTATCATTTTGTCCCAGTCTTTGATTTATGTCATAGCCCATTGCAAACATCATTTGTAGGCCCTTGCTTGTTTCATCCATTGGTAATTCAGGTGTCAGTCTTTCATCTCGATACAACATGTGAGATGGATCTACTTCAATAACCTCTTGACCAAGGTCTCCCCAACTTATGAATTCAAGAGTCTTCTGGATACATTTGTGATGTGGAAGCTAGGTTTTCTTGTGGACATCCCCATGATCTAGGAGATTGTGGTAACTCTCCTATCACAAAAGCATTGTTAGGGAGATTTTAGCTTCCACAACCCTCCTCCTGGATGATGAGCTTGATGTCAGAGATGGTGGGAATGGTGGGAGTGGCAGGTGTCTCTGTCACAAAAGTGGACACGAGAGTGGCAGGGTTGATGTATGGTGTGGATGGGCCCTCATCATTCTTTGGAACTTGGGGGATTTTGTAATACTTGGCTTCAAGATTTTTGCAATATGAAAACGGTTCAGGATCTCCATGGACGGTGACCTCTTGTCCATTATGTATAAATTTCACACATTGGTGGAAGGTTGATGCTACGGCTTTCATCGCATGGATCCATGGGCGTCCCAGGAGGATATTATATGGCAAGTTGAGGTCTAAGACCTAACAGGTGGTTTCCATGAGCGTTGGCCCTACTTGAATAGGGAGTTTAATCGTTCCCTAAGACACTCCTTCTTTGTCATCATATGCTCTTATCGTGATGCCCTTTCCTTTGTTGATGGAATTTTTTGATATTTTCAACTACTTGATGAGGCTGAGAGAACAAATGTTCAAACCCGCACCTCCATCCACCAAGACCATTTTGATTTTTCTCTTGTGTATAATGGCTTCCAAATGAAGTGCACAGTTGTGAGATGGTTGGGCGTGGAAATATTGGTCAGATAATGTAAGGAGATTAGGCTTTATGATATTTTTGACCATAGCTTGGAATTGCTCTACATCGAGATCTGCGGGGATAGTGGATGAGGCTAATGCTTCCTCAAGGATCTTTTTATGTGTTGATGAGATTTTTAACAACTCCATGATGGAGATGTGTGTTGGTGTTCTCTTGAGTTGGTCTAGGACATTGTAGCCATTAGGAACAGATCTAGATGAAGGGACTCTATTTGGTTGGGATGATCCTGCAATGGTGACTTTGCCACCTCTTGTGGTGACTCCACAATCTTCAGCATGGGCTCCCTTGATGGTGATGACCATGCAGTCTTCATTTAGGGAGGAAACAACCATTTCGTACACATGATTTAAATTTCCCTTGCCTTTTTCATTTCTATTCCCTTTGTTTCCATGATTTGACATCGGATTCGTGTAGATTTTGAGATCCTAATTTCCAGTAGGTTGTTCCATGTTTATGATTTTCTTATCCATGAGATCTTGGATGATGTTTTTGATTCTCATGCAGTTGTTTGTGGTATGACCTTTGATTTTATGAAATTCACAAAGTTGATTCTCATTATACTAAGGAGGTTTGACATCGGGTTCTTGGTAATTCTAAAATGTAGGAGGCTTGATGAGTTTTTCGTCGATCAACTTTTTCATTATGTCCTCAAGTGGCTCCCCCAAAATGGTGTAATTTCATTTGGGATAACTTTTTCATTGGGGTGGTCCTCTTTGGTCATTGAGATTATTGATGGTTGGATTATTGTTGGGTTGGTATGTTGTGTGATGAGTGTTTTGGTGTTGTGTTTGGGTTTGTGGTGTGGGTGTATATTGGCGAGGACCACTAATGACCACCTTAGCATCGACGACACCATCATTAGTAATTTTTTTGTTCCTTGCCCACGTGCGAGGTTTATCGTTGTAATTGGATGGTGGGCAGTTATTTTGTTGTTCGTGATATGATGTTGATTCCGTGGGTTGAGTCACAAGGGCTCTTTTGATGCTGAGGGCCTTGGAGATCAATTGCTCATATGTGGTGATGCCCTGAACCTTGAGATGAAATTCCAAGTGGCCTTCAAGGTTGGATATGATGGTGCAAACTTTTTGTTCTTCTGGCATGGTTCACTTGCTCCAATTGGCCTTGGATCGCCATCGTTGTAGAAATGAGGCGAATGATTCACCCTTTCCTTGTTTTAGAGCTGAGAGTTCTTCAAGACTAACATCCATTGCAATGTTGCATGCATAATTTTTAATGAATGCATCCCTAATTTCTTGGAATGTTCTAATTCCTGAAGGTAAGCAAGAGAACCATTCGATAGCGGGGCCTGCCAAGCTTCTAGGAAATAATTGCATTAGATAAGTATCGTCATATGCGACCTCCATGCAATGAACCTGGAATTCCTTGATGTGATCTTTAGGGTTTCCCATCCCTTGATATTTGTCAAATTTGGGGATTTCAAATACCTTAGGGAATGGTTTCATCTCTAAGCTCCTATCAAATGGATAGGGACACAAGTTGCTTGGTGTTTTGGTTGTGCACCCTGATTGAAGGTTGAGAACTTGTTGCGAGAGCAACCTGAGTTGTGTCGTCACATCATTTTCTGGATCAGGGGATGGGATGAAGGTGTTTTGGGGTGTTGCAATCATGGTTTGGATGGGTAGGTTGGTCGGTGTGTTGTTCAATGGTATCTGTATGTTCTGCTGAGCGAGGTAGGCTTCCACCTACTTTTGTATGAACAACGCCTGTTGTTGATCTTGTTGTTGTTGTGCTAAGATTTGTGCTTGTTGTTGCACTTGTTGCTATTCCAACAACACTTGTTGTTGTGCTTGTTGTTGTTCCAACAACGCTTGTTGTTGGGCTACCAATTTTTCTACTTCTTACTATTCTTGATATTGCTTTATGGCTTATTGATATGCTTGTAATTGCGTTGCTTGTCTTTGTGCAAGAAGTTGTGCTTCATATTGGGCTTTATGTGTCTGATGTTGAGCTTGCGCTTGCGCTGTTTGTGCTTGTGCTGCCTGTGCTTGTGCTGCTTGTTGTTGTAATAAAAGTTGTGCTTGAGCAGCCCTTTTTGCTTGTAATGCTTGTGCGACTTGTGCAGCTTGGGTAGATTTTTGTTGTTGTTGTTGCAATAATGCTAGGGCTTGTTGTGCTTGTAAGGTGGCTTGGGCTGCTTGGGCAGCTTGAGCAGCTTGCTAAGTAGCTAGTTATTCATCTTTTTTCTTTTCTTTTTTTTTTCTTTTTTTCTTTTTTCTGAACTTGTTGGTATCCCCTTTGGAAAGCAGCTTGTAATGCCGTGTCATATTGGCTCGATGTGGTGAATGTTGGAGGTGGTGGAGGTGGTGGTGGATTTGGAATGGTGTTTGTGAAGGTGGTGTTGATGTTTTACATGATGGATGGTGCTATTGATGTGGTTGGTCCTTGAGAGACCATGCTTTGCGATGTTAAGGGGGTGTTTGATGATGTTGCCATTGCTTGTGTATTCGTTGTTTGTTGTTGCAATATCAACATCAAATTTTGAGTGTTTGGTGCAATGCTTTGATTGATGGTTGGGATAGTGGTTTGATTGATACTTGGTAGGGGAGGAATCCCTAAACCAAGGAGTGGTGTGGATGATAGTGGCAATGGTGGGAGAGGTGGAAATGTAAGGGGTGTGAGTTGTTTTGAAAATGTCGTGGTGTCGAATACGCCCCCTAGTCTGAACATATCTCCCTCTTCTTGTGAATTTTTGAGAAGAGGTGTTTGAGGTGTTGTGTGAAGAAATGATGATGATGGATCGTGGTGGAATGTGAGAGGAACATTTTTGTGTAATGGGTTTTGGGGTATGCTTTGTTCCAATGTGGTGTTTGCATCCAAATTTTGATTATTAACAAGGGGGTGTGTTTGAAGTGCATTGAGAAATGCACTTCCCTTATTAATGTTGGTTTGGGTTGCAGCAAAAGATGTTGTGATTTGCGTAATGTTTTGTGTGATGTTTTGAGATGGGGGTGTAGATGAGATGGGAATGGTGGATGAAATTGGAGGAAATGATGTCTCTACTATGGTACTCACATCAAAATCCGAAGGTAACTTGGCCCCTTGTTTCGCTAACTCAAGCATGTATAACGAAGGGTTAAGTCTCATCATGATGTTGATGATTCTATGGTTGCCTAGATTTTGGATCATTAAAGTCATTTCCTCACGAGACATTCCAAAAGTAAGGTCTTCTCCTTGGTTTTCTTCTTGCAGATTTTGCGATGATGAGAGGGTCAACGGATTACTTGATTCAGTGAGATTCATTTATGCATTTTTTGGGCTAAGATAGCTTGAAGCGGGTGTTTCTTTGTTGGCTTCCATACTCTTCTTGTATTGAGATCTAGTTAGAACCATAAAACAAGGATCAATCTTCAAGGATATGGGAGATGAATCTCTTGATTCCTTGGATCGATCATTATTTTATGCCCCAAAGTAGAAAGTTTTAGGATGCCTTGAGGATCAAAGGTGATTATATGATGATGATGTTTTAGGGATGGATGATACGTATGTTGTGGCTTTTGATAAATCTTGAATGAGATACTAGGCTTCTAGGACTTGCGGATTTTGATTTTGATTTTGATTTTGGATTTAATATTTTGTCCTTGATTTTGATTTTAATTTTGATTTGGATTTTGAACAAAAAGACCCTAAGATGTTGGATGATGATCTAGGGGATAGCTTTGTTCAAAGTATGATGCTTTGAATATGTGTGGGGAGAAGGATGCATCTACCCACACCTATTCAAACAAGATGATTTGTTTCACTAAGCATATGAAGAAGGATTCATCTACATATACTAAGCTAGACAAGATGATTTTGATAACTTTGACTAAGTATATGCAAAAGGATGCATCTACACATGCCTAGCCAAAGGTGATTTTGATAATGTTTTCAAGGATTTAGTCTCAATGATTTTGATGATTTTGATTTTTCCATAAAGCCTAGCATTTAGGATGATTTCAAGATTTTCCAAAAGGTGATGATTGTGAGATGTTGTTTTGATGTTTTGGAGGATGGATGAAAAAGATATTTTGATATGTTTTGATCCTAAGATGAACCTAAAAAGGTACACCTTTTTCCCCTAGACCTAGGTATTGAAGAGCATGTAAATGCTTCCTAAAGACCTTTGTAACCAAGAAATGATTTTATTTGAACATTCATTTTTGGATTTCCAAGCAATGATTTTTTTGCTTTTTGGGATTATGAGTCTTCAACACATATGAAAGTTCATTTTCCTTAGCTTTTCTTAATGTCTTTATTTTACCAAAAACACTTTCTTCAATTAGGTTTTCAAACTAAGATGTCAAATGTCTTAATTTCTTCAAACCCCACAAGATATGTTATGTGGAAATTCAATGAACTTAAGGCAAGGGTTTTCCTATTGTTTACTTAAGGAGACAAATAGAGATATAATCCAATGTTTAGAAACCTCTAAGGATGTGAATCCCAAGGGAAAGCAATAACATATGGATTGAGTCAGTTGCATTTTTCTTCAAAAGGGTTGGAAATTTTGATGATGTTGAGTGTTTGTTTTTTAGATGTTTTCGATCAAGCAATGCATTTTGTAACCCAAGAATAAGTACAACTCTATGGATGTGTAAGGAAATATTTGTTGGATTCCTAGTTGGACAAATCCAGCTACGCTTATCTCTAGCGAGTGGTTAGATGCTTGACCCCACTGGCTCCCCTCCATGGAACTCACTTATACGGGGCAGCCAAGCATCAACACCCATGAAACTCCCATGGCATGTTTTCCATATCTACTAGAAGACCATAAAAGTGTGGGGTGGCTTGAGAACGACAGTTCTTGCACCAACAAATAGATAAAAGGATTTTGGAAAATTCTAGCACATGGATTTTAGTAAGGAATTTTCGTTTGTGGAGATTGAACCATACGGTAAGAGTCCCCTTTCGGATCCATCTTGTCGGAATCAACTGCGTGATATTGGCATTTCTTCCAATATCCACATTTATATCCCAGTTGGAAATACTCTTGGCTTTAGAGTGTTACCGATTGAGTTGTTCCCTTGGGTGAGTATTTTCTCCCCAAGGCAGGCCCTCTAGGATAAATAAAAGCGAATGAAGAACACTATTCGTAACTCGATCAATCCTTTTTGGCAACAAAGAGAGAGAATATACACAACAATGCCCCCACTCACACTCGCACAAGATGTTCAATTTTAAACCCAAATCAAGGTGTGGAGGTGATTGCTTTGTCTTACCCTAAATTCATGAAAAAGTCCTTTTGATTCTCAAGATCACTATAAAGCGTGAGAAAAGCGCATACGTCCTTTTTCAATGGCTTTAGTTTAAGTAAGCTCTCACAAAAAAAAAGCTACGCTTGTTCTTTTTAGATCCACAAAGTAAAATGTGAGTTCGTTTTAGAGCACCAAGTCACAAGTGGAAGATACCTTGTTCATTTGTTAATCCAATAAACAAAATCTAGTAAGTTGTTGATCCTATTGTTCATTTTAGCCTTTTTTTTTTGCAAGAAATGGAAAGGTTCTTTTTTAAGCCCAAACGAAAATTAGTGTTCTAAGAATGAAAAGATAACAAATTCTCAAAATAGTGTTAAATAAACACTAAAGTGTTTAAAAACACTTTGATTTCGTAAGAAATATCCCTCATGCTCCTTTTTTTTCAATTTTGATTTCCAACCTACAAAGAAGAAAAAAAAATAGATTCTGGAAAAATACAAAAATTAAAAGGCAGGAAATAGAAGATAAATTAATCATAAATAAGAAACACATGCTAAAAAATTAAATTTTCCCTTTTACTGTCTCCCAGCGTCGCAACTCATGATAGCTTCATAGTTTGTCTTCTCAACGGTGCCCTGATAGCACCACTCTGTGTCAGGATAGAGAGCTCAACTGCATTGCTCTTTTCACCCCGCGTGGCAGTTTGCGTCCAGCGTCGGAGTTTAAGATTTTTTGAAAACTTCTACAGGTCGGTGAGTCCAGCAGCGGAGTTTGAAATTTAAAAATTTTGGCAGGACGAGTCCAGCGGCGCAATTTGTGTTTTAATCAGTGCCAAAGTAGTGATGCTGACGAGCCCGTGGTGCTAAAACAATGACGCTAACGAGCCCATGGTGCCAAAATAGCGACGCTGAGCTCCAAGCGTTGGAATTTCTTGTGTGAAGAAAAACGCAGAAATTTCAAGAAAAGATTAGAAATAATGATATCTAGCTCTCCTTCTAGTGCCAAATGTGTGAACCCTTTTCCTACTACCTACAAAACAACATGAGTAAACAAGTTAAACAAGGAATTGCAAGCTAAAAAAAGGATTCCCCATGAAATCCATTTACAACCTCAAACTAGGAATGAAAATAACAAGGAACACAATGAAAATGATAAAAAAAAGATTAAATCCTAATTAGATGTGCAAATTCATGATCCCATGGGGGAATTGGTGCCAATTTGATGTGAAAATTGGCCTTTCCCAATTCCTATGATGAAATCTTGATATGTTGAAGATGATATTGATCCACTTTGATGAAAGATGAGAACTCCAAGCCAAATCTGCAAAAAGCCTAGCTAAGAATTCAATGATGGATGGAAATGGCTAAATATTTTAGCATAATAACTTTGCAATGTTTGTGGATGATAAAATGAGGATATGAGCTCTTCATTTATAGAATTCCAAGATGGCTGAATGTCCAAATTTTAACAATGTGGGACTAACATTCATCCAATGATATGATGCCACTTGTCAAGCTATGAATGGATGATGGATGTGCAAGATTTGGGGTTTGTGCCAATAAATGCCAATATTTGGAATTCAAATTTGTTGAAATGACATGCAAGAGGGAAGGGAAAATGCAATAAATGCCACTTGGCTCAAGGAAAAGGACATGTAAGATGAAGTTATTGCCTTGTTGGATGTACATGTTGACTTGGAATTTTTGAATTCAAATTGAGAGAATATTCCAAAAGATGCCTTTGTGAGGAAAATAGAGATTTAATAAAATATTAAATCTATTTTCATGTGCAACTTGCATTATCTAGAGGATGACAAGAGATGAGATTAAATTAATCAAGGGTTTAATTAATTTAACAGAGGTTAGATGATGTGACCTATTTGACTCAAATTTATGGATTTATTTAAATCAAATAAGAGAGGAATATGACAAGAGATTAATTAAATAAGGATTTTGATTTATTTAATTAAAAGAGATGGTGTTAGATTAAATCAAATAAGGTTTTAATTTATTTAATTTAATGGATATACTTTAGAGATTTAATCAAATAAATTGATTATTTAATTAAATAGGGATAATTAGATCATATGGATTGATTTAATTAACAAAAGAGATTGACTTAATTAGATAAAATGATTTATTTAATTAAGAGATGAATATTGATGAATTTAATCAGATAAGGGAATTTGATTAAATGGTTAGACCGAGGGATGATTCAGGAAGAAGTGATGCTAGTAAGTCAGGATCAGATGCACGATGTCAAATGGTATATTTTACGTGTCTACACATGCATACACTTATGGAAGATTATGTTGATGACCTACTAGAAAAATCCTTGTCAAGAGATAGTCACCTAGTAGTATTGGAGAAGAGTTTTAGAAGGTTTAAAGAATATAAAGTTAGGTTAAATCCGAAGAATTGTGTTTTTGGAGCCAATCATCCAAACTCCTAGGACACATTATCTCTCGTAGAGGTATTGAAGTTGATCCTACAAAATTGAAAGATATCATGGACATTCCTCCACTAGCAAACATAAGTCAGTTACAGGAACTCTACAAGGAAGGTTGTAGTCTATTTGAAGATTTATTGTTCAATTGGCAGATAAGTTTCAGCCATTTCAACATTTTCTACATAAAGGGGTCCCATTCATATTGACTGAATGTTGTCAAGAAACATTTCATCAAATAAAGGATTATCTATTGAAACCTCTAGTACTCATTCCTCCCATTGATGGTAGAAACCTAATATTATATATATCAATAATGGCATCAATATTGGGGGATTTTTTAGCACAAAATGACAATGATGGAAGGGAATGAGCTATCTATTATATCAGTCGCACTCACGTAGGGTGTGAGCTTAATTATAGTCCCATTGAACAAGCATGCCTTGCATTTTTTTTCACCACAAAAAATCTTTGACATTATATGTTGAACAATAAACAAAATTCATAGCTAAGATTGATCCCTTGAAATATCTACTCAATAGAGCAACTTTGATAGGTTGGCTAGCAAAGTGAGTTATGATCTTGAGTGAGTACGACATAGAGTATGTTGATCATAATATAATCAAAGGAAAAGTACTATATGATCAACTTGTAGATGCACCCATGATAGCAGATCATCTTCTACTGTTAGATTTTCCTGAAGAATCCATCTTCACAATAAAGACTTCTATGATGTATGAAAATTGCACTTTGATGGGTCTTATAGAATTTGCAGCTCGAGATTTGGTATCCTCTTTGTAATTTGATAGTTTGGAGTCTATTTGAAATTCCCTTTCCAGAGGAACTAGTAATAGGAAATTGATATCTGATAGTGTGTTGACCCAGATTTTGAATTAAATTTGTTACTGTTTTGGTTTTTTTTGGATTTACAACGTAACAAGCTACAATTTTCAAATTTTGAAAAATGAAATCTAATTCATCCTAATTATGCATTGTTTTAGAAAATTAATGTAATACTGCTACAAATTTGATAATTTTAGTACTAAAGTCTATAAACACGTAAAATATACGGATTGATCCTGTGCACCTGATCTTGATTTACTAACACCAGTTCATCCTGAATCATTCCATTACTAACCATTTAATCAAATAATCTTTATTTGATTAAATTCATCAAATTTTATCTTTTAATTAAATAAATCAATTTTATCTGATTAAATCACTATCTTCTATTAATTAAATAAATCATTTTTTTTAATTAATCCTAATTTCCTCTTATAATTAAATAAATCAATCTTTATTTGATTAAATCATCATATTCTCCTCTTTAATTAAATAAATCAATTTTATTTAATTAACTTCTAAAGTTCTTCATTTAATTGAATAGCTCAAATTTATTTAATTAAATCACTAATATTCATATTCCTCTCATTTTGATTTAAATAACTAATTTAAAGTCTCAAATCAACTAATTTTCATTTAAGCTAATCAAATCATGATTAATCCTAACTCTAATCCATCAAATCCTCTAGATTTTGCAACTTGCACAAGTAAATCAATTTAATTGATTTATAAATTCTTCTATTTCATTCAAAAAAGGCATCAAGTTGGAATATTTTTCAAATTTGAAATCTCCCCCCAAAAGGACTTTTCCATCCAACAAGGCATTAAAATCCTCTTACATGTCCTATTTCTTGAGCCAAGTGGCATTAACTCTTCTTCCATCTCCCTCCTTCATGTCACTTCTCCAATTTTAAATTCCATCTAATAGCATTTATTTGCACATTCATCAAAATGTGCTCCGCTCATCTCCACTAGCATGTTGACAAGTGGCATCTTGCTATTGGTAGATCTTTAGTCCCACATTCATCCTTTTTGCTTATTGTTCCATCCTTCATTCCTATAAATGGAGGACTCGTTTACTAATTTTGGATCCACAACCTTATGCAAAATCATTATCTTCATGTTTTGAGAAATTTCATCCATTCTCATCAAAGTTTCATAGTTTTCATCTATTTCATAGCTAGGTTATGGAAAATTTTATCAAGGAGAACCATTCATCATCATCAAGCTTGCAAAGAATTGGGAAAGGGTTATTTTCCACATCAAAATAGCACCAATTCCCCCATGGCATTGAGGGTTTGAGCATTTGAATAGGATTTAGATTGCTTTATTTGTGTTCTTTACTTTATTTCTTGTTCTTTATGTTTCAAATGAATCTTATGGGGAATGATGATTTTGATTTTCATAATTGACTAATATTGTGTTTTTTGTTTATGTTTGTACAGGTCTAGATCCACCATTCACATTTTGATGCTAGAAGGAGGGCAAATCTTGAGAATCTAACATGTTTTTTTGTGAAAAATCTGTTGTTTTTCAAATTTTTGTGTGTCTACAAGAAACTGTGATGCTACAAAGGTCAAAGAGTGTTGCTATTAGTTCAACGATTCTATTTAGCAATGTTGTCAAACTTCAAACTGTGACGCTAAAATCATTCTCACCTGGGACTAGTCAACCAAACTCCAAAGTGCATCACTTGGTGAAACATTGATGCAATCGCAATCTCTGTTTCTCCATAGAGCGCCGCTAGATTACTTCATACTGTGTTGCACTTGTAGACTGCACTACTAGGGTGAGGTAAATGTTAGATTTCAAGTTATTTTTAACATGTGCTTTTTAGTTTTGATCACCTTTGATTTCTAACTGGTTTTTGGTTTTGTTTTCTGTAATTTTTAACCAGTCGTTGTAGGTTGGAGTGATCAAAAGGGAAGGGAGGAAATGAAGACAAAGTGTTCTTATGGCATCTTATTTCTATTGTATCAAGTGTTTTTAAACACTTTGGGAGCAATTATAATCCCATTCTCAAGGCTTTTTTATCTTCCAATTTAGGACTCAAAATAAATTTGATTTGGGCTTAAAAAGAACAATCAAAGGAATTAAAAAGAACTTTAGGAACTTACTAGAGTTGGTTTTGGATTCTAAAACTCAAAAAAACAAACTTCACACTTCATCTTGGTGCTTAAAAAGAATCCATTATTGCTTTTGAATTTAAAATGAACATGTGTATTTTGTGTTTTGTAATCTCTTTTACAAAGTAATATTATTTAAAAGGTGTATACACTTCTCTCGCCCTTCACAGTGATCTTGAGAATCAAAAGTATTTTGGTGATATTAAGTTGTATAAAATATTTCCTCCAAACTTCAATTTGGGTTCTTTAAAATTGAACAAAATCTTGCAAGTGTGAGTTGAGTATATCATGTGTGTTCTCTATTTGTTCATGCAAACAAAGCTTTATCGAACTATGGATGTGCTTGCTCACATTTTTTTACCTTTAGAGGGGCCTGCCTAAGTCCAATTCGAAGGTGAATCCAACTATTTTTTCACTTGGGCTGGTATACAAATGGATAAGACTAAACTATCAAGTCCTCATGGTATGTAGGCCTTAGCTATACAGTGTCTTTTAGAACAGGGTACTACCTTAAAAAAGTATAAGAGCTCCTTGTAGGATTTGTTAAAGCCTTTAGTGGCTTGCTAGACACTCGCAAGATGTCATGTCCCTGATCACCCTGACTAAGAATCAATTTGTGTAGAAGCCAAAATCCTTTCTATTTGTTGGTAGAAGAACGGTCATTCTGAAGGCATCTCACATTCTTGCAGTTCTTGGTAGAGATGAGAAGTATACCATGGGAGTTTCATGGGTAATAAATCTTGGATGACCCATATAAGTGAGTGTTGTGGAGGGGAGCTAGTGTGATCAAGCTTTTAATCATCCGCCAAGAATAAGCGCAACTAGATTTATCCAAGTGGGAATTCAACAAATATTGTCTCTTTCTATCCATAGGGTTGTGCATTATCATGGAATCAAAAACACTTTGCTTGGATCTAAAACATTGGAAAACAAACATTCAACCATGATCATCAAATTTCAAACCCTTTAGAGGAAGAAAATACCTTTGACAAAATCCAAGTGCTATTTCTTGCCCTAGGGATTTATCCTTAGAGGATTCTAAGAATTTGAATTTATATCTCAATTTGATCTCACTAAAATCAACATTAGGGAACTATTGCCTTAATTTCCTTGATTTTCACATGATGAAATTTGTGGGATGAGAAGAAATAAGGACATTAGACATTTAGTTTGAAAATCTAAGGAAATAAATTATTTGTGGTAAAAAGAACTCATTAAGCAATGATAAGAAACAATTGAACCCCACACATGTGCTCTTTGAAATGATTTCCCGAAAGCTCAAAATCTAAAAACCAAAGTCCAAAGGTCTTATTCAAAAAGCTTGCAAGAAATGTTTGTCTATACTTTATGAATTTAGGAAAATATTGATCTTCAACTTTTATAGACGTGCATCAAAGAAAAATCCAAATTTGTATTTATTTTACTATTGTCAAAATCCAAGACTTTTTCAAATGTTTGAGTATCTCACCTAGGAAGTATATCATGTTCTTCAACACCTAGGTCTAGTAAAAAAGGTCTCTCCAAGTCTCTTAGAATCAAAATCAACACTCTCATCCATCCCTCAAACATCAAATAAAAATCCATCTCACAAACAACTCTTAGAAATCCTGAAAAAATACTTTATACTAAAATTTGGGAAAATGCTCTTGAAATCAAAATCAAAATCATCTTTGTTTGATCAGTTGTGTGTAGATGAATCCTTCTTTACACACTTAGTTAAATTATCATCTTGTGGAAAATTTTACTCTAGGACAACATCCAACCTCTTAGAGTTTATGAGTTCATTATCCAAACCAAATCCAATCAAAATCAAATCAAACCAAATAAAAATCAAGATCCAAAATCAAATCAAACATCAATCCAAAAGTCCTAAAGTTTAGTATCTCCTTCAAGGTTCCTAAAATTTCAAATCATTCACCAACCATCCATCTTTCACTATCTCATCACCATCCTTTGATCCTTAAATATCTTAGACTTCCTTTTTTGTACCTAAAGATTAGATCATCCAAGGAATTAGAGATTCACCTCCCATGTTCCTGAAAATTGATCCTCATTTTATGGTTCAAACTTTATCTCAACACAAGAAGAACATGGAAATGAACAAAGAAACATCAAATTCAAGTGGCTTGAGTCAAACTCCGCCCAAAATCAATCCCATTGGTTCTAGCCATCCCATGCTCAATCTTCCTCCATTTCCACAAGATTCTCAAGAAGAAGGTTGCTAAGTGGAGGACATCACCAACAATGTTCTAGAGATGACTCAAGATGAAATCATTGAAATGGTCCAAAATCCTGAAACTCACAAAATTATCAATGCCATGATGATACTCAATCCCTCATAATACATGCTAGAATTGGAAAAATAAGGGACTAAACTCCCTTCTGACTATGATGTGATCACTCTTATGAAGAAACCTCTTGGGATTATGCCACTGGTCTCATTCACACCTTCATTCCAAAGCATCATGCAAACCATCCCACAGGTCACATCATCCATCGCTCCAAGTCAACCAATTGTCAACAAGGGGAGCTCATTACTTCATGCTCTTCAAACACACCCCCATGTGAACAACCAAGACTTGGATGCAAACACCATCTTGGGTCAATCTATTCCTCAAAATCTGCTACACCCATATGTTTCGTTCACCTTTCATGACCACAATGACCCATCCTCTTTTCATGCAACACTGACATATCCTCTTAACACACAAACCTCTTTTCCCATGACTTCGTAAGGAGAAGGTGGGCTATTTGGACAAAGGGAATATTTGACCCCTAATCATCATCATTTCCTCATGAAAACACACTGCCCATCTTCCCACCATTTCCACCTCTACCATTAAAATCCATACCACTCGGTTTAGGGAAACCCCCTTTATCGCACCTCAATCAACAAAATAAAAACAACCCCCCAATCATAAATCAAACCATTGTACTGAATCCTCTTATCATTCCATTGATATTGCAACAACAGGTGGCAACAATCCAAACAACCCAACCAATCACTACACCATCCATAAACATGGTCTCTCAAGGACCAAGAGTATCAATCACACCATCCACTACACAAATCCCTATCATCAATACAAAAACACCTCTCATCACAACAACAAACACCATTCCAAATCCTCGATCACCACCATCAAGACCAAACATGGCCAACCAATATAGCATCACATTACAAGTAGCGCAACAAGCCTATCAAAAGGAAATTTAGCAGTTCCAAGCCCAACAAGCACAAAAAATGCTAATTGCAGAGGAAGTTGCTCAACAAGCACAAGCAGATCAAGCCGCACAATAGGCTACCCAAGCTCAAGCTTTGTTGCAAAAAAGCAAGCTACGCAAGCTTCCCAAGCAGTACAAGTAGCTCAAGCCACACAAGTTGCATAAGCTGCCCAGCAAGCTCAAGCTTAGGCATAGGCCCAATATCAAGCTCAACATGCACAAGCGCAAGCACAGTATCAAGCTACTCAGCAACAAGCATATCAGAAAGACCTGCAATAGTACCAAGCACAACAAGAAGCAACCCAATTACTAGCCCAACAACAAGCTTTGGTGGCACAACAATAGCAAGACCAACAACAAGCATTGTTGGTACAACATCAACAAGACCAATAGCAAGTGTTGTTGGCACAACAACAATTTCAGGCATATCAATAAGCCTTGATCACCCAACAGATCTTGCAACAAAATCCCACCAATATACCCAACACTCCACCCATCACTCAAATAATTCAACCACCTCAAAACACATTTACTCTACCTCCCAATCCACAAAAGTACATGACAACACAAATCAAGTTGCTTGCACAACAAGTGCTAGATCTCCAATCTGGGAAACAATGAAAACACCAAGAAATTTGTGCCCCTATCCATTTGACAGGAGCCTTGTGATGGTACCATTCCCAAAGGGGTTTGAAATCCCTAAATTTGAAAAATATTGTGGGCTTGGTAACCTTGAAGATTACATTAGGGAATTCCAGGTACATTACATGGAGGTTGTATCCGATGATACATATCTAATAATACTATTCCCTCGAAGCTTGGTTGGTCCCACCATGGAATGGTTCTCTCACCTTCCTCCTAGAATCAAAAAGTTCCAAGAAATAATGGACACATTCATGAAAAACTATGCATTCAACATTGGCATGGATGTTAGTCTAGAGGAGCTATCTGCGCTAAAAATAAGTTAAAGGGGAATAATTCACTTCCTTCTTGCAATGATGGTGATCCAAGGCCAACAGGAGCAAGTGGGCATGCTAGAGGAGCAAAAAATTTGCACCATCATTTTCAATCTTGAGAAAACCTTGTCATTCCATCTAAAGATGCAATGTATCACCACATACAACCATTTGATCCCCAAGGTTCTCAACATCAAGAGAGCCCTTACTGCACAAGGGGGGACACCCACATATCAAGAATATCAAGACAATTTCCCACCCACCAGTTATAACAAGAAACCACACACTTCGGTGAAAAGTAAAAATGTTACTAATGATGGTGTGGTTAATGCCAAGGTCATAATTAGTGCTCCAAAACAAAACACCCAATCAGACCAACATGCAAGCCAACATAGTATCACAACAACCACCCAATAATCAAGTAAACAATCTAAATAATTAAGGGGGACCACCCCCACAAAACAAATATCCCCCCAAACAAAAATACACATCCCTTGAGGAATCAATCAAATCCATCATGAAGAAATTGGTAAATGAGAATCTCATCAAAATCCTTGTCTATGAGAATTATCAAGAACCCCAAGTAAAAGCACCATGGTACAATGAAAACCATCTTTGCGATTTTCATAAAATCAAAGGGCATACGACAACTAGTTGCATGAGGCTGAAAAATCTGATCCAAGACCTCATTGATGACAAGATCATAAATGTTGAACAACCAGCTGAAAATCAAGACCTTAAAATATACATGAATCCAATGTCAGATCATAACAAAGAGAACAACCATGGGAAGATAAAGTATGGCAATGTAAACCATTTGTATGATCATGTTGCTGCATCCCTAGATGAATGGGTCACTATTGTTAGCATCAAGGGAGCTAAAGCCGATTGTGGAGTCACCACATGTGGTAGCAAAGTTACCATTACTGGATCATCACAGCCACCTAGGGAATCCACATCCAATCCAAAATTCATTCCTAGTGGTTATAATTTCTAGACCAACTGAAAAAAACCCCTGGTCAAATCTCCATCATGGAGTTACTAAAGATTTCACTCATACATAGAAAGATCCTTGAGGAAGCCTTGGCTTCATCCACCATCCGTGTAGACCTTGATGATGACCAGTTCCAAGCTATGGTAGAACACCTCACCACTTGACATATCCTAAAATTCTCTGATTAGGAATTCCCCACCCAACCATCTCGCAATCACACACTCCATCTTGAAGTCCTAGTCCATAAAAAAAAAATCAAAAGGGTCTTGGTGGATGCGGGTGTAGGTCTAAACATCTATTCACTCAAGTTGATAAAGAATTTGGCATTCTCCAAGGACTCAATTGAAAATGGTAAAGGTATTACAATCAGGTCATATGATGATCAGGAAAGAGTGCCTCAAGGCACTATTCGACTCCCTATTCAAGTAGGGCTAGCCATCATGGAAACCACATGATAGGTCCATGACCTTGATTTACCTTATAATCTTCTCCTGGTAAATTCATGGATCCATGGGATGCAAGTTGTCACATCAACCTTCCATCAGTGCATCAAATTCCCATACCAAAACCACGAGGTCATAGTCCATGGTGATCCCGAGCCCTTTTATTACTACAAGAGCCTAGAAGAAAAGTACGACAAAATTCCCCAAGTCCAAAAGAATGATGAAGGCCCTTCAACCCCATATGTAGACCTAGCTACCTTGGCCTCCACTTTTGAGACAAATACACCACCATTCTTGATCTATAAAATAAAATTCATTGTCCATGACAATGGGTGTGGAGATTACAAAATGAA
The DNA here is from genome assembly GCA_007258455.2 of Sequoia sempervirens. Taxonomy (NCBI): domain Eukaryota; kingdom Viridiplantae; phylum Streptophyta; class Pinopsida; order Cupressales; family Cupressaceae; genus Sequoia; species Sequoia sempervirens. Next base: position 609,327,121 of record VDFB02193867.1, read on the forward strand.
GAAAAGTTCTTTCATAATAGGAGAGCTATTGAAATCTCCTAGGTCTCACGGGCAGCCCCAACCAACTGAAACATCATCCCAAATCTTCAAAGCAGACCCATCCAAATTTAGATGTTGGGGAGATCTAAGTCAGGAAGTAGTAGAAAAAAAAGATATATCAAGCTTGTTGTACCAAGATGAAATTCCCGTGCCTGATCTTCCCATGGATGATAGTAGCAAAGGATTACAAATGATGCTTAGAATGGGCTATAACAAAAACAAGAAACTTGGGAAAAATGACAATGGGATTCTAGTACCTCTCATTCCTAAGAAGTGTATTTGAAATCTTGGCCTCAGATGTACCCCTTCGAAGGTAACCATACTTGGAAAAGTGGCCCCAATTAAAATAAATAAAACTCAACCTCAGTTATCAACATCTTCCCTTTAGTTACTAGTATCCACAAGTCAAGTCATAGATAACTTTACCTTTGACATAACCGATGTACGCAGTAGTGATGAGGAAGATCCCCTAATCGACCTACCCATGCTATTTGAGGATTCCTCCCTTCTCATGATTAGTACCCTATATTTTGAGTCAAATAACCAAACCCATGAGATAAACTTAGTATATCCCCAACTCATCGACTACGACCAACGAGGACCACTAATTTTGGACACATTCAAAAATGATGAGGTGCTCTCAGAATTCAAGGGATTAATGGATACTATACCATGTGGAGATCATAAAGTTGGGTTTGACATCATGTTGGTCACACATGCCTATTACAGGGAAACAATTGAATCCTTTAGTCACAAAAGTGAAAATCTAAGAATAATCTCTAGGTCTTTAAGTCAAAACCACACTGTGGCACTCTCTAACCAAAAAATAGTAAAAATAAAGGATGCATCCACTGGTGAAAACCTCTCCAATTTTCCAAAGGATGAAGGATTCAATCTTCCCCTTAGTGTTATTCATCAGGAGAAGTCAGCGGTCTTAGCAAAGAAGTGCAATCTAGTCAACCTGGGAACAAAAGAAACACCACATATAACCTTCTATGCAGAATCCCTCTTGACCAAAGAATAGGAACTCCTAGCTGTGTTTCTAAGAGAAAGAAAGGTGAACTTTGCATGAACCTATGCCGACATTCTTGGTATGGATCCAAAAGTCATGGTTCACCACCTAGCTATATATCTAGAAGCAAAGCCAGTGAGAAAAAAGCTAAGGAAGATGCATCCCTAGATTTCATCGTTGGTCAAAATGGAATTACAAAAGCTCCTAGATGTCGAGTTCCTACGGTCAATTGATTATCCAGAATGGGTCTCAAATCTTGTACCTGTTTCAAAACCCACTAGGGGCATCCACATCTACACAGACTTCAAATATTTGAGCAAAGCATGTCCCAAGGATTACTTCACTCTCCCAAACATTGATATGATTGTGGATATGGTGGCAGGACATGAAATGCTATCACTCATGGATGGATTCTCAGGTTACAATCAGATCATGATAGCTAAAGAAGACCAACACAAAATGAACTTCACTTGTCCATGTAGGACATATTGTTGCAATATGATTCCATTTGAGCTGAAGAACATAGGAACAACCTATCAAAGGGCCATGATGCTAATATTTCATGATATGATCCACAAAACTATGGAATATTATTTGGATGACATATTGGCTAAGTCAAAGAAATTTTGAACCACATAATATCTCTAAGCTCCATCTTTGATAGGCTATAAAAGTACAAGGTCCGACTAAATCCAAAAAAGTGTTTCTTTGGATTACAATCAAGAAAGCTCCTAGGGTACATTGTATCCATGAGAGGAATTGAGGTAGACCCTACCAAAGTCAAAGTTATCCTGAAAATGGAGGCATCGAAAACATTGAAGCAGCTAAGGGGTTTAGAAGGAAGACTCTAGTCCATCCGTTGATTCATAGCACAACTAGCAGACAAGGTTATCTCATATTCTCCTCTACTCCACAAGGGGTTGGCATACAAATGGGATGAGAAATGTGACTGGGCTTTCAAAAAAATCAAGGAGTATTTTCTCACACCACCAGTTCTCATGCCACCAATTCTAGGAAAACCCTTTATCCTTTACATTTCAACAACACCAACAACTCTTGGTACTCTCTTAGCACTACATGATGAAAATGGGAAGGAGAGAGCTATTTACTATATCAGCCGAACCATTGTGGGACACAAGCTGAACTACACATCCATTGAGAAATCTTGCTTAGCAGTCGTGTTCGTAGCACAAAAATTTAGACATTACATGCTAGCACATCAAATAAAACTCATTGCAAAGATAGACCCTCTCAAGTATCTACTTTCTAAAGCAATGCTCAAACAACTAAATGGGTTATGATCCTAATGAAGCATGACATTGAGTATGTAGAACACAAGGCTATTAAAGGGTAAGAAATTGCAGATCAACTGGAAGAAGCACCAATATATGTAGAGAATACACTTGTATCAGAGTTCCCTGATGATTCAATCTTTAACTTAAGTGTGGCAGATCATTGGAAAATATACTTTAATGGATCCTACACACAACACAAGTTAGGATCTGGGGTCTTCTTTATTACACCACAAGGGGATTTCATACCTAAATCATATAAGTTGTCATTCACTTGCAAAAATAACATTGTAGAATATGAGGCTCTTGTCATAGGGTTGAGAATTGCAACGCAATGGAATATCATGGCACTCAAATTCTATGGAGACTCGCATCTCCTCATCAACTAGGTCAATGATGAGTACCAAATGAAGGATGACAAGTTTATGCCATACAAGAAACTGGTGGAAAGCCTCAAGGATTCCCTCATTGATATCACATTTGAGCATCAAGAGAGGAGGCTTGCTAAGGGAGTGATGAACACCTACACCCTTTTTTAGTGAGGTTCACCAACACTTGTAGGAGGAGCTAGAAGCAAGATTGAGGTGATGAGAACTGAAGCGGGAGAAATAAAAGAGGGAGGCACAATAGGAGATGTTGAAACAAGAGCTATTGTCTCCTCTTCTTTCGTTCACAACATAGCTTTTTCAATAGCAAGAGCCTTCCTCCAGTGGTTATGCTCACACACAAGCTAGTTTCATCGGCTTTGGGAACTAGAAATCATTTCTTGAGAAGGAACAAGAAGCTCATGTTTTGCTATAGGTGTGTACTCCACAACCGTGTTTGTGATGGGAATAAGAGCAGGAAGTGTAGAAGTGGAAACTAGAATTGGTGGAGAAGTAGACTTAGGTTCCTCATCAATGGGATTCTTTCCATTCAACTCCCGAGGGGCAGAAGCAGTAGGAGGCCACAAAGGCTGAAATGCAAGGGTAGCTGGACACAATGACCCTTCCCCTTACAATAGACATCAGGCCTCAACACCGTAGGTAAGATAAGAAGTTAAAATACTTGATACTTTTCCTCCCACCAAGTTGGAACCATTCTACTCCCCATGTGATAGGATTAAAGGCTGAAGGCACCACAACAAAGTGGGAGGCAGACACAAATAAGACAATAGAAGAAGAGGAAGGCTCTTAGGTGCTAGCAGGCTTCCTCTTCCCTTTTTGAGAGGAGGAGGAGATAGCCATTTGCTAAGAGATCATAGAGCCTTTATCAAAAATGGTGTAAAGCAAGACAAGCTAGATCACCTTTATTGCTATTCCCCAATTTTTGTATTTAACATAGAAGTGATACAATAGGTCCATCCTTGGAGGAAGTGGACCAATAGGAGGAGACTAGAAGTGATCTAACGAGTAGCCCCCATGTGACGCTAGAGGTTTATATCTAGTGTTATAAACAACATACACAAAGCCCTCATGATAAAACTTTAAACACTTATGATTCACTGAAGTGACTACATTCATGGAAAATAGCCATTGGATTCCTCGTTTCACTTTGAATTTTTTTGAATTTGGGATGGTATCAAAAAGAGTGTTTACAGTCCTACATCTCGCCAAGACAAAAACAGGGATAGAACCAAGAGGAGCAAGTGAAATTCCATCATGTGTTTGTATGGTGATTTTTTAACTTCTTTTATTCCTCCTTATGAAGAAACTTTAGAACCAACATCTCCTCCCTGATCATGTTTACACGACTCATAGGGTCCACTAGGACCCAAGTCTCAAAATTTCCATTAGGCGAGTGAGAATATTGTGTCACAAAAAAAAAAATTCTTGCTTTATATGGGAATAATTGATGACAAATTGGACTTAATGGGGCCTTGATTTAGTGTTGTGATGTTTTTTACACATCCACACTAGGTCTTGGACCCTTGCAAACTGATTAAATGTATCTAACGATGTCTTGTAAAGGTGTTGTAAAGTGTTGTAAAAGACTTTGAAACTTTTCTAGATTAATGGACCCATTTTTCCCTAATTCAATATTGTAAAATGTATTTAGTGGCATTCTCACATTAATCTAGAAGGCTTTTAAACTAAAATTAATCTTAATCTAGTTTTGTAATGTGTTTTACACATTCACATTGGATGTTATGCCTTTCTAGGCTATGTGGATCTCATTTTAATGTTGTAAAGTGTATTTAATCACACTTTCACATTGAAATTTGTGTCCCTAACCCTAATCACCCTCTACATCACCATTAATAGGTCCTTATGGCCCCATATTTTACATCTCAATCCTTAATTTGATCTAAAACCCAATTATATCATCATATAAACTTGATTTCTTCACTCCCCAAAAATCTAGTTAGCAAAAGAGCCCCTATGGGACCAAGTCACCCATTTGGGAAAATTAGTCCCATCTAGGTGGGACTAAGTTTCCCAACTTGGAAACTTAGTCCCATTTGGGCTATTTTCGAGGTTCCAGTGGGAAACAATGGATTTAAAGTTTTTTTTTCCTTCATGTCAGCCTTGGGGATCAAATTAATAGGAAAATTAGGCGGATTTCCTATAAAAACAAGCTTCTAAACCCTAATTCATAACCTAATCATTTGGTTCATCATTCATCATCACTCTCAAGTCAAACAAGCTAGGGTTTTGACATTCTAAGTCATCAAGATAGCTTTATAAGGCATTCAAAGGTAGATTCTTCATCTATTGCAACAAAAATTCAAGATCTATCATCATGGCAATTTTCTAACTCCATTATTTCATGCTTCATTACATTATTTCTTCATTTTGGTTTAATTACCTAAAAAGGGGTTTGACCAAGGCAAACCCCCATGCGCTAACATTCAATATTTCTCTTTTTTCTTGTGTGTTTGTAGATTTAGGAACTTTGAAGGATTGAAGATCATTGAAGAATAGTTTACAAAGTTTTTGAATATCCTTGTTGGCTATGTCAAAATATCCATAAAAAGTCACTTACAGTGCCGAAAATTAGAGTTTCAGAGGTGGACACCTATCAGGAACTGAAGTGTAGACCGAGAGCTTTTGTTTCCACTTTTAGATTTTTGGAAAAGCCAAAGTGGACTAGGTCGCCAACAACGGTGACTTAGTCCCATTGCACATTTTTTTAGAGATTTTTGTAGATCTAGATACCCACTTGGCTGAAACGAGCTTCAGTGCAATTTTCTGGATCTAGGACTAGGTCGTCCAAAATGGTGTAAGTGTCCCAACAAGCTAAAATTTCAAAATCAACAATATTTCTAGTCTCCATTACAGTCTGCAACACATTTCTAAGTGCACCTTTTCAATTCTACATTTTTTTGTTTTGTTTCATGGTCATTTCTGGGTCATTCAATATATGTTTTCATATCATAATTTGTTTTCAAACATCTTGCATTTCCCTAGTTTTGCTAGTTTATCTTCTTTATCAACTTCTAGCCTTAGGAACAATCTCCTTTTGCATTGAAATCTCAAGGGTTTTTTCTTGAATGAAGTGTTGATCTTTGTCTCTCTCCTTTTAGGTGTAAACCCTAGAGGTGTAAGAGGTGACAAAAATAAACACTACATTTTGGTGAACCTGCCTTTAGAATACTCTATTTTTTTTAATTTTTGAGTCCATCATCATCCTAGAATTAGCTTTCATTAACATTGCACTACATTTTTCATTAGTTAATTTGCATTCTAGGGTTTTCAAATTTTGCATTAGTGAAAGTGCATATAGTTTGCATTTTCTGCATTTTAAATCATTGAAAAGCATCTAAAATTTGCATTTTCATTTAGTATTTAGGTCATACAAACTAAAAATCATCAAAATTAATTGAGAATTTCTAAAAAAATTGAAAACAAACCCTAACTGGGACTAATTCACTATTCTAGATGACTTAGTCCCATTCTATATTTTTAACTGTCTATTACAATGTTAGAAACCTCATTTCTATACTTCTTAAGCCTCCTAGTATCATATACTATAATTTTGGAAATTTTTGGAATTTTTTTTTATGCATCTAGCTCATAAAAATCACTTTAGGGTAGTCATTTTTGAAATCATTTCAATTACTAGAATCATTAGATCTAAAAATGCTCACATTTATGAAGTTTTGCATAACATGGATAAAAGTACTTTTCACTTTTGCATAAACAATGTTTCTATTCATAAAAATTCGCATAAGTTTGATAAAAGTCCTTTTCATTATCGAATATACATTGTTTTCATTCTTAAAGCTTTGCATAGAAATATTTTGTATCTTTGGATATACATTTTTTACATTATTGAAACATTGCATGAAATGGTTACAAGTGCTTTTCTTTTTTGTTCAAAAAATGTTAGTATCTTACATATCTATACATCCTAAGAAACATTTCCTATCCCCTCCCTATGAGAGTGTTTTAGTGAAAGAGAATACAACCTTATAAATTCCTAACGATCATGTTTGTTCTTCTCCTAATATCTCTCCTATTAGTGACAAAGATATTTTGGTAGAACTAGTCAATGAGCATTTTGTGAATCCTAGTTGTTTCTCTCCTCTTACCTCTCTTATTGGACAAGATATTGATGAACAAGACAACAAAACCATAGGTAATCATGACAATAACATTTTTTCTTCTCCTAGTTTTGACGAAGATACTTTGATAACACAATCGATGAAGATCATGAGTATCTTAGTTGTTCCCCTTCTCCTAGAGAAATCCTTATTAAGCAAGAAAATTCAACTATTGATCATTCCACTACTTGAAATGAAGTCATTTTAGAAGAATAAACTTTTAATCATCATGAAAATGTGGTTTGTAGTTCTCCTAAAAACTCTCCTCCTGGGGAGGATATCATGATGAAAAACAAGGATAACATTGACAATAATGATATTATGCCCTTAGCAGAAGATGAAGAGCCAATGTTATACTCTTATTTTCCAAGGTATGTTAATATTATTCAACCTCAACCCATCCTTTATGTTGGTGTAATTAATTATTTAATTATTACACTAGCATAAGTTAACTTAGGTCTTGCATTTAATCATTAAGTCCTAGGTTGCATTATTAGATAAATCATTTAATAAATGGGATAATATTCCCTTTTATTTGTAGGAGATAAGATTCCTCTAGAAGATGAGTTGTCCTTCTAGAACTTATCTCCTCATTTAATGATCATCTAGATAGGGTTCACATGTTGTCACATGTTGTTAGATCAAGACACATGGAAAAATCTCATGCATCTTAGGTTTTCATTCTTGCCTATATAATCCAAAAACTTGTTCATTTGTAACATATCAATCAATCATATTATCAATATAGAATATCTATTATGCATGCCTAGTTGCAACACTTTCTGGGTGGTTGATTATCTTTCCTAGTTCAAAGGTCCTCCATCAAAGTCAACTTCAAGGACTGTGCATCCATAATCTCAACACTTTATCCCCCTTCACACAAACCTCAAACTCAAAACAAACCCAAATTAATCCTCTACCCACCCCAAAACAATGTTTCACAGCAACTGAGTCATAATACCGTTGCTCATACATATCCCACTAGAAACAATCCACACCTACTACAACCAACCAAAACACCATTACCTTTGCCTAATCCCATTTTTCCTTGAGATCCTCGATTAAATTCACACATTATGGAGTATGATCTTGTTGAACAACTTAAGAATACTCCTACCAAGATATCCCTATGTGATTTAATTCAGAATTCACCTAACTATCACAAGTTATGCTTCAAACATCCTTACAACAAGTTCCTATCCCTTCTAATGTGCAACTGAATGACATAGAAGCCCTAATTCAAAAATTGAACGTTGAATTTTTTTTTCACCAAAGTGAACTCCCCCTTTGGAAGTGCAAAAACAAAATTAAGCTTTCATAATACTATCTCAATACAAACACATAGGGATAAAGCAAACCCTTGTTGACAATGGGTCGGCCCTTAGTGTGTGTAGCATCAAACTTTTGGATAGGCTTCATGTGGATAAATCACAAATTCAAGCTAATTCTTTATCTCTTAAGGGATTTGACAATGTCGAAAAAACCCGCTTGGTGTGATTACTTTACCCATTACAGTTGGAAAGGCCACATTGGAAACACAAATTCATGTTATGCCTCATGAACTTTCATATAATCTTCTCTTAGGTAGACCATGGATTCATGCAATGAATGGGGTACCTTCCACTCTTCATTGTAAAATGAAATACATCTACAACAACAAATTGTACACACTTGATGTTGATCTTGAGCCTTATAGTGTCTTACAACTCATGAAAAACAAAGAGAATCCCCTAAACACATTAACACCAACCATACAAGTGGAATCCATGCAACAAAAAAAAAAGAACAACACTTTGAGGAAGTCACGAAGCTATTAGATGATGATTGGGGTTCCTTATATTTCACACCAACATTCATGGGAGAATACAAGATCACAACAAAAGACTTTGCAAAAGGAAAGGAACAAGCAGTAATGTCAACACAAAACTTACAAGACACTTCGAATGCAAGCATCTCAACTAGTTTAGCCAAAGAATAAAATTACACAAAAACTTTGATGACTGTAACCACGAACAACCACTTGATCCAAAAGAAATGAAAAACCTTGATTAAAAAGGTTATGAGCTTATTAAACAACTTGGCTATAGTGGAAAAGGATGTTGTGCTAGAGAACAAGGTATCTGTGTCCCCATCGAGCCTAACACACAAGAAACAACTCATGGTCTTGGTTATTGTCCTTTGATAGAAATCACCAAGCTTTCACTCAACATCAACACTATCACAAAACATTCTTCTAAGCCAACTTTAACTATAAAGCATACTAAATTAATAGACACTAGTGGTCTTGAAAGTTATCCTTCACAAGAAATGTAACAAACAAAGAAATCTTCGCTTAATGTAAATGTCATCTCACAAAAAACTAATGATTTGAATTCATTAGATTTTACACCCTCTTGCAAAGGAGAAAACAAAATCTTGCAATATAAAGAATCTCACGTAAGTATGACATTTTGTACTAAGCAAGAGATATCTTTTTCACAACCTATAGGAACACCTTCTCTCATTGATCTCAATAGGGTATCTTGTTGAGACTCCTCCAAGATCACTTGGTATCCCTTCCTCCAAGAACTCGAAAGAAATTTTATTACAAAATTTATTTTGTGCATATCATAGAGTTCATGGTCATGCTACTAATGGGTATGTGTAGGATCATCATGGAAAAAATAGGCCCCAAACTGGCAATAAAATTCAAAAAAATCAAAGTTAGGCAACTTGACATAAAAATTTGAATAAGTTATCTACATTATTTCAAAAATATGTATGAATAGAATCTATAGAAAATTGAATGTAGTTTCTAAACTACTAGGTTTATTTTTAAAAAAATCTATTTTGTGAAAATTTGAAATTTCAATGCAGTAGCACTTAAATTTCAGGGAAAAAATAAGAAGTAGGTGTCTGACCACCCTGACCACAATAAAATGATAATATTTTAGATATAAGTAGAGGAATCATGTCCCAATGTGATGCATTTTTTTTTGTAATTTTATCGAAGTAAATAATTAATTATGAATTTTTTATTACAACTTTAAAAAATATAAAAACGGGTATGTCTAACCACCTTAACTTGGTCAAAACTTCATAAAATTCATTTTTTTTAATCCTATAGTATGTGAAGCATAGAATGTGACGCATGTTTCAGATTAAAAAAATGTGATAGGTCATTTGAAAACTATAGATGTTTTTCAATCAACCTATCAAGTAGGACTTTAGACGTAATTCAAATAGAAAATGAATAATAATTATTTATTAAATTCAAAGTAAAGAATAATTTATATTGGAAGAAAGCTAAGAATCTCCTTCAAAAACCCTTTTCATTTCATCAATTTTGGGTAAAAAATAGTTGTTAGCCACATACCCTACACATACCCATCATATCACCACTTTTTGGCCCATTATGATTCTACACATACCCTAATAAATGTAAGGATTTGAGTAGTAAAATCCAACATCGTAAGGAATTTGGTAATTTCCCTTATGTGGGCCACCTAATTCCTCTAATTAATACTGATTTTCACTCTAGCATGTTTCTCCTCAACCATTTCAACTCATCCTTGTCCTACACTAAGTGGGGGCAATGGGTTAGTTAGCCTTGTCCTCATATGTCACTTGTAGTTGCCTCTTTTGGATAGTCATAAACCTTTCATGAACATATAAGAGCAAGCTCAGGATTTGGATGACATGCCTTAAGTTGGCTCCCACGTGACATACTACCTTTTTCATGATGTAGCTTCAAGGAAACATATGACTTGGCATAAGGCTTTTCGAGTAAGCTCTCATGTCTTCTTCTTCTACTTTAAAGAAATTTCTCACAATAATGGTTTTAGCAACTTCTTTAAAGTGGAGGCATACATCGACACTCACATTTCATAGTGTGATTTTTTTTCTTGTGATTTCCTCTCTTGGAAAAATTAGGTACAATGTTTCCCCAGATGAGACATTGCACGAACTAAGAAAAATCCCTTTGAACATTCCTTACACCATTTTTCATTTACAATGTCTATGAGATTCAAGCATACAAAGTTTTACTTTCCTCATGGAGCTCGAAAAATCATTTAAATTTGTGGTTCCTTATTAATGTTATCAGGGGATATAACTTTGGTATGGTTCAAGTGGTAATCCCATTCTGAGGCATGACTTTACCCATAGCCATTTATGTGTTTGTGAGTGCATACCATCGAAGAGTGTATTTTTCTCACCTTCTAGGACTTCTCACCCGATGGACAGCCAAGAATTTATTTGCCTCAGAGTGAGTATGAATTTCTAGACAAACAACCTAGATTTGATCCACAATGTGTTGGACAAATGGTCAAAGCTTGATCCACTTTTCTCTTCCTTCTAGTTTTTTCCATTGTAAGATCATGTATCTTGTCTAGCTGCAAATCATTTACCTTATGTCTATCCTTTTGTGCTTATGTTGGCTTGACCGATGCCTTGATCTTTTTCATCCACATTGGTACGATTGGACTATTGGCAATGCAAGGGCGGACAACTAAGAGGGGGGTGAATCAGTTGTCACAGAACTTAAAATTATTAAACTTATTCTCAAATATGATAAATAAACATGAAAGAACAAACCATCACCAATCAAAAACACACATAACACCAAGATTTTTTACATGGAAATCCTGTTAGGGGAAAAACCACAGTGGAAGTAGTCCACAAGATTATACTCTATTAAAAGTATAAAGGAATTATAAATGGGGAATGCACATTCATTCAGGTACACTGCCTAGAGCTCACTGTTCAAATAAAAAAAAGGCTTACTGCCCAAAGGAAGACACACTATCTTACATAAACATTCGGATTACATCCAGAATATTTTGAACTGAGAAAATAGCATCTACTAATGTCTGATTACAATTCTGGTTAAGCACATTATGCTCGCTCTTCTTCACACTTTACTTTTGCCTTCGAAAGATTAGAACAATATTTGCACATAGCACTTGCACATTTTGCACACCACTACATCACATATGCCTTTAAATGGTATAAAAAATCACTCATATATATCTGCAACTAAGGATAACATCATCTACATGTAAACTTCAACAAAATATAAAATGAGTACAAACTGTCGGCCCAAATCAAAAAATAATTATCAATGTGCACCAACCAATGATGGCCAAAAAATAGTGAGGATCCAAAACAACATCCTCAAACATAAAATACTTCCAAAAATTATGCCTCAAAGATCCACAACATGCTACAATCACCCTATTGGCCATTATCATAAAAAACATAAACTCAAAGAAGAAAATCACCAATCGCGAGCACAACAATCAATGCAGACATACAACACAAATAGAACACAATCTAGAAACATCCAGGAGCATCATGAATCACTACAGAAGCATCTGTAACAATTCAAATTACTAGAATCACAGTATCTTCTTTTAGGAACACCAACTAAAGCAACATAATAATTGTCAGAACATAGATACTCATAACTCGATCAAATCTTCATGCATATCTCTGAAACTTTACATGGATAAACTAGATATACTCAAAAAATAGCCATTTAATCCACAACCTCTTATCATTAATATACTAAGGTAGCCAACAACATGATGCAACTATACTAAACTTCACTACATCACTAACAACCTGCAACTTATTTTATTACAATTTTCTCAATATCCTCAACATATACAACCTTAAAGACATTAATGCCAATAGTGTTCACATCAATGAAAACCACATATCAGCAATATCCAACAATCTCCCCCTTTGGCATTGATGGCAACTCATGATGTGAAAAACACCATCAATGCAACTTTCTCTTAGCACTTTCTCTCCATTAGATTTTAACTCTTTTCTCCTTAACTTTTTCATAGTTTTTCACATGAATCTTCTTCCCCTTTGACATCAATGACAAAGATACACATTATATTTCTCCACACAAGCTATAAACCACATTTCTAAACATCTAACTACTCCCCGTGAGTAGCAATGACCACAACATCAATCTAGATCAAGATATGACTATGAAATGCATGGACTGATGCAAGTCAATGCATCTTAGTTCTAATTAGGAGGGGTAATCACCCCTAGCTTCCCTCTAAGATACTCAAAATTATCCTTATGAAAGGGCTTAGTAAAGATATCTGTGATTTTTTCCTTAGTGGGCACATACTCCAATCTGACTTTCTTTTCACTCACCTTCTCTCTCAAAAAGTGAAACTTGATAGATATATGCTTCATTTTTTTAATGAAGCACCAGATTCTTAGAAATGTTAATTGCACTTGAATTATCATAGAATATAGCAATAGGTTTGTCATACACAACTCTAATATCTTTCAACATTTACTTCATCCACAAACCTTGAGTACAATTGTTAGCCAGAGCAATGTATTATTCCTCTATAGTAGATAAAGAAATAGCATTCTACTTCTTACTTAACCATGAAATTAGCTTCTTTCCCAAGAAAAATGCACCACCACTAGTACTCTTTTTGTCATTCACTTCTCTTGCTCAATCAACATCAATATAAGCACTCAAAGTAAGGTCATCTTCTTTAGGATACCATAGCTCAAAATCAATTGTCCCCTTCAAGTACCTAAAAATCCTCTTTATAGTTTTCACATGAGGTTCCTTAGGATTAGCTTGAAATCTTGCAATAGTGCATACGCCATTCATGATATCAGGTCTAGTTTGAGTCAAATAAAGCAATCCACCAATCATGGATCTGTATCTAGTCTATTTTTTTTAGGAGAACCATCATCTTGTGTCAACTTACATCCAGTCACCATGGGTGTACCAAGTGTCTTTGAATCTTCCATACCAAACTTCTTTAGCAATTTTTTCGCATACTTGGACTGAGATATAAAGATCCTTTATCTAGTTGAGTAATTTGCAATCCCAAAAAAATTTCATTCTTCAATCATAGACATCTCAAACTCACTTTGTATCTCATCAACAAACTTCATGCACAAACTATCATCTCCTCTAAAAATGATATCTTCAGCAAATACTTCAATAATCAAATCTTTATCATGATCAATCTTGAAATAAAAATTACTATCATCCTTTATTAAATCCAAGCTTCAACAAATACTTGTCCAATCTAGCATACCATGCTCTTGGGGCTTGCTTGAGTCCATATAATGGTTTCTTCAACCAGCAAACCATATCTCCCTAATCAGTCAATTGAAATCCATCAAGTTGCTCAATATACACTTCTTCTAATTCACCATTTAGAAATGTTGACTTGACATCCATCTGATAAACCTTGAACTTTTTGCAAGCATCATAAGCAAGAAATAGTCTCACGGCTTCAATCCTAGCAATAGGAGAAAAATTTTCTTCAAACTCAATTCCTTCCATCTGAGAATATCCTTTACACACCAGCCTTTCTTTTTTTCTAACAACTTTACCTTGCTCATTTAGTTTGTTTTGAAAGACCCATTTAGTTCCAATTACATTTTTGTCCTTAGGTCTAGGAACAAGAATCCATGTATCATTCTTCTCAATTTGTGGTAGTTCTTCTTTCATTGCTTCCACCCAATGTTCATCTTTGCATGCTTCATTGACACTATTAGGTTCAGTCTTTGAGATCAAACTATATTCTTTTGCAATTTTTCTCCTAGTTTGAACTCCTTTGTTCTTATCACCAATAATATGATCTTTTGAATGATTTAGTCTTGCATACCTTGGATTTTTAGGGTGTTCTTGAACTTCAGGCTCTTGTGATCTCACTTCTGCACTTTCACTAGTTCCTTCCTTTTGATTTTCCTGATTCACCATAATGATCTAAACTTGATTTGTGGTCTGAACTTTCTTTCCTTTATCTGAACTATCATTTTGATCATCTAAATCATATACATAGGTTCTGAATGGTCTAACTATTTCTTCATCAACCTTGTCATTAGCACTCTCAATTACTTTCCTCAATTTATTATTGTAGCATTGGTAGGCTTTACTTTTAGTAGAATAACCAAGAAATATTCTTTCATCACTTCTAGCATCAAAATTTCCTATATCTTCATCTTTTTTGATATAGCATTTACTCCCAAAGATTTTGAAGTATCTAACAGTAGGCTTATGACCATACGATAGCTCATAAGGAGTCTTACAGGTATCACCTTTGATTTGTACCTGGTTGAGAGTGTAAACGGGTACTCATAGCTTCTCTCTAGTAGATATGTGGAACATTTCCTTCTAGCATCATAGTCCTAGTAGCTTCATGAATTGTCATGTTCTTCCTTTCCACAACTCCATTTTTCTAAGGGGTCCACGGGGTAGATAATTGTCTCTTTATTCCATGCTCTTCACAAAAATAATTAAACTCATTGAAAGTGAATTCACCACCTCTATCTGATCTCAAACATTTAATCTTGAGACCTATCTCTTTCTCAACCATAGCCTTAAAAATATTGAATTTCTCTAGAGCTTCAAATTTTTCCCTTAAGAAAGTGACCCACATCATTCTAGAATAATCATCAATAAGTACATGAAATACATGTATCCTTGTAAACTTCTAACTCTAGAAGGATCACACAAGTTAGTATACACAAGCTCCAACACTTCATTTGAACAATGTTGTTTTCCCTGGAATGAAACTTTAGTTTTCTTCCCTAACTAAAATTCCTTGCATATAGTATTAGTAGGTTTTATCAACTTAGGAAGATCTCTCACATTCTAAGTAGGACTTATCTTGATAATATTATCAAAGTTTACATGACACATTCTCCTATGCCACAACCAACTTTCATTAACTTGAACAATCAAACAACTTTTACCAACAACATTCAGGTGAAAGATATTACCTTTTGTTTTTGTACTAGATGCAATCACATTTTTGAAAATCCCTAATATTCTACACTTTCCATTCTAGAATTTAAGATTGTATCCCTTTTCAACCATCTTCCCAACACTTAACATATTATGCTTCAAACTGTAGATACGTAAAATGTATCGATTGGCATTGTGCATCTGATCCTGACTACTAACATTGTTTCATCCTGAATCATCCTTCGGTCTAACCATTTAATCAAATCCCCCTATCTGATTAAATTCATCAATATTTCGCTCTTAATTAAATAAACCAAGTTATTTAATTAAGTCACCTCTTCTCGATAATTAAATCAATCAATCTGATCTAATTATCTTTGTTTAATTAAATAATTAATTTTATTTAATTTAATCTCTAAAGTCTATCTATTAAATTAAATAAATTAAAACCTTATTTAGTTTAATCTAGCATCATCTCTTTTAATTAAATAAATCAAAATCTTTATTTAATTAATCTCTTATCACATTCCTCTCATATTTGATTTAAATAAATCCACAAATCTAAGTCAAATTTGTCACATCATCTAATCCCTTCATTAAATTAATTAACCTTTGATTAATTTAATCTCATATCATGTCCCATCCTCCATCATTTACCACTTGCACATGAAAATATATTTAATTGATTTATTAAATCACTATTTTCCTCAACAAGGCATCTTTTTGGAATATTCTTCAAGTTTGAATTCCAAAAGTCCAAGTTGACATGTACATCTAGCAAGGAATTTACTCTATCTTACATGTTCTTTGTCTTGAGCCAAGTGGAATTTAATGCATTTCTCTCTTCCCTCTTGCAAGTCATTTGAAAAAAATTCAAATTCAAAAATAGGCATTTATTGGCACAATCCTCAAAACTTGCACATCCTCCATCCACTCATGGGTTGACAAGTGGCATATTTCCATTGGATGAATGTTAGTCCCACATTGCTCAATTTTGGACATTCATCCTTCAATATCATTTATAAATAAAAGGCTTCACTCCTCATTTGATCATCCACAAATTATGCAAAGTTACCATGCTCAAATATCTATCAAATTCCATCCATCATCATTGAATCTTAGCTAGGTTATGCAGGTTTTTAGCTTGGAGCATTCACCATCCTTCATCAAAGTGGATCAACTATCATCAACACATCAAGCTTGCATCCTAGGAATTGGGAAAGGGCCAATTTTCACATCAATTGGAACCAATTCCCCCATGGGATCATGAGTTTGCTAGTTTAATTAGGATTCAATCTATTTTGTTGTTTTAATTTGTGTTCTTCATTATTTTTTTTCCTAATTTGAACTTGGTAAATGGATTTCATGGGGAATCCTTGTTCTTACTTGCAATCTCTAATCTAATGTGTTTGTTCATGTTGTTTTGCAGGTATTAGGATTGGGGTTCGCACATTTGGCACTAGAAGGAGGGAAAAATCTCATTTTTAATCACTTTTTTCTAAAAATTCCAACGCTAGAAACTCAGAGTTGCCATATAGCACCATTGACTCTCCAGTGTCGCCATACAACACTACTGAAAATTCAAACTGCGATGTTGAAGTCTTCCCACCCAAGAATTTGAATTTCAAATTGCGCCACTTGACCAATCTGACCCGCAGGATTTTTCAAAAAAAATCAAACTGCAACACTAGGAAAAAGTGTGAGGCAACTAAGCTCACTGGTCTGAACACAGACCATTGTTGACTGGTAAGTGGTGTTGTACAGCACCGCTGAGAAATCAAACTGCGATGCAGTCATGTGTTGTGCCACTGGCAGGGAGTAAAAAGTTGAAATTCCATTTTAGCAAGTCCATTTTGTCATATGATCAATTTATCTTCTATTTTCTACTTTTTGACCTCTGTGTTTTGCAGAATTTGACTATTTTTTTTCTCTTGTAGGTTGGATCAATTGAAAATAAAAGAAAAAGGAAGCATGATGAGGATACCTGACAAAATCAAAGTGTTTTAAAACACTTTAGTGTTTGTTTAACACTTTTAAGAAACGGTTATTCCTTTTTGCTTAGGACACTAATTTTTTTTGGGTTTTAAAAAGAACTTTTCCAATTTTTTTCAAAGGTTTAAAATGAACATTAGGACTACAACTTACTAGAGTTTTTTTTTTTTGGTTAACAATTGAACAAAACAACTCTCATTTGTCCTTTGGTGCTTTAAAAAGAACTCATAATTTCTTTGTGGATCTAAAATGAACTTGTGCAACTTTGTATTTGTGAGGGCTTACTTAAACTAACTTCATTAAAAAAGGACATATGCGCTTCTCTCGCGCTTTATAGTGATCTTGAGAATCAAAAGGTTTTTTCTGTGATTTTAGGTTAAGATAAAGAAATCACCTCCACACTTCATTTTGGGTTTTAAAATTGAACAAAACATTGTGCGACTATGAGTAGGGAATTATTGCATACATTATCTTTCTTTGTGTTGCAAACAAGGATTAATCGAGTTAAAGATATTGTCTTTACTCACTTTTGTTATCTTAGAGGGCCTGCATTGGGGGAAAAGTACTCATCTAAGGGAATGACTCAATCGGTAACACTCTAAAGCCAAGAGTATTTCCAACCAGGATATAAATGTGGGTATTGGAATAAACATCAATATCACGTGGTTGGATCCAATGAGATGGATTCGAGAGGGGACTCTTGTCGTATGGGTCAATCTCCATGAACAGATAGTCCTAATTAAAACCCATGTTTTAGAATTGCCAAAATCCGTGATCTATTTATTGGTGCAAGAACAGTCATTTTGAAGCCACCCCACATTTTTATGGTCTTTTAGTGTAAATGGAAAGCATGCCATGGGAGTTTCATGGGTGTTGATGCTTGGCTGCCCCGATTGACGTTAATGAGCCATGGAGGGGAGCCAGTGGGGTCAAGCATCTAACCATTCACTAAAAATAAGCGTATATGGACTTGTCCAAGTGGGAATCCAACAAATATTGTCTTCCACATCCGTAGGGTTGTACTTATTCTTGGTTACAAAATTCTTTGCTTGTTCAAAAACATCTTGGAAACAAACACTTAAACATCATCATCAAAATTTCAAGCCCTTTAGGAGACAAATGCAATTAACTCAATTCATGTGTTATTGCTTTCCCTTGGGATTCACATCCTTGGAGGTTTCTAAACATTTGGATTACATCTCAATTTCTCTACTAAAGTTAAACAATAGGTAACCCTTGCCTTGAATTCATCAAATTTCCACATAACATACTTTGTGGGATTCGAAGAAATTAAGACATTGGACATCTAGCTTGAAAAACCTAATCAAATAAAGTGTTTGTGGTAAAATAAAGTGACTAAGAAAAGCTAAACAAAATGAACTCTCACATGTGTTGAAACCTCACAATTTTCAAGAAGTCAAAATCCCAAAACGAAAGTCCTTGATTCAAAATCCAGAAATGTATGATCAAATTGAATCACTTCTTGGTTATAAAGGTCTATAGAAGCACTGCATGTTCTTCAATACCAAGGTTTTAGGTAAAAAAAGTGTCTCTTTTAGGTTCATCTTAGGATCAAAAGAAATCAAAATATTTTTTCATCCATCCTTCAAACATCAAACCAAAAATCATCTCACCATCACCTTTTGAGAAATCTTGAAATTATCCTTAATGTTTTCACCTCTTCCACCATTGCCATCATCATCCACACCACTCCTTGGCTTAGGGATTCCCCCTTTACCAAGTATCAATCAAACCAACATCCTGAATATCAATCAAAATATCACGCAAAACTTATCATCAATATCGCAACAACAGATGAAAACTACACAAGCAATCACAACATCATCAAACACCTCCCTAACATCACAAAGCATGGTTTCACAAGGACCAATGACATCAATGACACCATCGACCACTCAAATCACCAACATGACATCACCACTCACCACCACCCCCACCACCACCAACTTCCAACATATCAAACCAATACAACATGACATTGCAAGCAACTTAGCAAGTTGCTTTTCAAAGGGGATTCCTACAAGTGCAAAAAAAAAAAGTTGCACAACTAGCCGCTCAAGATGTGCAAGTTGCCCAAGCAGCCCAAGCCGCATTACAGGCACAACAAGCTATACAAGCCTAAGCGTTATTGAAACAACAACAACAACAAGCTGCTCAAGTTGTGCAAGCTACTCAAGTAGCCCAAGCTGCATTACAAGCACAAAAGGCTGCTCAAGCCCAAATTCTATTACAACAACAAGTAGCACAAGAACAAGCCTAAGCACAAGCTCAAGCTCAGGAAAACGCCCAATATCAATCACAACACACACAAACATAGGCACAACTTCTTGCACAAAAACAAGTAGCACAACTACAAGCATATCAACAAGCAATAAAACAATATCAAGAGCAGCAAGAAGCAACCCAATTGGCAGCCCAACAACAAGCATTGTTGGAATAGCAACAAGCACAACAACAAGCAATCTTAGCACAACAACAACAAGCATTCTTCATATAGCAGCAAGTGCAAGCATACCTGGCTCGAAAAAATGTGCAAATACCATCAAAAAACACACCAAACAACCCACCAATCCAACCCATAATCAAAACTCCCCAGAACACCTTCATTCCACCCCCTGATCTACAAAATGATGTAATGACACAAATTAGGTTGCTCTCGCAACAAGTGCTCGATCTTCAATCAGGGAAAACCACAAAGACACCAACAAACTTGTGTCCCTATCCATTTGACAGGAGCCTAGTGATGAAACCATTCCCCAAGGGATTTGATATCCCCAAGTTTGACAAATATCATGGAATAGGAAACCCTAAAGACCACATCAAGGAATTCCAAGTTCATTGCATGGAAGTCACATACAACGATACCTATCTGATGCGGCTTTTCCCTAGGAGTTTGGTTGTCCATGCTATGGAATGGTTCTCTCGCCTACCAACAGGAATTAGAACATTCCAAGAAATTATAGACGCATTCATTAAAAATTATGCATGCAACATTGCAATGGATGTTAGTCTAGAAGAACTCTCAACTCTGAAACAAGGTAAGGGTGAATCATTCGCTTCATTCCTACAATGATGGCGATCTGAGGCCAATCGGAGCACGTGGACCATGCCCAAAGAGCAACAAGTTTGTACCATTATATCCAACCTTGATGGCCTCTTGGCATTTCATCTCAAGGTACAAGGGATCACCACATATGACCAGTTGATCTCCAAGGTGCTCAGCATTGAACGAGACCTTATGACTCAACCCGTGGGATCAACTTCATACCCCAAACAACAAAACAACTAGCCACCCTCCAATTAAAATGATAAACCTCGCATGTGGGCAGGGAACAAAAATGTGACTAATGATGGTGTTGTCGAGGCCAAAGTAATCATTAGTGCCCTGCGCCAAAATACACCCTCACCACAAATCCAAATCCAACACCAAAAAAATCATCAAGCAACACAACAACCAAACAACAATCCAACAATCAATAATCTCAATGATCAAAGGAGACCACCCCAAAGCAACAAAAATTACCCCAAACAAAAATACACTACTTTAGGGGAACCACTTGAAGTCATAATGAAGAAGGTGATAAATGAAAAAACTCATCAAGGCTCCTACCTTTGAGACTTACGAAGAACCGGATGTGAAACCTCCTTGGTATAATGAGAATCAACTTTGTGAATTCCATAAAATCAAAGGCCATACCACAAAAAGTTGCATGAGATTAAAAAGCATAGTTCAAGATCCCATCGGTCAAAGGATTATAAACGTGGAACAACCTACAGGAAACCAAGATCTTAAGATATACATGAATTTGATGCCTAATCATGGCAATAAAGGGAATAATAATAACAATGATAAGGGGAAAGCCACCCACACAAACGTGAATCATGTGTATGAAACTGTCATTGCCTCCCTAGATGAGAACTGCATGGTCAACACCATCAAAGGCACCCATGCCGATTGTGGAGTCACCACAAGAGGCAGAAAAGTTACCATTGCAGGATCATCCCAGCCAAACAGAGTCCCTGCATCCAGATCCGCCCCTAATGGCTATAATGTCCTAGATCAGCTCAAAAGAACGCCAGCGCAAATCTCCATCATGGAGTTGCTAAAAATCTCATCTGCCTATAGGAAAATCCTTGAAGAAGCGTTGGATTCATCCACTATCCCTGTAGATCTTGATGCGGAACAATTCCAAGCTATGGTCAGAAATATCATTACGCCAAATATCCTCACATTCTCCGACTAGGATTTCCCCACTCAACCATCTCACAACTGTGCACTCCACTTGGAAACCATCGTACACAAGAGCAAATTCAAAAGGGTCTTGGTGGATGGAGGTGCGGGCTTGAATATTTATTCTCTCAACCTCATCAAACAATTGAAAATTTTAGAGGATTCTATCAACAAAGGAAAGGGTGTCACAATAAGAGCATATGATGATCAAGAAAGAGTGTCCCATGGCATGATCAAACTCCCTATTCAAGTAGGGCCTATTATCATGGAAACCACTTGTCAAGTCTTAGACCTCAACTTGTCATTTAATATCCTCCTAGGATGCCCATGGATTCAAGCAATGAAGGCAGGAGCATCAACGTTCCATCGATGTTTGAAATTCACACATGAGGGACAAGAAATTACCATCCATGGAGATCCTGAACCCTTCTCCTATTGCAAAAGCCTTGAAGCAAAGTACTATAAAATCCCCCAAGTACCAAAAAATAATGAGGGCCCATCTACACCATACATCGATCCTACCACTCTCGCATCCACTTCCGCGACAGAGACACCCGCCACTCCCGCCATCCCCACCATCTCTGACATTAAGTTCATCATCTAAGATAATGGTTGTGGTAGGAGAGTTACCACAATCTCCTAGATCATGAGGACGCCCACAAATAAATGAATCCTTCACATCCCAAACATCTCCTGAAGACTATCCCAACTTTACAAGCTAGGGAGATCTTGTCTGAGAAATTATTGAGGCAGATCCATTTCATATGCTATATCAAGATGAAAGACCAGTAGCTGATTTACCAATGGATGACAGAAGCAAGAGTCTACAAATGATGCTCGCAATGGGCTACGATAGAAACCAAAGACTTGGGAGAAATGACAATGGGCTTATAATACCTATCATGCTAGAGATGCGAGAAATAACAAATCTTGGCCTTGGATGTACCCCTCTAAGTATAACCATACATGGCCGAAGTCCTCTAGTTAGAAGGGTTAATAATCCTCCTCAACTAATCGCAACAGAACTACGCTTACTAGTATCTATAGGTCGCATCATAGATAACTTTACATTTGATATAACTAACGTCTGTAGTAGTAGTGATGACGAGGATTCCATGACCAACTTACCTAGGCTATTTGAGGATACCAATATTTGCATGATTAGCACCCTATCTTTTGAATCAGATCACCAAAATCATGAGATTCGCCTAGTATATCCCCAACTCATCGACTACGACCAACAAGGACCACCAGTTCTTGATACATTCGAAAATGATGGGGCACTCTCAGAATTTATGGGACTACGGGATAATATTCCATGTGGGGACCATAAAGTAGGGTTCATAATGGAGTTAGATACACATGCCTATTATGGATAAACAATTGAATCCCTCAGTCGTAAAAGTGAAAAATTAAGAATAATATCCAAGTTCTTGAGTGAAAACCACACAGTGGCACTCTCTAACTAGAAAAAAGTAAAAAGAAAGGATGCATCCAATGGTGAAAACCTCTTCGAGGCACCCGAGGATGGGGATTCAATCTTCCTTCTAGAGTTATTCATCAAGAAAAATCAGCAGTCTTGGTAGAGAGATGCAATCTGGTCAATCTAGGAAGAGAGAAAACCCCCCATATCACATTCTACACGGAGTCATTACTATCAGAGGAACAAGAGCTCCTAGCAGCCTTCCTAAGAGAGAGATAGATAAAATTTGCATGGAGTTATGCTAACATTCCAGGGCTTGATCCAGAGATCGTGGTTCACCACTTAGTAGTATATCCAGAAGCAAAGCCTGTTAAACAAAAATTTTGAAAAATGCACCCTCAGATTATCCAGAATGGAGCTAAAAAAGCTATTAGATGCAGGATTCATCCGACCGATAGATTATCCAGAATGGGTGTCAAACTTGGTACCTATTTCAAAACCTGATGGGAACATCAAAATCTACACAGACTTCAGAGACTTGAATACAACATGTCTAAAAGATGACTTCCCACTTCCAAACATCGACATGATAGTAGACATGACAGCCAGACATGAGATGTTGTCACTAATGGACAGATTCTCAGGGTACAATCAGATCATGATAGCTAAAGAGGATGAACATAAAATAGCTTTCACTTGTCCATGGGGACCTACAACTGGAATATGATGCCATTTCGCTTAAAGAACGCAGGAGCAACATACCAAAGGGCCATGACATTGATATTCCATGACATGATCCATAATATGGTCGAAGATTATGTTGATGACATTCTAGCCAAGTCCAGAAAGAGAAAAGATCACATAGCAACCTTAAGTGCCATCTTTGACAGGCTAGAGGAGTACAAGGTCAAATTAAACCCAAAGAAGTATGTCTTCGGCGTACAATCAAGAAATTTTTTGGGATATATAGTGTCAATGAGAGGTATCGAGGTAGATCCAGCAAAGGTAAAAGAAATTGGGTGGTCTCCAAGGTAGGCTTCAATCCATTCGAAGATTCATAGAACAGCTGGCAGACAAACAAAACTCATACTCTCACCTACTCCACAAGTTAGTAGCATACAAATGGGATACCAAGTGTGAAGAGGCATTCAATAAAATCAAAGAATATATACTGATACCACCAGTCTTAATGCCACCAATCCCAAGAAAACCATTGATTCTATACGTGTTAGCAACAACAACAGCCCTTGGAGCTCTCTTAGCTCAGCATGACGAAAATGGAACAGAAAGGGATATCTATTACATCAATAGAACAATGGTTGGGCATGAGCTAAGCTATTCACTCATTGAAAATTCATGTCTAGCAGTAGTGTTTGCATCACATAAATTCAAACATTACATGTTAGCACACAAAATAAAACTCATCGCAAAAATTGACCCTCTCAAATACTTATTGTTAAAGGCAATGCTCACAGGAAGAAAGGCCAAATGGGTGATCATCCTGTCAAAATATGACATCGAATATGTGGAGCAGAAAGAAATCAAAGGCCAAGTCATTACAGATCAACTTTTACAAGAACCAATCTATTCAGAGAACCCTTTCATCTTAGAGTTTCTAGATGAATCTATTTTCAATCTCAACGTAGCTAACCACTAGAAACTGCACTTCGATGGCTCATACACATAGCATGGATCAGGAGCCGGTGTCTTCTTTATCACCCCACAAGGGGAATGCACACCAAGGTCCTATAAACTGTCATTTCCCGGCACCAATAACATTGAAAAATATGATGCTTTAACCATAGGTCTCAAAATAGCAGTGCAGTGGAACATTATAGCTCTCAAACTATACAGAGACTCCCAATTGATAATAAATCAAATGAATGATGAATACCAGACCAAGGATGACAAGCTCACTCCATACAATAAATTGGTGGAGACTCTCAAAGAATCCTTCATCAAAATTACATTTGAGCAGATTCCCAGAACCAACAATAGAGCAGTAGACGCCATGGCAACAATTGGATCCTTACTAGATATCCCCCACAACGTTCAAAAATATGAATTCCTGATAGAGCAGCTTCTCATGCCTGCATTCGAGGTACCAGAATTAGAATTCATGTGTGAAATCATTAGTCCCAGTGATCCTTGGTACCATGAAATTTACACATACCTTCGAATAGGAGTCATACCCACCAGCTTACCATCAAACCTAAAATGAACCTTTGTCAAAAAGGTATCCAGATTTGTCATCCTAGGAGATACCCTATATCGTAGAAGCATATAAGGAACCCTACTATGCTGCTTAAATGTTGAGGAGGCATTAACCACTCTAACTGAAGTACATAATGGTATGTCTAGTTCACACTCGAGTGGAATGACCATAGCCAAGAAACTGCTAAGGATGGGGTATTATTGGCCCACAATGGAAAGAGAGGCACATGACTATGCTAGAAGGTGTTTACAATGCCAGCAACATGGGGACCTCATCCATGCTCCAGCTCAAGAGCTTCATCCTATCATCACACCATGGCCCTTTTTCGCAGTGGGGACTCGATCTCATTGGAAAAATCATGCCCACTTCATCTAACAGCCACAAATTCATCATAACTGCAACAGAGTACTTTACTAAGTGGGTGGAAGCCATACCCATGACATATATAACTGGGAAGCAGATTTCAAAGTTCATCCTAAACTATCTCATTTGTCGCTATGGTGTTCCACAAGCCATTATCTTAGATAATAGGACACCATTTAAGATTCAGGAGATTCGTGACTTATGCGAAAAATTCAAAATCCAACATCGCTTCTCCACCCCATACTATCCCCAAGGCAATGGCCAAGCAGAAGCTACAAACAAAACCATTCTAAAAATCCTCAAGAAAATAGTCAATGAAACAGGTCATGAATGGCATCTGCAACTTAATCCCACCCTCTGGGCCTATCGAACCAGTATCTGCACACCCACCGATGCCACCCCTTTCTCCTTGGTCTACAAATTAGAAGTAGTACTCCCCATTGAGATTGAGATCCCATCACTCATGATATCACTAGAAAACCTCCTCACAGATGAAGAGTACTAAGTATCAAGATTGAATGAGTTGGAGCTACTGGATGAGCGATGTATAGATGCTTTGAATCATTTGCAAGTCTGTCAGAATAGACTCAAAAGGAGCTATAATAAGAAAATCAGAAGCAGGACTTTCCAAGTCAGAGAAATGGTATTAAAGGAGAATCATAAGAATGTCCCAAACCCAAGCAGCAAATGCAAATTTGAACCTAATTGGTTGGGACCATTTGTTATCACAGCAAGTTACAAGTCAAGGGCATATCAGTTATCAACACTCAAAGGGGAACCTCTGCAAGAGCCCATGAATAGCTCTCATCTTAAAAAGTTTTATGCCTAAATCTTTCAAGGTATAGAACCAAAAATCAAAAAATAAAAAAATGTCTTGAAAAAATGGTTACCTTTGTGAAAACCTTGCAAACAAGCATCTTGGTAACAACAAAAAGCTAAAAAAAAAGCAAAAAAAAAAAATTAGAAAAAGGATTGAAAATAGTAAAGAAAAAAAACATGATCCTCTAGTGAAAACCACTTCGGTGGCACTTTGGACAAGTACCTTGGTGAAAACTTGGAAAATAGGTGTATTGTATAAATAAGAACTTTCCATCCACCAAGATCTTTATGACTTTTTCTGTATCATCCATCCATCACGTTTCCACCATCCATCATGATCGGATCTCCATCCATCATTCATCCACCCACATCTGCATCATAGCTTGGTCCTATTTTCGTATCATGATCCCTCCTAGTACTACTCGGCCCATCCTCAAGGTTAGTTTGTCCTGCCTTTATCGGAGTAGTCTATTGCTTCACACTGGGGGCATGTTCTCATTAGATCAGATTCATGTATGTTCTTAAGGTCCTAAAATCAAAAAATCCAAAAACATCATAAAATCAGAAAAAAACCAAAAACATCAAAACATATCAAAATCACAAAACAGGTCAAAAAGTCAATCAAAAAGTCAAAAAAAATTGTCTTGTCAAACTATGGGTCTCTGAGCCTTGAACGTAGGCAAGGTTGATCTGTGATCATCCCCCGAGACACTTGGGTCAGTCCTTTAGGCGCCTGTCATAATAAATTGACATCTCTTCATGTATATCGTCATTTGTAAATCAGTCATCTCATCAGTCAAACTATGGGTCTTTGAGCCTTGAACGTAGGAAAGGTTGATCTGTGATCATCCCCCAAGACACTTATGTCAGTCCTTTAGGCATCCATCATAATAAACTAACATCTCTTCATGTATATTGTCATCTATAAATCGGTCATCTCGTCAATCGAACTACGTGGTCTCTGTGTGTATAATGTAGGCAAGGCTAATCCGTTGATTAGCCCCCGAGGCCCCTAGGATAATTCTTTAGGTTAGTCTCTTGGTCAAAATCTCAGAAAACCCCAAAACATCAAGAAATTGAAAATCAAAACATTTGAAAATTTTGAAAAATACCAAAAACAGCCTCAGAATATCTCAAAAAGATCAAAAACATCCAAATATTTGAAAAAATCCATCCATCTCATCTCACATGCACCCACAATAACATCATTCATAATAAACGATTGTCATCCTCAATCTTTGATAAGATAATCAGAAACAAGTCTAGCAGGTGAAAAGTGAAAACTCAAAATGTCAAGTCTTAGGTCTAAGTCAGTACGCAAGCAAGTTGGTCAACTCTTTGTGTCGATAACTCATCATCCAATCGGTCTCATATAAATCATCATTTAGAACACTTTGGATACATGAAATGATGTGCCACCATCCACTAACATGTCCTAGGATGCATCCTTCCTACAATGGGCATTATCTTTTGGTAATAGTTTTGGTCCTTATCCTTAAAAACACATCCCCTTTTGGTTAGCGGTATTAAAGAACATTAGCTTGTTTGTTTACTTTGTCTTTATCTTTTGACTTATCTTATTGTGCTCATTCCAAGGACTTCTCGATGATATCCGAATAGAGGATTTAGAGAAATAGGAATGGGGTAACAATCATTATCTTTTTTTTGTTGTGCTTGTTGGGCGTTCTTGTAATATAACCTTGGAAAATACTTGCTTTGTTAGGTATGTATGGAGGAGGTTTTGGGAAGCTTGTTGGCTATTGCATTGATAGGTTATACCTTTCCATGTGTTTAGTCTGAGGTGTTTAAAACTTCTAAAGTACATCCTAGCAAGGTTTCTGTATGTCAGGTGTGAACAAGGATACTCCTATCTGTTTTTCAAGTCAAAGTCCATCACACTAGGTACAACGCCATCCTGGTTTTCTATACCTTGATGCATTGTACCACGTGTGTTATCAAACATAAGAAAATTGGCCCTTTGAAAATCCCAATTCCTCGGCAAGTAATCATCATCATTTGCATATTCATCATCTTGTGTCTTATTGAAATGACTTCTTCTCTTTCATCCCTTCTTGCTCATCGTGCTAACAAGGTACTATGACAGTTGATCATCATCATCATCATCATCATCGATCCTGCATCCAAAAATCATTGGTCTATTGCATAAACATATCATATAGGAAACATATGCATTGCATTTCCACCATCATATAAACATAGTATTATAAGCATTCTTCATAGATAAAGCACATCCATTTTATTAAATTACATCCATTACATTGCATAACATTGCATTTATCACATAAATCATTGCATAACATTCATTTGCATAAACATTTCATAACCATTTCACATTACCACCTATTGCATAATCATACATAATAGGTACATAAACATCGTAGATAATTCATTTCATACATACTTGCATAACATCATAAGGTCATCTCACACATTAGGTTCATTTTGCATAAAACATCATAATATCATTGCATATAGTACATCACATAAAATGAATCACATACATTACATTTCATTTAATATGTTTAGGATAATAATATTTGTTATTCTAAGCATCTTAGAAAACAATCTCATTTTGCATCATCAATACACATTATATAAAACACGACCATTACATTGCATTATATCGTCCACTAATCATCCATATCATCTCATAAATAACATTGCAATCATTGTTGCATTTCATTACATAAATCATTTCACATAATTATAAGCATAAATAGGAACATACAAAATCTATTACATGCAAAGCATACATCCATCCATAATCATTTCATATATAAGCAGGATTCATTTCGCGCATACAACATAGATCATTTCCATATCATTTTGCATATTACATATCATATCATTTTGCATCATTACACATCACATAAATACATCTGCATATCATAAGTTAACACAATATAGATCTGGTAGTCATAATCATTGTATAATGCATATATCATCAGAAATAAATGCATCCATAAGTACATCATATAACATCATAAACATCATTGCACAACATATAGAAATAGAATCATCCATACACACATAAATAAATGATGATACACATCACATCACATCACATCAAAATAATCATCGGCTCATATATATCATCAATAATGTAACTGTCATAGTACAAAATAATCGGATCACTATAAATGTATGCCAATCAGTACAAAAGGCCCATCAGGCTATCAAAAATGAGCCCATAAGGCACAGAAGGTATCATCTCGATCAAGGTCTACCCCCCTGTATGCTACCCTTGCCCCTGTCACCATGACCCTCTGCTAGTCTGTGGCTAGTCCGCTACAAGTACTCTGGGACCTGTGTTGCTCTAGGTACGGCCTCATGATAATGCATCTGATAGTACTCGGCCTCTCAGACAACATCTGTATAGGACCGAAAAGACACTGTACTCTGAGAGGAGGAGGCTGCCATGCTCTCCAACTGATGTCTTTGGCCTAGCTCTGTAGCTACCTATAGCTTTGCGGGCTATCTTTGTTGTAGGGCCTAATCCCTCTTGACCCTGAGCTGATCTCTCTTAGTCCTAGCCTGATCCCTCTCGGCTATCACGGTCTGCACCTGGGCCTACAACTACGCAATCAATGCATCTCGGGGATCCACCTGCCCTGATGGCTGCACTGTTGACTGTGCTCATGGGGGCTGTACCTGAGGCTGATCCTCAACCAGTGGTGGTACACTTGGTGGCACCTGCTCCTAATCTTGCTTCTATAAATTGGGATAAACTAGAGGCCCAACTGGCTTCTCATGACGTGCACCACCCCTGCGTCCTTGTCCTCCCCCTCTGCCTCTCACTCTTCGCCGATCGGGGACTGCTCTTAGAATCATCAAATGTAGGGGAGGCCGGAACCAATCCATGTATGCCTGTTTCACACTTAGATCTACAAGCCCCTGATCATAGGCCCATAGCCAAGCCACTAACTATCTAAAACTATAAATGGCCTCCAAGGTAGGAATGTACCGCCCCCATGAGACCTGTGACATGGTGTGGGCGAATACGGCCACATAATCATCATCTGGCCAATCCTAGGGCTCACCAAACTGACGCTGCACACGCCTGGGTAGGTATCTCTCAATCATCATATTCTCTCGCCCCTGCATGTAGCAGTCCTGGCGGGCAAAGAAAATTTGATATGCATTGTCAGCCCATCCGGGCCGACCAAGGTACAAATGCCATATAAATACCGCATCTTGTCTAAGACCCTCCTCCAATAGGGAATCCCATGCTCGACTATGTGTGTGAAGGACACACCACCTCTGTAGCAACATACGAGGGGATCGTCTGACATCATCATAACTATAATAATCTATGGCCGAAGGACAGCAATGTGCTCCCACGCCCATACATGGAAAAGTGTCATGCCCACTTTGAGTGCTCTACTGTCGAGGTAGACGTACTCGTGGAGATCCCTATAAAGAGAGGCTAGAAGGACCGGTCCCCAAGCAAAACAGACTGGTCTGTCGCGAACCATGTGCTCACAGTAGAGTCCCCAACTGGGACTGAAGTATTGGCCTCATCTATTTGGGGCAACAAGACCCAAAATAATGACCGCAAAAACCAAGTAGAAGGGAGGTGCCAGGGTCCTGTGTCGCTCAAGCTCGATCTGCCCCTCGCAAATAATGATGTCCTTTGTGGTGAGGACTCTATGATAGGCATCCCGCCCCTCATCCATATCAAAAATGACCCACCGACCATGAATCAACAATCTCAGAATGCACCAAATGTCCTCCAAGGTGATGGTGGCCTTGTCGGTGGGAAGGTGAAATGAAGAGGTCTCGCTATGCCATCTCTTGGCAAGCATTGACAACATCCCTAGGTGGGTGCGAATGGGCGCTGCATAGGCGATGTACCACAACCCCATGTCTCAAAGTTGGTCCTGATCTCTGTCGCTCAAGTCCCGCAAGTAACCAAATAGATCTCGTGACCTGTGCTCTCGGGAGTAGAGCTCCCTCGCTGCATCCTGCATCAGGAAGGCTCATCATGTTAAAAATTTTGAAAAATTCTTCATCGAGCGTCAAAGAAACCACTCCAGCGTCGCAATCCGTGAAGGCATCACAGTTTGGTTTTTAATCAAACTCTGATGCTAGGGCACAAAAGGCTGAAAGTGCACTGACGTTGTGCACTTTCCTTCCCAGTGGCGCACTTTGAAAAGAAATAGGACCGTCACGTTGCTGTTTGTAAATCACCCTGTCGGCCATGAGCTTAGTGTTGGAGTTTGGAGTTTATTTTCAAACTCCAAACTCCATCATCGTGGCGCAATTTAAGACCGAGTGGCATAGTTTGATTTCTGAGTGGTACCATATAGCGCCGCTGCAGAAGGACTGACTTTACATGCATTAAATGAAGTCTAAAAATAAAAAATGAAGCTCAGGTAAGGGTCACTTACCATTGCCTCAATGTCAGGTGGTCGCTGGTACGTTTGAACTCGATCAGAAATGTGCATCGGAAGCTGTCATTGTGCCATATCGTCAAGAGGTCAAAGCTCAAATCTCAAGGTTTTTAATGGATGTGTGTGAAAATGAATTGAAAGTGACCCCTCAGACCCCTTTTAAGCTTGAAAATTAGGGGTTTTTTCACCCTAATTGGCTATCCTGCTAGGGTTTTGGACCCTTGAAGCTATTTTTGTCTAGTTGAGGCCTGTTTTACATCATCTTATTGTGTTTAGACATGTTTTTGGCCTTCTGGAGCCTTTTTGGACCTGTCAGGCACCTTGTCCTCTTTTTTCGCGAGATCACCCAAAAATTGAAATTTTCATCCAACCTCTCAAGGGGGCAATATATTGACATGTTTTCTCTCGTCGGGCAACAGTGGGGCAAGATTTTAAATAACAAAATGTTTTTGGCTTTGATCGAGATCGTTTATTCTTTCAACCAACACAAGTGCATCGCTTCAAAGAGGGGAAAAATGTAGACACGTAAAATGTACCGATTGACATTATGCATTTGATCTCGACTATTAACATCGTTTCATCCTGAATCATCCTTCGATCTAACCATTTAATCAAATCCCCCTATCTGATTAAATTCATCAATATTCTTCTCTTAATTAAATAAACCAAGTTATTTAATTAAGTCACCTATTCTCGATAATTAAATCAATCAATCTGATCTAATTATCCCTGTTTAATTAAATAATTAATTTTATTTAGTTAAATCTCTATTAAAGTCTATCTATTAAATTAAATAAATTAAAACCTTATTTAGTTTAATCTAACATCATCTCTTTTAATTAAATAAATCAAAATCTTTATTTAATTAATCTCTTATCATATTCCTCTCATATTTGATTTAAATAAATCCACAAATCTAAGTCAAATTTGTCACATCATCTAATCCCTTCATTAAATTAATTAACCTTTGATTAATTTAATCTCATATCATGTCCCATCCTCCAACATTTACCACTTGCACATGAAAATAGATTTAATTGATTTATTAAATCCTTATTTTCCTCAACAAGGCATCTTTTTGGAATATTCTTCAAGTTTGAATTCCAAAAGTCCAACTTGACATGTACATCCAGCAAGGCATTTACTCTATCATACATGTCATTTTCCTTGAGCCAAGTGGCATTTAATGCATTTCTCTCTTCCCTCTTGCAAGTCATTTCAACAAAATTCAAAATCAAAATAAAAAATAGGCATTTATTGGCACAATCCTCAAAACTTGCACATCCTCCATCTACTCATGGGTTGACAAGTGGCATCTTGCCATTGGATGAATGTTAGTCCCACATTGCTCAATTTTGGACATTCATCCTTCAATCTCATCTATAAATAAGAGGCTTCACTCCTCATTTGATCATCCACAAATTATGCAAAGTTACCATGCTCAAATATCTATCAAATTCTATCCATCATCATTGAATCTTAGCTAGGTTATGCAGGTTTTTAGCTTGGAGCATTCACCATCCTTCATCAAAGTGGATCAACTATCATCAACACATCAAGCTTGGATCATAGGAATTGGGAAAGGGCCAATTTTCACATCAAATTGGCACCAATTCCCCCATGGGATCATGAGTTTGCTAGTTTAATTAGGATTCAATCTATTTTGTTGTTTTCATTTGTGTTCTTCATTATTTTTTTTCCTAATTTGAACTTGGTAAATGGATTTCATGGGGAATCCTTGTTCTTACTTGCAATCTCTAATCTAATGTGTTTGTTCATGTTGTTTTGCAGGTATTAGGATTGGGGTTTACACAATAACCTTCCACATATAGAACATCATTAGTATTATGCTTACCATCAAGAGAAATGGATCCTCTGCCACAAATTAAACTGGATTTGTCATCACCAAATATTACAACACAACCACCATACTTTTCCAAGCTCAGAAATTTAATTTTATCACTTGTCATGTGATGAGAGCATCCATTGTCAATCACCCATTCATATTTTTCTTCAACTCGGGAAGCTAAGGCTTTCTCCACATTTGTTCACTTAGTAGATTCAGTAGGTACAAGATCATTTTCCTTGATAGAATTAAATACCCATTCATCCTCACTTGCATTCCCTTTTATTAGATTCATCATTTGTCACACCTTCATCAACAAAAAAATAACACTTTCTTTGGAATCTAGGCTTGTTAGATCTTAGCTTAGGAACTCTTTCCAGACACCTTGAGGCAAAATGACCTATCTTATTGTAAGAAAAAAATTTAATAGGAAATTTTCCTTTATACTTACCTTCTCCTCTAGCTTCCCTCTTGACAATAAGTGCTTCAAGCTCATCTAGTTTTCTCTCTTCTTCTTCAATCTCTCTCATTTCCTCCTCATACTTGAACACCTTTCTAGAAGAACTTTCACCTAGATCATATCTTTCCTTATCTTTTCCAGAGATAGTAGCTTTGAATGCAAATTATGTCTTAGGAAGAGAATCACCAAACTCACTTAACTCAAAATCAGTAAGCTTACCAATCAACATGTCTCTGGTTACATTTGTAACAGTTCGGATCTCCTCAATAGTAGTAGATTTGGCTTTGTATGCAGCAGGAAAGGATTTGAGCACTTTAGCAACAATCTCCAATTCTTCCAATGTTCCACCAGCACATTTGATACTACACACAAGTTCATTCACTCTTTGCATAAGAGAAGTGATGTTCTCATCTTCACCCATTCTCAACATTTCATATTTCCCTTTCAGACTTTGCAACTTAGCAATCTTCACATGGGCATCACCTTCATACAAAGTTTCCAACTTTCTCCATATCTCATTAGCAGTCTTCAACTCCATTACATTTGTCATTTCAGAATTATTCAAAGCACTCAAAAATGCTTCCTTAGCCCTGATAGTGTACTCGGCTTCCTTAATCTCATCTACAATAGAAGGACCATTCTATGGAATGATATACCTATTCTTTGTAATTTTCCAGTAAGGTTCACCAATGCATCTCAAGTGACACTCCATTCGATTCCTCCATAGAGAATAATTAGTTCCATCAAATCTCAAACTATACTTCTTATATGTCATCATCTGAGATCACCTCAAGCTATTAAACTTCTTCTGAGGAACCTGCTATGATACCAATTGTTGGCAACACAAGGGCAGGCAACTGAGAGGGGGGGTGAATCAGTTGTCACAGAAATTAAAATTATTAAACTTATTCTCAAATCTAATAAATAAACATGAAAGCATAAACCATCACCACATCAGAAATACACGTAACACCAATATTTTTTATGTGGAAACCCTGTTAGAGGAAAAACCATGGCGTTGGTTAGTCCACAAGATTATACTCTTTTAAAAGTATAAAGGAAGTATAAATGGGGAATGCACATGCATTCAGGCACACTTCCTAGAGCTCACTGCTCAAATACAAAAAGGCTTACAATCCAAAGGAAGACACACTATCTTACAAAAACATTCAAATTACATCTAGAATTTTTTGAACTGAGAAAATAACATCTGTTAATGCTTGATTACAGTTCTATTTAAGCACAATCTGCTCGCTCTTCTTCACACTTTACTTCTACCTTCAAAATATTAGAACACTAGTTGCACATAGCACTTGCACACTTCACACACCACTCACACACCACTACATCACATATTCCTTCAAATGGTATAAACAATCACTCATATATATCCGCAATTAAGGATAACATCATCTACATGTCAACTTCAACAAAATATAAAATGAGTACAAACTATCAGCCCAAATCAATAAACAATTATCAATGCGCACCAACCAATGTCAGCCAAAACATAGTGAGGACCCAAAACAACATCCTTGAACATGAAAATCTTCCAAAAATTATGCCTCGAAGATCCACAATAAGCTACAATCACCCTGTCGGCTATGATCATGAAAAACATAATCTCAAAGAAGAAAATCACCAATCGCGAGCACAATGATCAATGCATACTTAAAACATAGATAGAGCATGATCTGAAAAATCCAAGAGCATCATGAATCACTACATAAGCATCTACAACAATTCAAATTACTAGAATCACATTATCTTCTTTCAGGAACACCAACTAAAGCAACAGAACAACTGCCAAAACACAGATACTCATAAATCGGTCAAATATTCATGTGAATCTCTAAAAATTTATGTGGACAAACCATATCTACTTGAAAACAAAGCCTTTAATCCACAATCTCTTAGCATCAATAAATTGAGCTAGCCAGCAACATGATGGCTATACTGAACTTCACTATATCACTAACAACCTGCAACTTATTTTATTACAATTTTCTCAATATCCTCAACATATACAAGCTTAAAGACATTAATTCCAATAGTTTTCACATCAATGACAACCACATATCAGCAATATCCAACATGGACTTCTCTTGAATGTCTACTTTAGTGTGAGTTTGAAGTAGGTTCATCCTCTCACTATAGTGGGGGCTAAATGTATAACAAAAAAATGTATTGCTTACTTGATATGGGAATAATTGATGACAAATTGGACTTAATGGGGCGTTTATTTAGTGCTTTGAGGTGCTTTACATATCCACACTAGGCCTTGGACCATTGTAGACTGAATAAAATGCATCTAACAATGTCTTGTAACAGTGTTGTCAAGTGTTGTAAAAGACTTTCACACTTTTCTAGACTAATAGACCTATTTTTCTCTAATTCAATATTTTAAAATGTATTTAATGGCATTCTCACATTAATCTAGAAGGATTTTAAATTAAACTTAATCTTAATCTAGTGTTGTAATGTGTTTTACACATTCACATTGGATGTGGGGGGTTTCTAGGTTATATGGATCTCATTTTAATGTTGTATAGTGTATTTAATCACACTTTCACATTGAACTTTGTGTCCCTAGAAATAATCACCCTTTACCTCATCATTAATAGGTCCCTATGGCCCCATATTGTGCATCCCAAGGCTTAATTTGATCAAAACCTAATTATATCATCATATAAACCTGATTTCTTCACTCATTGAAAATTCAGATGGCAAAAGAGCCCCTATGGGACCAAGTTGCCCATCTAGGAAAATTAGTCCCATTTAGGTGGGACTAAGTCAAACCCAACTTGAAGACTTAGTCCCATTTGGGCTATTTTCAAGGTTCAAGTGGGAAAAATTGGATTTTAAGTTTACTTTTCCTTCATGTCGGCCTTGGGGATCAAATTAACGAGAAAATTTATGTGGATTTCCTATAAAAACAAGATTCTAAACCCTAATTTATAACCTAATCATTATAGTCATCATTCATCATCTCTCTCAAGTCAAGCAAGCTAGGGTTTGTGCATTCTAAGTCATCAAGATAGCTTTATAATGCATTCAAAGGTAGATTCTACATCTATTGCTACAAAAAGTTCAAGATCTATCATCATAGAAAGTTTCTAACTCTATTATTTCATGCTTCATTACATTATTTCTTCATTTTGGTTTACTTACCTAAAAAGGGGTTTGACCAAGGCAAACCCCCATGCCCTAACATTCAATATTTCTCTCTTTTCTTGTGTGTTTGCATATTTAGGTACTTTGAAGGTTTGAAGATCATTGAAGAATAGTTTAAAAATTTGTTGAAGACATGTCCTTATTGGCTAGGTCAAAATATCCATAAAAAGTCACTTACAGTGCCAGAAATCAGAGTTTTGGAGGTGGACACCTGTCAAGAACTAAAGTGCAGACCAAGACCTTTTGTTTCCACTTTCATATTTTTAGAAAAGCCAAAGTGGATTAAGTCACCAACAGTGGTGACTTAGTCCCACTTCACATGTTTTTCATAGTTTTTTGTAGATCCGGATACCCATTTGGCTTAAATGGGCTTTGGTGTAGTTTTCCAGATCTGGGACTAGGTCACCCAAAATGGCATAAGTGTCCTAGCAGTAGGATAAAATTTTAGAATCAATAGCATTTCTATTCTCCATTCCAATCTGCAACACATTTTTAGGTGCACCTCTTAAATTCTATTGTTTTCTATTTTGTTTCATGGTCATTTCTAGGTCATTCAATGTATGTTTGCATAGCATAATGCATTTTCAAACATATTTCATTTCCCTAGTTTTGCACCAATATTTTATCTTCTTTATCAACTTCAAGCCTTAGGAACAATCTCCTTTTGCATTGAAATCTTAAGGGTTTGTTCTTGACTGAAGTGATGATATTTTTCTCTCTCCTTTTAGGTGTAAACCCTAGAGGTGCAAGAGGTGACAAAAATCTACAATACAAATATATAGTGGAGAAAGCTTCCCATTCATGGGCACATCCTTCTACGTAAATGTTACATCTGATGAGCTAGCCACAAGCTAAGAAGAGGGAATGCAAGTAAATGATACCATATTAACATACTTTGAAAGGACTTCCTTAGAAGAATCAGAAGGTTCAATAATCAAGTTTGCAGACTATGATAGAAATGAGTCCATGTAAATTCGAAACTCACTATTAGCTTTTTCCATAAACTTATTTTCATTTTTATTTTTCCCATCGAGGTGGATAGTACCATCATTGATGTGATCTTGTATCTTGTGACATAGGCACATTCATCGCTCGGTATCATGTTCATGGATCTGATGGTACTGGTATAAGATATTTTCTTCGTACCAATCAAGGTAAGGCTAAGTAAAGGATCAAGGATCCAGTAGGATTATTAATTTATCGTTCAATAACTTCCTAAAAGTAAAGGAGTACAATTTAGACAAGTTTGTAAATTGTCTATTATGTTTGAGGCCTTTGTCCCTAGGCATGGTAAGTAAATTCATAACAAATTTTCCTTTACCAAAATTTGACACAATCGACCTTCCCTCAGGATGGGAATGGGGGGAGGATTCATTGAACTAAGTGACTATATGTTGGTATTCTCATAGTGTCACACACAGATGCATGAAAGAAGGATACTTCATCAAAGTACACTTCTCTTGCCATGACCTTTGTAGGTTGTTGATGAAAACCTTCTACACATCTCAATCGAGTAGAGGGTAAGAGATATATGGGAATAGCACTTCATATCAAGCAATGAAGTTAGTTATTTTCTCATGCTCTCCCTACTTACATCAGATGAGGTTTGAAAAGGCCATCTTTGGCTTGATGTTTTCCAAGAATTGTTGGAGAAACTGGTTAATAAGTTGGTCAAATGAGAATATGAATTTTTTAGGCAAGGAATACTACCATTCAAGGGGTGTATCCTTGGGAGATCTAAGAAATAATTTATCCATTAAGGTATCAGTGAGGCCTCAAAGGAGTTCTAATACCCATCCAATCTTTTTCTAGCATATATTTCATTCCATTGACAAGCCTAGTAGCCCTAGCTATATTTTTTTCTTTTCCAAAATGATTCATGAGATCTAATTACCTCCTATCTAAAGCAAGGAGGTGCTCTACAGGAATAACTAAAGCATCATCCTCCTTTAGAGGTGGGTTTTTAGGAGAAACAAGAGGAGTAGGAGCATAAGTGGCCTCCTCAAGGAAGCTCTCCTCCATCTTTGAAACTATTTCTCCAGAAGTGACTGGTAGTGAAACCAATAGTTACATTGAAGAAATCCATCTCTAGATCTTATACACTTCTCCTAACAATGTACTCAAAGGTTGTATATTATTTCATAAAGCTCATAAAGCTTCATGATGCACAATTATACAACCTATGAGAGGTGTAAGAGGAAGAATCTCGACACAAAGAAATAGATGCTATGATTTTCATGTCGAGTTCACCAAAATATAGAGGGGGACTGGTTGCTTAGGGAATCTAGGTCACAAGAGATTCTATAATGATAGGCTAAATTGTTCTACCTCAAGCTAGATGAATGAATTGGAAATGTTTAAGGGTTCAAGGGCTAAAAAGGAAGGAAAACTACCTTGTCACTTTCCTTCTGCTAACCTGGATGTTACAAGAGGTCAAATCAACCAACTTCTAGAGTTTGATTTGTAACTCAAATAGATCATTTCCTTAGGAGGTCAGTGCAAGACATGGACTCCAATGTGCTGCACTGGAGTCCATACAGACAAAGAGTGTGAAAGATAGACCAAAACGTTGGGAAAAAAGGCTAATAGATTGACCAACATATTTTTAATAAATGACAAAGTAGTGAAATGGTACATAAATAAAATGAAACAAGAAGAATACTTTAACTAGTCTACTCTGAATTCACACAGAAGGGGTGAGAAAGAAATAATGAGACATATGCCATCTAGTTCTTTGAATAGATTACATTGAAAAGTACCTACACACAAAAAAATGAGAAAATGTTGAGGTTGTGTTTAGAGGACTACCTCAGTCAATCCCCCTCTTTGGTGTTTCCACCTCCATGGAAAGCTAGATAGCAATGATTATGTGGAAAGATGATAAATAAAGTGTAGAAATCGAAATACCAAGAAGTACTCAAACAAAAATATGCTACTACACAAGTAGATGATGGAAAAGTGGATGGAAATGAATGGATATCACCTTCTGAACCATGTTCTCTCAAGGAAAATGGAGGAAGATGTGAGCTTGCAATCTCTCCAAGGCCAACACTATCACAAAAATGAAGAGGAGAAGCTAACAAAGAAACAACTTATAGCTACAGTGAAGGTGGAGAAACATGAAGGAGCTAAAAGTGAGTGTTGAGCAAGTGTGTAGAGAAAATTTTGATCAAGAAGTTGAAGGAAGAGTGGATCAAGAAGGTGGCCATTTGAAAAGAAGAATGGAGGAAAAAGGGTCATTTGAAGTCAGTAGAAGGGGTAGGAAGTGTTACACTTCACATCCAATGGATGAGTGTAATCTATCTATAGATTTTAGAGGTGAGAATCTTATCAGGATGGTAGCACGGTGTGCATCCAATATTTTTCTAGCATATATCTCATTCCATTGACAAGCCTAGCAGCCCTAGCTATATTTTTTTATTTTCCCAAATGATTCATGAGATCTAATAACCTCCTATCTAAAGCAAGGAGGTGATCTACAAGAATAACTAGAGCATCATCCTCCTTCAGAGGTGGGGTTGTAGGAGAAACAAGAGGAGTAGGAGCATGAGTGGCCTCCTCGAGGAAGCTCTCCTCCATCTTTGAAATTATTTCTCTAGAAGTGACTGGTAGTGAAACCAATAGTTACATTCAAGAAATCCATCTCTAGATCTTATACACTTCTCCTAACAATGTACTCAAAGGTTGTATATTGGTTCATAAAGCTCATAAAGCTTCATTATGCACAATTATACAACCTATGAGAGGTGTAAGAGGAAGAATATCGACACAAAGAAATAGATGCTATGATTTTCATGTTGGGTTCACCAAAATATAGAGGGGGACTGGCTACTTAGGGAATCTAGGTCACAAGAGATTCTATAATGACAGGCTACCTTGTTCTACCTCAAGCTAGATGAATGAATTGGAAAGGTTTAAGGTTTCAAGGGCTAAAAAGGAAGGAAAACTGGCTTGTCACTTTCCTTCTGCTAACCTGGATGTTACAAGAGGTCAAATCAGCCAACTTCTAGAGTTTGATTTGTAACTCAAATAACTCATTGCCTGAGGAGGTCAATGCAAGACATGGACTCCAATGTAGTGCACTAGAGTCCATACAGACAAAGAGTGTGAAAGACAGACCAAAACATTGGGAAAAAAGGCTAATAGATTGACCAATAGATTTTTAATATATGACAAAGGAGTGAAATGGTACATAAATAGAATGAAACAAGAAGAATACTTTAACTAGTCTACTTTGAATTCACACAGAAGGGGTGAGAAAGAAATACTGAGACATATGCCATCTAATCCTTTGAATAGCTTAGATTGAAAACTACCTACACACAAAAAAATGAGAAAATGTTGAGATTGTGTTTAGAGGACTACCTCAATCAATCCCCCTCTTTCGTGTTTCCACCTCCATGGAAAGATAGATAGCAATGATTGTGTGGAAAGATGATAAATAAAGTGTAGAAATGGAAATACCAAGCAATACTCAAACAACAATATGCTACTACACAAGTAGATGATGGAAAAGTGGATGGAAATGGATGAATATCACCTTCTGAACCACGTGCTCTCAAGGAAAATGGAGGAAGATGTGAGCTTGCAATCTCTCTAAATCCAACACTATCACAACAATGAAGAGGAGAAGCTAACAAAGAAACAACTTATAGCTACAATGAAGGTGGTGAAACATGAAGGAGCTAAAAGTGAGTGTTGAGCAAGTGTGTAGAGAAAATTTTGATCAAGAAGTTGAAGAAGGAAGAGTGAATCAAGAAGGTGGCCATTTGAAAAGAAGAATGGAGGAAAAAGGGTCATTTGAAGTTAGTAGAAGGGGTAGGAAGTGTTACACTTCACATCCAATGGATGAGTGTAATGTGTCTACAGATTTCAGAGGTGAGAATCTTATCAGGACGGTAGCACGGTGTGTAGATGTATGCATGGCATGCACGCATCCCTAACAAAATTCCTCCATCGACACACAAAATAGCCCCTAGGTGGATGAGAAATGGAAGTGGATGTGGGAAATTTATCATTAGAATCACGTTTTCTAAGGTAAGGACTATTTAAATGGGGAATTTTCAAGGGGTGAAAATTCATGCCATTACACATCCATTAGCTCAATTCTACTCTAACTTGTTCTTCTAGTGCTTTTCCTTTCTTCTGGTCGACATAAAAATGTTAAATGAAATTTGATTATGAAATATTTTCATTGTCATATATATTAAACAACTATACATATATACATATACATATATTATACATATATAAACATTTATATGTATATGTATATGTAAATGTTATATGATATATGTATATGCATACATGTGTATGTGTATCTCTATGTATATATGTATGTATGCATGTATATATATACATATGTATATATATTTATTTGCATATGTATGTATGTATGTATAGGTACATGTACATGTGCATATACATATACATATTCATATATCACTTATTTACATAAGATATTTTTATTTTACTTTACAACTATTTTATTTACTATATATTTTAATTTTTAGTT
The DNA here is from genome assembly GCA_007258455.2 of Sequoia sempervirens. NCBI lineage: Eukaryota > Viridiplantae > Streptophyta > Pinopsida > Cupressales > Cupressaceae > Sequoia > Sequoia sempervirens. The sequence continues at coordinate 609,370,193 of VDFB02193867.1, forward strand.
AGGAATTATTTTATTTTATCTATGCAAACAACTTTTAGTTTATTTTAATCAAAGAATTATTAGTTTTTTTTTTTTAATAAAAGGGGTAAAGAATTTATTGAAAATTAGAAAAGAACAGTACAATCATAGCAAAGGGACCAAGCCCCAGAAGCCAAAGGAAGCAACACAAAAACCCATGAAGAAAATCAACTATCTTTAAATATCCTTCTATCATCCTCAAGAAACCTATCTAAATCCTATCAAACTCAGGGGAAACTTGCATCCAGTCCTCAATCTTCCAACCATCACCTTGCTCGGAGGCCCATTTGGCTAAATAGTCTACAACCCGATTCCACTCCCTTGGGATGTGAACAAAAGAAACTTCCTCCATCCTAGAACTAACCTAAAGAATCTGCTAAACAACCGACGCTAATCACCCATTAATATCAGACATCTTCCTCTCATTCAACAAATTAATCAAGATCTGTGAATCAACTTCACAAATAACCTTTTTACATCCCAAAGCAAGGGCCCACTCCATAGTATATAGAATCGCCAAACCCTCCATAAGGTTAACCGTCTCCTCCCCCACATGAATAGAGAAAATAAATATCACCGAACCCCCTAAATACCTGCCCACCCCACCAATTACTACAAGCCCAGGATTTCCTCTAGAAGATCCATCAGTATTGATCTTCAAAACACTTGCCGATGGGGGTACCCATCTACCCACCCTCTGCACTCTCTTGTTCCCATGCCTGCCTCTTTTGGAAACAACAGAAGAAGAATGTATCCCTTACAATCCCAATCTATCCACCAACTCAGCATCCCCTTTCTCCAAGGGGAACACCACTTCACTCATATCCACAACCGACTCTTGTACCATACCTAACATATGTATCCAAACTTACTAACCCCCCAAATTCACACCGCGAAATATCCTACGATTTCGCTCAAGCCAGATTTTCCAAAGAAGAAAAGTAGGTCTAGCATACCAAACATCCTACAAGATGGAAGCCATTGATGGAGGTCTTCCCAAGCTATCCCATAACTCCACCAAAGAAGAAGCATGAACAAAAGGTTGCTTCCAAACCTCCCACCACCAATGCCAAAGTTGTACAACAAAGGGGCATCGGAAAAACAAATGCGAGGAATCCTCCTCCTCTTTCCCATAGAGAACGCAAGTTAAAGGCCCCTGGAAACCATGCTTATGAATATTATCCTAGGTCAAGCACCTATTCCATGCCAGATTCCAAACAAAGAAATTACATTTTGGCCATGATAACTTATTCCAAACCCTCTTCCACCAATGAACCTCCACCCTAGCCAACTTCTAAGTCAATAACACCTGATAACCGCAAGCAACAGAGTAGGTCCCCTTAGGATTGTGTATCCAAACAATAATATATGCTTCCAGAAGAGAGCTACAACACCTATTGCAAAGAATTGTATTAAGTTCAACACTGCTTTCCTCCATCCCCATAACTGGCCACTTAGTGGGATCCTTCCAACAAGCCCTCTCTAGCTGACCATTAAAAGAGAAGGATTTGAAGTCACTCACCCACGACCAACCAACCTCAAGAAATCTCTGACTCAAAGGAAGCAAGTGAGGAAACTGAGAGGTAAGAGGAGGGAAGCCATCCCAAGAGTCCGACCAAAAAAGAGCTTGAGAACCCCTTCTACAGATTCAAAATAAACCATCCTTAATGAGCTTCGCACCCTTTTGGAGAGTGCTCCAAATCAATGAGCCTTTCCCCTCAAGAGGGTACCTAGGGAGATCATGTTGAGGAATACCGGAAAGATACTTATGAGAGAGTATCCTGGCCCACAGCTGGTCCTATTCCACACACCATCTCCAGAATAGCTTAGCAGCCACATCCACTCCAAACAAAGTTGACTGGCGAAGACCCAAATCACCATACTGCTTAGGACTACACACGTCCTCCCACCTGACCAGGCTCCACTTGGAGGATGATAGGCAACCAGCCCATAAAAACTACCTCTCTAGAGAATCCAACTCCCTAAGAAATCCCACCAGAGCCACCTAAAGCATGCACCTGTAAGTAGGGAGAGCCTACACAACTGACTTAAGAAGCTGAACCCGCCCAACAAAAGACAACCATCTATGTGTCCAATGATTGAATTTCGCATGAAACTTATCAATAATATTCTGCCAAGAACCTTTGGGAAGATGACCAACAAAAATTGGAATACCCAAATAATTAAAAGGGAGAGCCCCTATCTGAAACCTCATAATATTATCAATCCTTCTCTGAATGGGGCCCGTCGTATTGAAGAAGAAGATGGATGATTTATCCTCATTAATCATTTGCCCTGATTCCACCAAGTAAACATCCAACACCTACCTCAAAGAAGTAGCTTTCCTGATAGTAGCCATTCCCATCAAAGTCGTATCATCAAAACACTGTAAGTGAGACTGCGAAGGCAAATCTCCACCCCACTGCCAACCCTAAATGATACCTAACTGAACATTTCTTTTCAACAACCACCCAAGACCTTTAGCAAGAAGCATAAATAAGTACGGGGAAAGAGGGTCCCCTTGATGTAAACCCCTAGAAGCTCCAAAGTGCTCAGAATGATCTCCATTTATTAGCACCGAGAAGGATACTGACGTAACACAACTCATGACCCAGTGGATCCATTCTTCACAAAATCCAAAAGCAACCAGGATTTTCTACAAGAAAGACCATCTAACCCTATCATAGGCCTTAGCCATATCCAACTTAATGAACATTGCCTTCTCATGTGAACAAGCCATGGAGTGGATGGTCTCTATAGCAATAACAACCCCGTCCAAAATCTGTCGACCCACAAAAAATCCACTATGCTCCTCTGAAATCAACACTTTAAGCCACTTCTTCAACCGTTCATCCATTAACTTTGAAATAATTTTATAAGCCACATTGCAAAGGGAGATAGGTCAAAACTGAGTTAAGCTATCAGCCCCTTCACACTTGGGAATGAGGGCAATGAAGGTGGCATTAAGAGCTCTCAACATCTTCTTGTTCCTTTGGGACTCTTGAACAACCGCCAGAAGATCCAACTTTATGATATCCCATAATTCTTGGAAAAACTCTATTGGGAAACCATCAGGGCTAGGGGCTTTCCCTTTCTTAATCTGAAACACAATCTCCTCTAGCTCCTCTAGAGAAATCTCTCTCATCAAATACTCATTTGCCTCCCTGGAAACCAACTGAGGAATACAAGGAAAAACATGTTCCTCCTCAACCAAACCCCCTTGCACATCCTCTCTTAATAGAGCCACAAAATACTGTGATGCCTCATCTGCAATTTCCTGAAATGAGACAAGACAATCCCCCTTGCCATTAACCAAAACATAAATAGAGTTACCATGCCTCCTAGCCTTCACAAAATTAAAGAAAAAGGAAGTGTTTTTGTCCCCTTCCTATAGCCGTTCAACCCGAGCCTTTTGCTTCCAATAAATCTCCTCTCGTAATTCGCATTCCTCCACCATCTTCAGGGTCCTAGCCTCCTCTTTTAAAAGATCCTCAGAAACCCCATTCTCTCAAATCAAATGCATAATATTATTCAGCTCTTCTTAAGTGGTAGCCTTTCCATGAAAAATATTACCAAAACATCTCCTATTCCACCTTTTAAGTTGACGCTTGACAAATTGAAGAAGCTTGACAAACATATACATTGTTGTACCAAAAGTAGGTCTACCTATCCTCCACCACACAGTCACTTGGTCAGAGAGAGAAGAATCTCGTAACCACATAAGCTAGAACTTGAAAGAAGGAGCTCGAGGCACCCAAGCAGAGATGATACTAAGCTTGATAGGCTAGTGGTCCGAACCCCTCCAATCCAAAATCTCAGAGGAGGTAGACCATAAGTCTCCAACCCAATAAAAGGAGACCAGGAACCGATCCAGCCTCTCAGCAACACAGTCCTCACCAATCCTCCTATTATTCCAAGTGAACTGACCATTACTGGGTTGAACATCAATAAGATATAAATCCGAAATGCTATCCCTAAGAAGCATCGTGGAAGGATCCAACCTAGAAATTACACCCCTTTTCTCAGACAACTCCACGATAGCATTGAAATCCCCAGCCAAGATCCATGGATAGAAAGGCACCATCCTATGAACAAAACGAAGATGAGACCATAAAAGCTGCTTACCTTGATACTCAATAGGTGCATACACATTAGAGAGGAGAATAAAATCTCCTGTTACAAAGCATGAAGCCACCAAGGAAATAGAAGATCTAGAAGACATCTACCAAATAGGACAAACCCTCCAAGGTTCCATAAGCAAGCCACCCCCCCAGAAGCACCATGAGCACCAATACACTGACCCTCGCCAAAATTCCACAAATTAGGTACCATATTCATCATATTGTCCATAGATAATTTAGTCTCCTAAAGAAAAAGAACATATGGAGAATGATTCCTAACCAACTCACAAACAACTTTTTGTCGAGGGCCACTGTTCAAGCCCCTAACATTCCATGATAAGACAATCATTTCTAGGGACACGAGAAATGTGATTCTAGGGTCTTGACTGCCCCTGACTCCACTAGAGTTTCCCCAGTTGATTTAATCTTTTTTGTATCCTTTTTCCTACCCAACTTGGAATTCTTCTCACCGACCCCTTTCTTTGGTTCCTTTTGCAGAATACCCATGCGATGAGATGACAAAGGGCTCTTACCAACTTCCATACCAGCCTTTACGAGTAGAGAAGAACCATCTTCCCCATTCTTCAAAACTCCAATAGGAAGATCCTGCACAACCTGGACAGTCAACTATTGACCCGCGTCCATCTTCCCAACATTCGTATCTTGCACAACCTACATAGCCTCCAAGGAAGGCCCATCCTTTCTTGTACCCAAATTTCCCTAATCCAAATTCAACAAACCTGGGTTCATTTCCTGTTGGATGAGATCATCTAGGACCTCGAATATGTAAAAAATGCCATCATCCTACCTATCCCCTAGGGTCCTCTTCTTCCCCCGATTCCTATTCGGAGCTTTGAAAAGGATAAATCCATCCTCACCAATACCCTCACTTGGAATAGGCTCCTTCCCCTTATCAACCCTAGATGGATTGCAAGGAGGTTGAGAGGGTTGGGGCACCACTGGCTTAGCCCTAGGGCATCTATGCTACAAGTGTCCATATTCATGACAGATTCGACATCGAAAAGGTAGAGTTTCATAGTCTAACTGTTGCACCCATGTATATGATCTTGCACTCACTTCCAAAGAATCTAGCAATGGCTTGCTTATATCAATTTCCACACAGATATGGGAAAAATTCATTACCTTTTTAAACTGCGTCTACTATGAAGACCCAACAGGTTTACCAAGCATTGAAGCTACCAAATGCAATACATCCTCATGCCAACATTCAACCGGGAACCATGGTAGCGGAACCCAAACTAGGACCATATTCAGTAGCTCTTTAGTCGGATTGAAGCCTGCATGCCACGGCTTCATAAACAAGCCTACTTGGTTATAAAAATAGGGACTCCCCTCAATAATCCTATTCTGATAATTCATGCAATCAAAGGAGACCATAAAGTAATTATTCACCAAAAGCCTAATCTCCATCTCTCCTTTTAGAAACCAGGTCCTCTGAGCCCAGGATTCCAAAAACTGCAGCAAGACTCTCATACCCATAAACTTGCAATAAAAGGAATGCTTCAAATAATACTCAATATCATCAGCCAACATCTCCATCGGGATAACCAGTTTTGGTCTCTCTTTACATCTTTCCAAACATCCATTAATCTTCATAATCTTAGGGCCCCCAGACGACAAAGAACCATTCATCTCCTGATCCAATGCAAATAAATTATTATCGAAAAGCTTCACCCCCTACGTCGATGGTTTTGATCCAAAGGCTAAGCGAAAATCCATCTTGGGTCTAACCCCAGATGATTCCCCTCATGACATGAGTCTAGAACAAGACCTCAAACAGGCATGCAAGACCTTGGGTCGAGAGAACAAAGACAACTACTTGCACAAGGGATAGCAAATACCCTCTGGCTCCAACTACAACCTACCAAAACTCAAGAAATTCAACTTTAAAAAGGATAGCCCCACCCCTGATCAAGACAACACACAGCCTGACGAGACAAGCGGCGTCACACACCAAACCCTACGCACCTCACCCAACGATCTTAGCCCCACACGGGCCTTACCAGCTGACAGAGCTTCCCCGAGATATGGCACACCGAACCACACCTGATCACCACCTTTTGTTGTGCAAATGCATGCCCACACCCTACCGAAAAACTCAAAACACCCCCTCCACATACCAAAGGAAACCACCATAGAAAGAAGGGAAAACAAAGCATATTCGCCACCCAAAACGCAAAAAGAACTCCCCCTCGGTGCACCTACAAGAAAAACACAGAGAGTGAGCTAGGGCATGGACACCCTAGCTCGGTCAACATTGCACAATATCACCCTCATTTTTTTTTTCCAAATTTTCAAGAATTATTAGTTTTTTAGTTAAAGTATAGAAAATAATAAAAATCATGCCTAGTTTTTTAAAGGTTATCCCAAAATAAATTATATAATTTATTTCTTTTTTAAAATAAATATCATTTTAATATCTATTAAAATACTTAAGAGACTCATCAACACATAATAAGATAAATAAGAAAATATATAGACAAATCATTTATTTTAACATTTACTTAATAATCAATATTTAAATTATAAAATTATTAATATAATTGACATAATTAAAAAGTAGCATATAATTATATAATATTTACTATGTTTTTTATTAAAAAGAAAAAATAATTACTAAAATAGTGAATGATAACTTTTATCGGAAAAAATACATTAAAAAAAATATATTATGAATTAAAAATAAATATTAAAAATTCATGTTTATATAATAGATTCTTATAAAAGACCTCTTAAAATAAAAATAAAATATACAATATAAGTTTACAAGAAAGCTTTTGGGATAAACTAAGTGTCTTTTTTTATCAATTCTTGGATTTCACACAAAAATCCATCACTAGAAGGAGAAAGACTAAAGAGAATGATTTCAAATAAATATTTAAAATAAAGGGCTAGTTGGAACTAAAATGGAGAACAAAGAACAAGTGTGCAAGATAAGTGAATAAAGGATAGTAATTAATGTAATAAAAATTTGATAAAAAATAATAATTAGTGAATACAAAATTTAAGAAAAGATCAAAGATTTAAGTATATACCATATAATCAAAGAATATATAATGAAAAATGTGTAATTATAAATATATAAAAGATTTAATAGACTATAGAAAATGTATGCCTAAAAATATAAACAAAATGGGTATGTGCAGGATCATGATGGGCCAAAAAGTGGCGATATAATGGGTATGTGTAGGGTATGTGGCGGATGACTTTTTTTTTACCCAAAATTGATAAGACGAAAATGGTTTTTACAGGAGATTCCCAACTTTCCACCAATATAAATTATACTTTACTTTGAATTTAATTAATTATTATTATTCATTTTCTATTTGAATTACGACTAAAGTCTTGATTGATAGGCTAATTGAAAAACATCTATAGCTTTCAAAAGGTATCACATTTTTTGAATCCAAAACATGCGTCACATTCTATGTTTCGCATACTATAGGATTTAAAAAAATGAATTTCATGAAGTTTTGACTAAGTTAAGGTGGGACATATGAGTTTTTATATCTTTTAAAAGTTGTAATAAAAAATAATTATTATTTATTTACTTGGAAAAAAATTATAAAAAAATATGCATCACATTGGGACATGAGTCCTATACTTATATCTAAAATCTTATAAAAATTATTATCATTTTATTGTGGTTAGGGGTGAACAGACACCTACTTATTTTTCCCTGAAATTTAAGTACTACTACATTGATATTTCAAATTTTCACCAAATAGATTTAAAAAAAAAAAAAAAACCTAGTAGTTTAGAAAATACATTCAATTTGCTAATAATTCTATTCTTACATATTTTTTAAATAATTTAGATAACTTAAATTCAAATTTTTATGTCAAGTTGCCTAACTCCGATTTTTCTAACTTTTTTTCCACTTAAGGGCCTATTTTTTCCATGATGATTTTGCACATACCCAAATAAAATAACTCTTATTAGTTAATAGGCTATATTATGTGTTGGATTTTAATTGGAAAGAAGTCTCACGGCTAAATACTACTTCCTAGAAATAACTTACCAATTCCAATGTTGAATCACAACACTCACTAAAAAAGTTGTCTCACATCGGATCTCTTTTCAATCAATTTTCTAATCAACTTGAATTACAAATGCATTAAACCTAAGATCAAATTGGATTGTATTTTATTTTGATTTGATTTGAGAATAATTAAACTCCTCATCTACATACAATGTCACATTCTGAGCAGAGAATATGGCAATTGAGGATGAGGTTCCAAGTTCAAATCCCTTGCCTCCTCTTCCCATGCCTCCTTACAAGAAATATCAATTTAATACCAATAATGGTGTGGGAAATCTATCGAATATTGATTTCAAGAAAATTATGCTCTAAACACCTCACTATATCAAGAGTAACATACATTTTTTATATTATCTGTTTATTTTCTTTTATTGCAGGCATTTCTTGTAGGGTTTTAATGCTTTGAATAAATGTCCTTTTTTGTAGAAGGACTGATAAACAAGTTGATGAAGAGGATGTAGAATATTATCTCTTATGACATGGTGGGGTCAACAATCTAAGCTATATGTCTGATTTTGTTGAGTCATTTATTCTTTTGCATTGCTTTTTGTTCTTAATCTTTTCTTTTAGATTTTTCACTAAGATTGATACAAGTTAGAAGGTGCAATAAATTCACCTTGGTATGAGGAAAATAAGGTAAGATAATTTCACTTTGATACAAAGATAGGAAGTTGTAAGAATTTTGATTCATATGGTTTAGCATCTACTACTTAGACGTATACCATAAATTAAAAAATGTTATATATGCTTTGAAAGAGCTCATATTTGAATAAGGTAGTTTAACATGATTTGAACTCTCCCTTGCTTCAGGTAAATCATTGAATGTAATGTGATTATTCTTCTGGTGAATCCACTTGATCTTCTATTTTTTGGTGGGTTTTGTGTCTTTTAACTTCATGCGTAGCTAACCAAAAGAAGATGCCTATCTCTAATTACTTCTCGCTTATACCATTGCTTGTGAACAACTAAAGTCATATATCCAAATGATCCCTCTTAGTGGTTTTGAAAATAATATGAAGTAGTTTTTATCTAGAATCAAAGGCCTCAAGATAGAATGGAGTCTATGCAATACTAATGGACTCTAGGTGATAAAAATACTATATAAATTTAAATTTCATGTAGTTGTTATCCTTGCACACATGAATGATCTAACACTAAAAGGAATCAACACAAAGCAACAAAGACCTCCATAGAAAGGACATCCTAAGATTATTATGTTTCATTTAACTTACTAATTTATTGGTCACCACTTTGAGCATCAATATATGTTGTGATTACTAGGTGAACCATTCAAGATTATGAGAGATGGGTTTTTAAAGGGGTGGTTTGGGTATCAAATAATTTGTGCAGTTAATTCCTCAAAATGACATCCAAAAAAAATGAGTTGTGACAGTCCCATATGCATAAAATAGTTATATTTTGTTTGAAATTGTGTAAATTTTCCTACTTGATCTCTTACACAGAATATTTCATTCCAATCTTAGACTTTGCACTTAAGATTATTTATATGTAAGTATTGACAATGGTGTTTGTGACAATATTCTCACATAAAACTACCTAACCAGTATAATTCCTTTGGGTATGTGTAGGATCATCATGGAAAAACTACCTAGCCCTTAAGTGGCAAAAAATTTAGAAAAATCAGTGTTACGCAACTTGACATAAAAATTTGAATAAGTTATCTATATTATTTCAAAAATATGTAACAATAGAATCTATAGCAAATTGAATGTAGTTTCTAAACTACTAGGTTTTTTTTTAAAATAAATAAATCTATTTGGTGAAAATCTGAAATTTCAATGTAGTAGTACTTAAATTTTATGGAAAAAATAAGAAGTAGGTGTCTTTCTACCACCCTAACCACAATAAAATGATAATTATTTTTTATAATATTTTAGATATGAGTAGAGGACTCATGTCCCAATGTGATGCATATTTTTTTGTAATTTTTTTCTAGTAAATAATTAATTATGAATTTTTTATTACAACTTTTAAAAAATATAAAAAACTTGTATGTCTGACCACCTTAACTTGGTCAAAACTTCATGAAATTCAATTTTTCTTTTTTTAATCCTATAGTTTGCAAAGCATATAATGTGACGCATGTTTTGGATTCAAAAACTATGATACCGTTTGAAAGTTATAGATGTTTTACAATCAACCTATCAATCAGAACTTTAGTTGTAATTTGAATAGAAAATGAATAATAATTACTTATTAAATTCAAAATAAAGCATAATTTATATTGGTGGAAAGTTGAGAATCTCCTTGAAAACCCTTTTTGTTTCATCAATTTTGGGTAAAAAAAATTGTCAGCCACATACCCATCATATTCCCACTTTTTGGTCCATCATGATCCCACATACCCCTTTACAATTCTCCTTGAAGTCCTTGAAATTTCTCTAAGTACCTTTTGTTATAGTTTATTTGTTATACCCATGTCATTAATTTTATTTTTATTTTTCTTTCACAATTATGAGATTGTACTGCATAATGAGAGGATTTTGAATGTTAAAACTATTAGGGAAAAAATTAGATTCATGGCCACCTCAGGAGAAAATTTCATTAGACTAGGGATGTCTATTTATTAAATTGGTAATTGAAAATTTGTGTTATAGAAATATTTTGTCTAGTTGTATTCTAAAGGAGCTTGGACATCCTCCAAATTTGGAGAAACTATAACACTCTCTTTCTAAAATTCACACATATACACACTCATTTTGTGTAAAACCCAAGCCATGAAAGAAATTTTGCTTTTTAAAATACAATACAATTTCACATATAAGCATCACATTATCCACAAATAAATAACAATAAATCTAGTTATGTTTACATAATTAAGATGTCTAGAAACCATACATGAAAGGAATGATCATGTTTTATATTACCTTGCATAAGTAGGTGTTGAAATGGGTAGTTGGCATGGATTTTTATTTCTTAGGGGGTGAAAAAACCCAACAACATGAACCGTAGCCTAGTGCACCCCAACCGACTAGACCCAACTAGCTATTCTAGGACATACCTTAAAAAAATTTCATTGTGGGCATGAAAGGATACTAATAAGGTCAAAGATCAGTTGTGAATAGGCTCTTATGCATGCCATACTACACCTTGGGTCCAACCTCATCAGATTGAGATTGGTACTATTGGAAGAATTAGGAGATACACTCATTGATATTGTTGTTGACAACATGAGCATGTAGGATAGGCACAAGGTATACTATTATGTGTTGTAATGTTTTCATTGATGTCAACATTGTATCTTGATATGGAGATCTATAAAAAGATCATTTTGGTTGGCTCTAGCATGCTTTTTGATGTTTGTGAAAGATAAGTTTGCAAGATGGTTTGATCCGGTGAAGGTACTTTTGATGAAAAATGACTAAGTGCTTTTACTAGTGTTTCTAGGTATAGAGCATCTAGTTTGTTGGATTTGCATTGGTTTGTGAATGAAAATTTTACTTTGTGGTTCTAACAAACTATTTTTAGCTAGTAGAAGCACCTAATTTTGGAATTTCGTCATGTTTTGACCTCTAGTTTGAAAGTTATGGATAACAGAAGTTTAGCTTGGAAAATTATAATCATTTCCTATACAGTGCATACAAGTAAGAGAGTCTACACTTCTCCATGGATAATATTTTTTCTTTATGGATTCAATATGTTGAAAAATGTTATTAGAGCATGAATTCTAGTTGGAATGATATTTTGAGGTACACGTTTCCGAATATGGGTATACAATTGAATAATTTTTGTATTAGGTCTTCTATGATGTTGACCTAATAAATGTGAAGGTATGCAAAGATTAAATAAGTACTGTGGAGTTATGTGGAAGGTATTTTTTAGGATTCAGGAAGATATATGCAAAATAAATAACCAATAAAAAACAATGAAGAATAACAAAAATGAGATCAACATAGAAATTTAACATGGTCCACCCAATATGGTGACATCCATAGAAACTCAGCCACCCAATGTTTTTATTATCTAGTGAAAAATAAATTGCAATCTCATGAATTCCATACTGCAGCATACATCCTAGCCACTTATAACAAGCCTTTTGGAAGCTTCTAGAATTAGGGACTTTACAAAGTCAGTTAAAAATTAACTACCGACCACTTGACATGTTAATGGGAGAACTTTGATGTGTTAATGGGAAAACCTTGATGTGTTAGCGGGAAAACCTTGATTGTTAACTCGAACCCCAACGAGGATACATAGAGAGTGTACAATATTTGCATGATCAATCACCACATACCAACATTATTATAGGTCGATGTTGAACTATTTTAAGGATTGGATCTTGGCAAAAAGCATGTGTGGAAGGATTTGAGCCAACAAGTTATATAGTGTTTATTTTGTATGATACATCTAATTAGGTGGACCTAATTGATGTTATTCTTGAAGAAGATAAATATGCAAGATCATTTTGGGTATTTTGACAAATATAAGGAATGAGAGACATGTAATTGATTTGAATAATGTGAATATTATCAGAGCAGTTCAAATTTAATTTATGAACATTGATTTGAAGATTAGAGTGATGTGGATGTAGAGGAAAGTAGAGTGTTAGATCATAATCAAATGAAATGTGTAAATTTAGTTTATTGAGCTTCATTGGAATTGTAATTCATGCATATGATAGATGAAATTGTAATGGTTCAAACTGGGTTGTTAGCCACAATCTCTCTTCCATTTTTTCTTAGTGTATAATGATTCCACTTGGATAGTGATTCCACCTCTAGTTAAGCACTTTTATAAATATACTATAACCAGTTATAATATATTATGAGCTAATCATCACCCTAATTTTTCCCATTTTGGGTTTTCCACATAAAAAATCATGGTGTTAATTTGTTATGTGAGGTTGATGTTTCATTATTTATTTCATTCATTGCAATTGGATTTGCTAAGTAGATTGGATTCTTAAATGTGTAATGGTATGGATCTTCACCCTAGGAAAATTCCATGTTTCATCATCCCTACCTTAGAAAATATAAATTCAATGATGTAAAACCTTTCGGTGCCACCTTGCTCCATCCACTTGGCCACATCTTTTTGCATCAATGGAGGAGATTTTGTTGGGTAAATGTGCACACCATGTGGACATCTGTGTGTTGTTCTGCTATCTTGATAGAATTAATTCCCCTAGAATCTGCAAAAATGTTACGCTTTCCATTGGTCATGAAATATAACATCTCCTACCTCCTTGATTGATGAGATTTGGGCCTTTTACATCCCTTTGCTAATTCAAATCCACCAATTCTCATCCTATTTACTCTCTTGGATTCTATTCACTCTCTCTGACATTCTAAACTTCATTCTCACACATTCTCTCATTCTCTTACTTCTACACCATTCTTTCTTGGTTGCAAGATCTTCAACTTTGCTCCAACATTATGCTTTTTCTGCAACACCACTATTATTGGAGGATCTTCAAGCTCCTTCCTTCCCCTATTGGCCTTGAGTTCTCATAGTTGAGAAGATGATATTGTTCTTTGTTATCCATTTACATCATCTTGTTTATTGAGTAGCATTCTAGTTTTTTGTGCTCTCTACTTAGCAATGCTATTTCCTTTCTACTTTCTCCATCACTTTCTACACTTTGTGGCTATCTAGCTACTCGTGGAGGTGGGAACTAAAAAATGGGGTGTCACTGAGGCAGACCTTGAACATTGCCCAACATTTTTCTCACTTTTGTGTGTGTAGGTGATTTTGAGTAGAGCTACTTGAAGAATCAACTTGTGGGTAGAAAAGTATGTTTTCCCACTCTCTTTGTCATTTCTATAATAACTTATTTCTAGTATTCCTTTTGTTATACTTAAATTTTCTATACTTTTCCCATATTCTATTAAGACATAAAACTTAAACAGTTAGATAGTTAATTAGAATTCTTGTATTTTTGTTTGTTCTCTAGAACTCTATCCTTATAGGATTCCAACACATCCCAAATATTCCAATGTGTCATGCTGGAGTCCAAGATTCACACTATAGTCTTCAAATAGTGAGTTGTATGGGAAACAAACCAAATATTTGAAGTCATCTCTTTCAACAAGGAGATCGATAGAAGAATCAAACCTAATTTCTGATAGAGTTGGACAATTCACATCAAATGAATTCATAGAATATTGTGAGAAGCATGGAATCACAAGGCAATACTCTACAACAAGGACTCCATAGCAAAATGGAGTTGTTGAGAGAAAGAATAGAACAACCAAAGAGATGGCCAGAACAATGCTTATTGAGGCCAAATTACCTGATGCGTACTAGAGAGAGGTAGTACATACAATAGTATATACATTGAATAGAGTTTAGTTGAGACCTAACACTAAAAATACCCACTATGAATTATGGTATGGCAATCTTATATCTATTAAGTACTTCAAAGTATTTTTGTAGCAAGTGCTACATCAAAAGACAAGAAGATAACTTTGGAATCTTTGAATCTAGATATGATGAAGGAATATTTCTTGGATATTCCACTCCAAGTAAAGCCCACAAATACTACAAAAAAATGGTGCACAAAATTGTAGAGAGTATCAATGTAAAGTTTGATGAAGATTTGAAGCATGATAGAGACATGTATGAAGTTGAATCGGATTCTGAAGAAGTTGTTGATGAAGATATTGAAGAAGAGAATAAGAAGGAACCTTCAAGATATGTTTAGAAAGATCATCTTGTAGAAAAAATCATTGGCAATATAGATGGAGTTCAGATAAGAAGAAGAGATGAAAAGAACAAATAGGAAGTTAATTTTTCTCTCATATCTCAAATAGATCCCAAGAGCTATGTTGAAGCTAGCAAGGATGAGAGATGGATAAAAGAAATGGAAGAAGAACTGAGCCAAATTGAGAAGAACAAAACTTGATAATTAGTTCTAAGACTCCCAAGAAAGAATGTGATAGGTACTAAATGGTTCTGTAGAAAAAATCTCAATGAAGATGGATTTGTTGTAAGGAATAAGGAAATTTTGGTGTGCAAAGGTTATGTACAAGTTGAAGGTATAGATTTTGAAGAAACATTTGCTCTTATTGCTTGATTAGAGGTCATAAGAATGTTTCTAGCATTCTTTATTTATAAAGGATTTAACGTCTATCAAATGGATGTAAAGTTTTCTTTATTGAATGGAAACCTATAAGAGGAAGTATACATAAAACAACTGAAAGGTTTTTAACTATCACATGAAGATAATTGTGTCTGTAGACTAAAGAAACCATGTATGGTCTAAAATAGGAACCTAGAGCATAGTATTCAAGATTAGACCAATACATGCAACAATAGAGATTTAATTTTAAAGGATGTGTAAACATAAATATATAATTCAAATCAAAAGGTGAGCATATGACAATTGTTATTGTATATGTGGATGACATCATTTTTGGTGGAAATAATAATAGGATGTGTAAAGTGTTTTCTAGTCAAATGCAAAATAAATTTGAGATGTTAATGCTTGGAGAACTCTATTTCTTCCTTTGTCTTCAAATAGCACAAAATGATGAAGGGATATGTATATCTTAAACCAAGTAAGCTAAGGAAATGCTCAATAAATGGGTGGAAGATAACAAGCCAATTGGTACCCCCATGATAACTCATTGTAAACTAAGCAAGATAGATGAATCCCTAGATGCAAATAAGACCATGTATAGATTGAAATGATAGGTATATTTATATATCTAACCACACCAGGAATGGATATCATGTAAGTAGTGTGTATGGTTGCAATATTTCAAGTTTCTCCTAAAGAGTCTCATGTCAGTGAAGTGAAAAGAATATTTAGATATATCAAGAGTACTATTGAATATGGGTTGTTGTTACATCCCTAACTTTAACTATGATTTACTTTGTACTTTTGAGGTAATTAGTAAATGAGTATGCATGATTCAATGATTTGATGCTTATGAAAAATGCCTAAAAAAATTAATGTTTTTCTGACTCAAAATTGACATGTGTTTAAAAGTTGTCAAGATTTGATGATCTCATGAGGATTATGAAAATGATTATAGATACACTAATCTCATGTTGTAGATTGCAAGTTGCATTAAGGAAACAAGTTTTTTCCCTCCGAAAAGGGAGGGAGAGCATCATCGGAGAGAAGGGTATAGATACAAGGAAAAGAATAGGTTGTCGCCATCTTAGGTCTTCTGTTGATGCAAAATGGTGAACCTAGTTGAATTGGGTAAATGATACTCAATCCCCCTTCTGGTCTGAATTTATTCCTCGACTCGACAAGTTGTCGATGTCTTTTATAGACTATTTCATGTTGTTAAATGCCAACCTAGTCATTTTGGGAACCCGACATTGTCAAGGTTGAACATTATTTGTTTTGCAATTGAGACAACTTTTTGTCTAACATGTCACTTCTTAGGTCGTAAACGAGTCTATGTTGTGACCTATTGCGTAATTGGTTTTATGGATAATGTGTTCCTTGCTAGTAGTTTTGATGTCGAATTTCAGATTTAGTCTAATCGAAAACGACGTGATTGTCTTCTAACATGAAGGGTAGAATGTCTCAACTTTTGATATTAATACACGTATAAGCATATACATTGCATATTATATGCGCAGATTTCAATTAATTGCTAACTATTGATAACTTATGGGTGACATTGGAGATGCCTATCGGCCAACATGACCATGGGTTTTGTGTTCTTGCTCGACTCTTATTAAAAGAGGATCACGTGGAATACTTGTCTTGCTCGACCATTAATTCAAGGAGGAGCTCCTTGGGATATACTTACCTCATCGTTTATATGGCTCTACAACCGTTTTGATAAATGAATTCGAGTAAAAAGTTTAATTTTGTTTCATTGATCTCGAAAGCCAACTTAAGGCCACAGACAATATAACTAATGTGGTGCGGGAGAATGTAGGAGTAATTCAAAGTATTACCACGTAAATCAAGTTCGTTGTTTTCTTAAACTGATCCTTTAAACCAAATATTGGTAACTAATTTTTAAACCCATCTCATCGTGTTCCACCATGAAACGAGGGAGGGAGTGCAATTGATAACGGTGGGTATGATGGATCCTTCCTAACTCACCGATCTTGAGAAATTTTTGGCATGGCTTACCGACTTGGGAATGGCACGTAGCAATGGCAGCATCCATCTCGATCCAAGGTGGAGTTAAATCAGTACGATAACCACCATTTTTAACAGAATCTTTCTCCAAAAGCTTGGGTCTTTGTGGGGCGACGGGGGAAAATCTTTATCCTCCTAGCAACCGTTTTGGTAACGGTGGGAAAGTTCGTTTCAAATGAATCTTATTTTTATGCCTCTGGGAGATGAAATGGGGGGAATGGGTTGGTGAAGTAGCCGGAAGGAAGAAGAGGAGAAAGAGACTGAGATATACTTGTGAGGGAGAAATACTGGGAATAAAAGAGGATACATAAGAGGATAGCGTTCTATAATGGCAGGTCGTCATTTCTGCATTATAATACTCCAACGCCACTCCCAACAGCTAATCTGCGGACCTCAATACCTTGAATACCATTTCAATGGAAATTGAGCCAAATATGCATGGACAACGATTGCACTCAGAATGTGGTTTTCCTCCTTACGCTGGCAATTCTGAAGAGCATTGTTCTATTTCATCAATCACTTGCACTAAGGTGAGCCAAAAGATGGTACAACGTTCGGGGTAGTGCAGTTGAAGTTTGAGCAGGTCATGCTTTTAAACTCTCTCTCTCTCTCTCTCTCTCTCTCTTTCTTGATAAAGCAGAGTAAGAGATGGAATCTATCATTTTAAATCAGAGAGTCTACCTTCATAGAATTTAAATAAATTGTCTCTTTTTCCTCTCAGTGGGGAAGTTGCAGTGGTATGAGAATAATTGTGAATAGAATTGTAAATTTAAGAAATCATCCTTGAGCGAAATTGGAACCATAGTTTCCTTATTATTATTCAAGCCTTACATTAGGTTGTTGTAACCATATGAGTTGGTAGATGAGTACAAGACCATTATTAGAATGCTTAACCAGATCATTATATTAGTTACTCTTTGTATTCTTGTTCACTACTTCAAGTCGAAAGAGATGCATCTCATTGAGAACATTTAAGCTAGACCTCTTTATGAGTCATGATAAATTAACCCGAAGAATGATAGATATTCTTCATGGGATATACTCCTTAGCATGGGGGTTAGTTTATGTTTCCTTTACACTATAATATGATCGAGAAGGTCAGAGAATCACCCAGGCGATAATACATCTATATGTATATATATATATGTATGTATGTATCATGGAACCATACTTTTCTTATGAAATTTGGTATTTGAAGACTTGAGTAAGAGGGAGTAACCCCTATTGGATTAAATGTTATTATGACCAAGCTTGGATGACATAATGCCAAAATTCTCCTTTATGGTCGTTGTACATCATGACGATGGCATAATATCATCAATATTGTTAAGAAATCTAAGAATAGATGAGAAAGTGAAACCCATCTAGAGATTGGAATAGAGGAAATAGCTTAGACCCCAGATGTTACAAAGGTGTAATGAGGAATTCAACGTATAAATCTTTTATCTAAACCAGTTAAATTACAAACTCAGTGAGTAAGCACTTATGTGTGCAATTTATTGTAACATGGGACTGGTTGGTCTACAATTGTGTTTATCCCAAGTTAACAAGATTATATGGAAGTGCATGAGGGACTAAAACCTAACTTATGTTGGAATTCAATTGTCACAAGTAGACCAAAGGGTCGAAACAGATTATTATGTTTTATATATCAAACCCTAAAGGGTTGATAGGAGGACTTAGATCAAGGCTATTGTTTGGAAAGAATAGTATTCTTTTAAATACTATATTGGTGAGGGGATACCTTGAATACTATGTTTAATCATGTACGTAAAGTGTGAACTCAACAATGCCTAGCAGTCTAGGAAAGACTAGAACTTGTGTTTTGTTCTTATGTTTTGTTACACTTATTTTATTACCTTTGGAAAAGCAAGGATGTTTGATATTTCCATGTATTGGGTTAGAGAAGCTAAACCCTAGAATTGAAACAAGAAGGATATAGGAAATCTATAATGCTTATGTCGGATATGACATTGTACATATATATACTATTGACAGAGAAAGGTCGAGGAAAACCATAGAACAAGACAGGAAGTCTTTATTATACCTTAAGAGATTCTACGATAATGTCGAAACTCGATTTAACGCATCAAGATGTTGGGTATTGAATCTTGGGAGTAAAATGACAGGAAGTCATAAACCCTAGATATTGCAAGGATGCAATAAGGGACTTTTAAAAAGGGTTGAAATACCTAAATCTTTACATTGAATGAATATCCTAGATTAAGGGTTAGTTCTGAGTCAGATTGGCTAGAATGGATTTTCTATAATGACTAGTTTGAGTCTAGAGTACCAAATAAGTATGAAAAACTATAGGATGAGATAGTTTCTAAGACGAGTCAGAGGTGTGTGTCTAGATGGAACGACCAATCAGAATGATCATACTTAGCTAGAAGGGATCTAGAGTTGTATGGTCGATTGAGTTTTGTAGTACACATCACTAGGACTCAGATGGTGAAACTTGGCAGTTCCTTATATCTATACTCTTCGAGAAGGGCCGGGTTACTTCCAGTTTGGAAGTGCGCGGGGGACCACTTGAGTCCGTGGTTGGAGGAAAAGCACTCAGATGATGCTCTCCCTCTGTAGCAGTAGACTCTTTGAGGCTTGTGAAGATAGAGATCGACATTCCAGATGCGGTGAACTCCATGATCTAGCTTATGATAGAAAAACCTATGAGGTAAAACTATTCTTTATGCCAAATTTATTTTATGTGATATAAATGAATTCTGTAAGGAATTAGCTTGATTCTAGTTATGATTACATGTGAATTCAAGTTTGAATTTATCTGGAAAAGTTGTACTTTATTCTTGTGCTTGTGCAAATGTTTTCACTTTTAAAAAAAAAAAAATTCTCTCTCATGTTTACTAAGTTTATTTACCTTCTAGTAAATTCTTGAGTTTACTTGTGTATTAAGAGGTGGAATGTTACATATGGTATCAGAGCTAACCGGGTTCAACACATGGACCTATGAGCTCATTACAGGAAAAATCATTAAACATTTAGCATATTAGCTAAGGTAGAGTTGGTTTGATGTCAGAAGGGCATAGAGGAAAAACCGTGAAAACTTTCTGAAAGACTTTGAGACTTTGAATTGAAAGGAAAACCTTGGTCAGTTACTAATCAAACTAAGAGCTCAGGTAGAGCAGTGTCTGTATGAATATAAGATTACTCTTCTTTATCAATAATTTAAGGATGGGAAGATCCAAAAGTAATCAACCAAGTGCAGGAGCATCTAATTGTTGGAAATCTTGGAAACTATATCCACTACACCTAGATAAGATGGGATGTAGTCTAAGTTCTACATGTCTTGGAATGAGCCAAGTGGAATAAATGGATCAATAAGAATAGAGTTTTATAACATAAAATCAAGAAAAGAAGTTTGTGTTCCAATTGTAATCTTTGTATTAAATGATCTTATGATATCATCTGATAGGTGAATGATAGATACTCCAGGGAATAGGAGTGAATCTGATATAACACCTTTATTTACAAAATGATTGAGCATGATGTATGTCTTAAGAGACCTATTTGTTTGATGTGCTTGTAACGCAATCTCTAACCCACTGTAAGCTTTTGGAAAATCTAAATATAGTGCAGCAATCTACTCCCTTGTAGTGACTTAGTCAAGTCACATAGTGTATTAACAGTGTTCTAGATTTTGACACTTGGATTTTTGGTGAAATTCCTTTTAATACTGGCAAGGATTGTCATTGTTTTATTCTTTATTTTGAATGGTCTAGCCACCGAATTTTGAAGATTATTTATCTTATGACCAGTTGGTCAAAATTTGATTTATTGTTGGAAGAGCTCATTCTTTGATTTATTGTTGAAATTCAAACCACTTATATTTTGATATTGAGTTGAGTATTTTGTGGTGGCTATACAAGAACTTTTTGGTTGTTCACTATGTTTGATTTAATGTTCTTCTCTATCATGTCCTGGGTGGGCCTCTGATGGAATTATGTAAGGGAGTAAATTGTAACAAATCACTTGATATGTCCTTAGCTTTACAGATGAAAGAAACCTTGAATGGAAAGGAATTGGTTCTGAACCCTTTTAGGGTTATATAATTGATATGTAAGTTATCTAAAGGAGGTCTTATGCAGATATCACCTTTGGAACCTTGTGTTATGGTATGTGGGTGGACAGGTAGTCCAGTAAGCCCAAGTGAATAGTTTCTCCAAGTCGACTAGGATGGTGAACCATTACTACGTGGATTGCAAAGCGTATGTATATAAAACTATGGCCATAGTGAGTGTCGTTGCCACGACGTGCACTCGTCAGTTCACAATACTCTAGACACTTAGCTAACCAAAGTTATCGTACTTAGTACGAGGGTATCCTTAGTAGTGCGACAGAGTTCGTTAAGTGGGGGTACACACTAGAGCTCAGATGGAAACTATGAAGGTTTCCAACACAACCTTTCCTCAAAAGGTAGGACTGCTTCCAGTTAGGAAGTTTGCGGAGGAATCGCTTAAGACCTTGGTTGGAAGGAAAAATAGCCAAGTGATGCTTTCCCTCTTTTCAGTGGCATGCCGAGTCTTGGAGGACAAATGAACTAGAAAAGGAATTCTAATCCTTCCTCTTGTATTTACTTATCAGCTTATTTTGATGATGCATTAAATAAATGAAATTGGTACTTGGTGAAAAACCTTTTCAGCTAGAAAAGTGAAGGTTGATGTTACTATTTGTATCTTACATGAGGAATAGTTGTATCTTACATGCTTAATGTTGTTAATATTTGGTATAATTCTCTTGGTGAACCTATGTTAAAGTAGTTGTTTGCTACATGTAGAAAGAGACATCCACCTTTTATGGTGTTTGATATAACTTCTATAATTCTGCTAACAAGGTGACTCCATTTGAAACATTCGACAGAAAAGATGCCAAACTCCTAGATGATAGGATTAGCATTAGTCCTGAAATGTTGTCAGAAATGGATAAACAAATCAAACTGATCCGAAAGATTGGTGGAAGCTAATGTTAGATAGAAAAATTAAGTAAATGCCAATCGTGCACTAACACAATTCTTGGCTAGAGAAGGAAAGTTTCATAAAATAAAGAATGTATTCCTAAACAATTCCTAGATATAAAGTTCTCTGCAAAATTCTTGAAGTTACCAATTCGATTGATTACAAAATCATTGAATTATCAGCTATTACCAGTAGGTATAATGTTTTTTTTATGAATATGTTTGGAAAGTATATAACAAATGATAATTATATTCTCAGAATGTTTTACAGGCATAAGACCAGGAAGTGGTCATGATCGATCTTTTTCAATGCAAGGCCCAACGGGATCAACAACTAGGGGGTCATATGACATGGAAAGTTTACCATGATTTTATATCAAAGTTTTTCTCAAAGGTGTATGCTTTTGCAGGGTAAACAAAAGTTTTGTCTTATAAGGTTTCAAAGGCATTGGATCATCGAGGACGATGACTCTTACGGGGGGAGATATGTTACATCCCTAACTTTAACTATGATTTACTTTGTACTTTAGAGGTAATTAGTAAATGAGTATGCATGATTCAATGATTTGATGCTTATGAAAAATGCCTAGAAAAATTAATGTTTTTCTGACTAAAAATTGACATGTGTTTAAAAGTTTTCAAGATTTGATGATCTCATGAGGATTATGAAAATGATTATAGATACACTAATCTCATGTTGTAGATTGAAAGTTGCATTCAGGAATCAAGTTTTCGTCCTCCGAGTAAGGGAGGGAGAGAATCATTGGAGAGAAGGGTATAGATACCAGGAATATAACGGGTTTTCACCATCTTAAGTCTTGCGTTGGTGTTAAATAGTGAACCTAGTTGAGTCAAGTAAGTGGTACTCAACCTTTGGGTGTAAGTCAATATTTTGATTCGACAATTGTTGATTTATGTTAAGTAAAGTTTGATTGTTGATAAGGATTAGTCGATAGTCATTAGTTCTCATGTGTTGAATGGATATACTCGAAAGAGAGTGTATATATATATGCTAGTGGGTTAGCTATAGTTTTGGTATTGCCTGGTCGAAATACCAATATATTAACCTATTTATATGCTTGATTCTGGATGTTCTGCAAGATTGTGAGGGGGAGAGTACCTCGACCCCATTCACACATCTTGTTGAATAATGTATAACGACGTCCGTTAGTATGCATTGTTTATGCAATATTTTATTGAAATATGTATTTTCATGTTTATCATGATCTATTAGAATATTTTATTCCTATTAGGAGAAAATGGAGGATTATGGGAGAGTGATAAAAAGGACCAACTACTCCACTCCTTGCTAGCGAGAAAAACTCGCTTAAAGGCAAAGACTTTTCCTTCGTATCCGCGGCATGGTGGAGATACCTGTAAAAGAAAAGGGAGAAACTATTTGCGGGGGATCAAGAATAAGTTAATATATCAAGTTTGATCTACTTAAATACTTATTATACTACATCGTGTTTGCTATCATGGCTTCGACCCCACGATTGTAGCCTTTCCCATCACTTCTTCTTTCTGTAAATAGTAAACCGACTTATGCTATGAAGGATAACACTAATTTTTTAGTGAAATCTTTGTACCTATCAACTCGTAACCATGATGGCATGATCAATGATTGGTCGTTGTCACTTGTTGGGTCACCCACATGTGCCAAAGTGTTGTTGCAACCACCAGTAGTGGCCTTAACTATCAATCAAGAATCAGTTATAGAGAGTGGAGGCGGATCATCCTAAAAACATGAAATCTTTTTGGGCGTAGGGGGTGGGTGGTAAGTGTAGACAGGGTCGAGGTGGCAATGTGCAATGCTCATTGTACAATTCTTAGCAGGCTCAATCTCATTCACTGTGCGCTACCCAGAAGTATGGTCTTGAATTGCTCAAAAAACATTTCATAAGGGTAGGTTGATTAGCATGAGAACCAGTGCTTAGGCTAAAGATTGTAATGAAGAAGATTGCACCCCAGAAAAGAGGTTAGTAAGGTGACCATGTTGTGGGTAGCTGAGGAAAAGACCAAAGTGGTAGGTACATTTCCACCTATGACAAAAGATGGAATCGCTATGTTGAGAAGGATATAGCTGGACAGACTAAGATTTACTCAGTGGAGGGTGAGGATTATTATGCAAGGGAGAAGAATGCCAAGCAGTGGCATAGGGGAGGAAGATAGTTATCTTTTAGCAGTGGATCAGAAGGTGGTGATAGCTAGGGGAAAGGGCGAAGAGGCTCGAGCCCAGTGTGCAAGACACTCATTGTTGTGTCGTGTCACAGGTATGATGATTTTAGAATTCATGGCTCATACATTGAAGGGTTTCCAATATAGTTTTAAACCTTTGTTTTGAAGGATGTGGAATAAGTCAACTTGTGGGAACTAACCACGTACGCAATGACATGTTGAGTCGAGAGCATAATTTTTATGTATATCTTGATGAATTTATCTGATAGCTTAAGGCGCTTGAAGCTTGCCATAATCTTTTCTTGATGGTTCTTGAAGTTGTTGTTTCTTAATGGCACCCGACCAACTTGAGGCTGAAATACCTTTGATGGTTATGCATGCATGTGCATCTACAAACAACAGTTATCCCTGTTGAGCGATGTACCTTTGCATAATGGTTCTTTTAATTACTTATCAGTCGACAAGCCTTGAAAACCTGGTGTTGTTTTTACTAAGCCCAATAGGGTGATAATATTTTGTTAAAGGCAGGTCAAGGGTATTGGCCAATGGAATAGAGTTCACAAAATTGTTGCAGGTCATAGTAACAATGGCCACATTTGTGATAGACACAAACACTTTAAACACAATGGCACAACTGAGTAGGTGTCGTGTGCACATGATTCTTTACCTTTCCAACCCGATAAGTGAGTGGTGTAGAGCCTCAACTACTTGTGAATAAATGTGTATATCGTGTTTAATAAGACTCTTCGTGGAGATGAGCAAGTTATTATACATATATATAGATATATTATGACTTTCTTGAAACCATGACTTTAAGTCGTATTCCCTATGTGAAGTGTCTCCTTGATAGGTTCTTTGATTACAAGAACTTACCCTAGTTATATTATAAACTAGTGGTATTAAAGAAGGTAAATGCCAACTTTGCGGATGACAATATTCCTATATATGGCATTAGGAAGTTTCTTAAGGAGGACTTAATTATAAAAGAGATGGACTCTACGAGTCTTTATGAGCATTTCGTAGATATTTTAATTTGAGCCTTTTATATTTATTATGTTTTGATTCCAAATTTGACAATAGATAAACAAAGTAAACCTTGACCGAGTGGGGCAAGTGTTGAAAACAAGAATGTACCGTTGTCCAAGAAAATGGGGTAATGTGATGTGGAGTCACTAGTTCTGAGGGTCTATGAAACTATTAACCTAAGTATGGGTTCTCGGGTTAAGATCAAGTGTCCAAGATTTGGACTTAGAAGAATTGGAAACTTAACTTATGTTGGAATTCAAATGTTCCACTTAGACCAATGGGTGGAAAGTAGTTTATTATATTTATAAGTCAAACCTTTTAAGGGTTGAAAGATTGACTTAGATTTGTCTATTGATTTGAAACGACAATATATTTTTAGATATTATATTGGTGAGGGAATACCTTGAGTACTATATTAATTCAAGTATGTGAAAAGGTGAACACAAACAATTCCAAGTAGTCTAGGAAAGACTAGAGGCAATTTTTTCTTTTGATCTGTTACACTTATGTTATTTCCTTTGGAAGGACAAGAATGTTGATATTTCCAGGTATTGGATTAGAAAAGCTAAACCCTAGTATTGGAACAAGGATGGATATAGGAAACCTATAACTCCCATGTCGGTTATGACATTGTACATATATATACTGTTGACAGAGAAAGGTCGAGGAAAACCATAGAATAAGACAGGAAGTCTTTATAATACCTTAAGAGATTCTACGATAATGTCGAAACTCGATTTAACGCGTCAAGATGTTGGGTATTGAATCTTGAGAGTAAAATGACAGGAAGTCATAAACCCTAGATATTGCAAGGATGCAATAAGGGACTTTTAAAAAGGGTTGAAATACCTAAATCTTTACATTGAATGAATATCCTAGATTAAGAATTAGTTCTAAGTCAGATTGGCTAGAATGGTTTTTCTATAATGACTAGTTTGAGTCTAGAGTACCAAATAAGTAAGAAAAACTAAAGGATGAGATAGTTTCTAAGACGAGTCAAAGGTGTGTGTCTAGATGGAACGACCAATCAGAATGATCATACTTAGCTAGAAGGGATCTAGAGTTGTATGGTCGATTGAGTTTTTGTAGGACACATCACTAGGACTCAGATGGTGAAACTTGGAAATTCCTTATATCTATACTCTTCGAGAAGGGCCGGGTTACTTCCAGTTTGGAAGTGCGCGGGGGACCACTTGAGTCCGTGGTTGGAGGAAAAGCACTCGGATGATGCTCTCCCTCTGTAGCAGTAGACTCTCTGAGGCTTGTGAAGATAGAGATCAACATTCCAGATGCGGTGAACTCCATGTTCTAGCTTATGATAGAAAAACCTATGAGGTAAAACTATTCTTTATGCTAAATTTATTATATGTGATATAAATGAATTCTGTAAGGAATTAGCTTGATTCTAGTTATGATTACATGTGAATTCAAGTTTGAAATTATCTGGAAAAGTTGTACTTTATTCTTGTGCTTATGCAAATGTTTTAATTTAAAAAAAATTCCTCTCATGTTTACTAAGTTTATTTACCTTCTAGTAAATTCTTGAGATTACTTGAGTATTAAGTGGATGGCTGTTACATATGGTATCAGAGCTAACCGGGTTCAACACATGGACCTATGAGCTCATTATGAGAAAAATCATTAAACATTTAGCATATTAGCTAAGGTAGAGTTGGTTTGATGCCAGAAGGGCATAGAGATAAACTGTGAAAACTTTCTGAAAGACTTTGAGACTTTGACTTGAAAGGTAAAACCTTGGTCAGTTACTAATCAGACTAAGAGCTCAGGTAGAGCAGTGTCTATATGAATTTAAGATTACTCTTCTTTATCAATAATTTCAGGATGGAAGATCTGAAAGTAATCAACCAGGTGCAGGAGCATCTGATTGTTGGAAATCCTGGAATCTATATCCACAACACCTAGATAAGATGGGATGTAGTCTAAGTTCTAGATGTCTTCGAATGAGCCAAGTGGAATAAATGGCTCAATAAGAATAGAGTTTTATAACGTAAAATCAAGAAAAGAAGTTTGTGTTCCAATTGTAATCTTTGTATAAAATGATCTTATGATATTATCTGACTGGTGAAAGATAGATACTCCAGGGAATAGGAGTGAATCTGATATAACACCTTTATTTGCAAAATGATTGAGCATGATGTATGTCTTAAGAGACTTTTTTTTGTTTGATGTGCTTGTAACACAATCTCTAAATCATTGTAAGCTTTCGGAAAATCTAAATACCGTGCAACAATCTACTCCCTTGTAGTGACTTAGTTAAGTCACGTAGTGCATTAACAGTGTTCTTTTGGATTGTGACACTCCTTTGGATTTTTGGTAAAATTCCTATTTAAAACTGGCAAGGATTGCCATTGTTTTATTCTTATTTTGAAATGGTCTAGCCACCAAATTTTGAAGATTGTTTATTTATGACTAGTTGGTCAAGATTTGATTTATGGTTGGAAAAGAGCTCATTCTTTGATTTATTGTTGAATTAAAACTGTTTATAATTTGATATTGAGTTGAGTTTTGTGGTGGCTATACCAGAACTTTTGGTTGTTCATTGTGTTGGATGTAATGTTCTTCTCCATCATGTCCTGGATGGGCCTCTGATGGTTTGTGTAAGGGAGTAAATTGTAAAATGCATCAGCTATGTCCTTAGCTTTACAAATGAAAGAAACCTTGTTTGGAAAGGAATTGGTTCTGAACCCTTTTGGGGTTATATAATTGATATGTAAGTTATATGAAGGAGGTCTTATGCAGATATCACTTTTGGAACCTTGTGTTATGGTATGTGGGTGGACAGGTAGTCCAATAAGCCCAAGTGAATAGTCTCTCCAAGTCGAGCAGGGTGGTGAACCATTACTACGTGGATTGCAAAGCGTATGTATATAAAACTATGGCCATAGTGAGTGTTGTTGCCACGACGTGCACTCATCTGTTCACAATACTCTAGACACCTAGCTACCCAGAGTTGTCGTACTTAGTAGGAGGGTATCCTTAGTAGTGCGACAGAGTTGGTTAAGTGGGGGTACACACCAGAGCTCAGATGGCAACTGTGAGGGTTTCCAACACAATCTTTCATTGAAAGGTAGGACTGCTTCCAGTGAGGAAGTGTGCGGAGGAACCACTTAAGTCCATGGTTGGAAGGAAAATAGGCAGGTGATGCTTTCCCTCTTTTTAGTGGCATGCCGAGTCTTGGAGGACAGTTGAATTAGAGAAGGGATCATGATCCTTTCTCTAGTATTTACTTATCAACTTGTTTAATTGATGCATGAAATACTAAAATTGGTACTAAATGAATAACCTTTTTAGCAAGAAAAGTGAAGATCAATGTTACTTCTTGTATCTTAATTCATGAATAGTGACTTATTTAATGTTGTTAACCTTTGGTACCATTCTCTTGGTAAGCCAATGTAAGTGTAGTTGATTGCTACAAGTAGAAAGACTATCCTTCTATTTTGGAGTGTGTGGCAACAATTTCTATAATTCTGCTATCAGGATGACTCCATTTGAAACATTGGACAGAAAAGATGCCAAACTCCTAGAAGAGAGGATTAGCATTAGTCCAAAATTGTTGTTAAAATGGATAAACAAATCAAACCAATCAAAAAGATTGGTGGAAGCAAATGTTAGATAAAAAAGTTATGTAAATGCCAATCGTGCACTAACACAATTCTTGGCTAGAGAAGGAGAGTTTCATAAAATAAGGAATGTAAATTCCTAACTAATTCCTAGATATAAAGGACTCTTCAAAAAAATTTGAAGTTACCAATTTGATTGTTTACATAATCATTCTATTATCAGCTATTACCAGGAGGTATAATGCTTTTTAAGAATTATATTTGGAAAGTATATAGCAAATGATAATTATATTCTGAGAATGTTTTACAGGAACAAGACCAGGGAGTGGTCATGATCAAGCTTCTTAAATGCAAGGTCCAATGGGACCAATATCCAGAGGGTAAATATGAAATGGAAAGTTTACCATGATCTTATATCAAGATTTTCTCAATTGTTATTGCTTTTTACAGGATAACCAAATTTTTGTCTTATTAAGGTTTCAGATGCATTGGATCATCGAGGACGATGACTCTTATGGGGGGAGATATGTTACACCCCTAACTTTAACTACGCTTTACTTTTTACTTTGAAGTAATTAGTAGATGATTATGCATGTTTCAATGATTTGATGTTTAGTTAAAATGGCTAGAAAAATCAATGTTTTCATGAGTCATGTTTATTTGACTAAAATTTGACATGTGCTTAAAAGCTGTCAAGATGTGATAATCTCATAAGGATTATAAAAATGATTACTAAAACACTAATCTTGTGTTGTTGATTGCAAGTTGCATTCAGGAAATAGGTTTCCGTCCTCCGAGTAAGGGAGGGAGAGCATCATTGGAGAGAAGGGTATAGATACCAGGAATATAACAGGTTTTCACCATCTTAAGTCTTGCGTTGGTGTTAATTAGTGAACCTAGTTGAGTCAAGTAAGTGGTACTCAACCTTTGGGTATAAGTCAATATTTTGATGCGACAATTGTTGATTTATGTTAAGGAAAGTTTGATTGTCGATAAGGATTAGTCGATAGTCATTAGTTCTCATGTGTTGAATGGATATACTCGAAAGAGAGTGTATATATATATATGCTAGTGGGTTAGCTATAGTTTTGGTATTGCCTGGTCAAAATACCAATATATTAACCTATTTATATGCTTGATTTTGGATGTTCCACAAGATTGTGAGGGGGAGAGTACCTCGACCCCATTCACACATCTTGTTGAATAATGTATAACGACGTCCGTTAGTATGCATTGTTTATGCAATATTTTATTGACATGTATTTTCATGTTTATCATGATCTATTAGAATATTTTATTCCTATTAGGAGAAAATGGAGGATTATGGGAGAGTGATAAAAAGGACCAACTACTCCACTCCTTGCTAGCGAGAAAAACTCGCTTAAAGGCAAAGACTTTTCCTTCGTATCCGCGGCACGGTGGAGATACCTATAAAAGAATAGGGAGAAACTGTTTGCGGGGGATCAAGAATAAGTTAATATATCAAGTTTGATCTACTTAAATACTTATTATACTACATCATGTTTGCTATCATGGCTTCGACCCCGCGATTGTAGCCTTTCCCATCACTTCTTCTTTCTGCAAATAGTAAACCGACTTATGCTATGGAGGATAACACTAATTTTTCAGCGAAATCTTCGTACCTATCAACTCGTAACCATGATGGCATGATCAATGATTGGTTGTTGTCACTTGTTGGGTCACCCACACGTGCCAGAGTGTTGTTGCAACCGCCATTAGTGGCCTTAACTATCAATCAAGAATCAGTTATAGAGAGGGGAGGCGGATCATCCTAAAAACACGAAATATTTTTGGGCGTAGGGGGGTGGCTGGTAAGGGTAGACAGGGCTAAGGCGGCAATGTGCAACGCTCATTGTACAATTCTTAGCAGGCTCAATCTCATTCACCGTGCGTTGCCCAGAAGTATGGTCTTGAATTTCTCAAAAAAAACATTTCATAAGAGTAGGTTGATCAGCGTGAGAACCAGTGCTTAGGCTAAATATTGTAACGAAGAAGATTGCACCCTAGAAAAGAGGTTAGTAAGGTGAGCGTGTTGTGGGTAGCTGAGGAAAAGACCAAAGTGGTAGGTACATTTCCACCTATGACAAAAGATGGAATCGCTATGTTGAGAAGGATATAGCTGGACAGACTAAGATTTACTCAGTGGAGGGTGAGGATTATTATGCAAGGGAGAAGAATGCCAAGCAGTGGCATAGGGGAGGAAGATAGTTATCTTTTAGCGGTGGATCAGAAGGCGGTGATAGCCAGGGGAAAGGGCGAAGAGGCTCGAGCCCAGTGTGCAAGACACTCATTGTTGTGTCGTGTCACAGGTATGATGATTTTAGAATTCATGGCTCATACATTGAAGGGTTTCCAATATAGTTTTAAACCTTTGTTTTGAAGGATGTGGAATAAGTCAACTTGTGGGAACTAACCACGTACGCAATGACATGTTGAGTCGAGAGCATAATTTTTATGTATATCTTGATGAATTTATCTGATAGCTTAAGGCGCTTGAAGCTTGCCATAATCTTTTCTTGATGGTTCTTGAAGTTGTTGTTTCTTAATGGCACCCGACCAACTTGAGGCTGAAATACCTTTGATGGTTATGCATGCATGTGCATCTACAAACAACAGTTATCCCTGTTGAGCGATGTACCTTTGCATAATGGTTCTTTTAATTACTTATCAGTCGACAAGCCTTGAAAACCTGGTGTTGTTTTTACTAAGCCCAATAGGGTGATAATATTTTGTTAAAGGCAGGTCAAGGGTATTGGCCAATGGAATAGAGTTCACAAAATTGTTGCAGGTCATAGTAACAATGGCCACATTTGTGATAGACACAAACACTTTAAACACAATGGCACAACTGAGTAGGTGTCGTGTGCACATGATTCTTTACCTTTCCAACCCGATAAGTGAGTGGTGTAGAGCCTCAACTACTTGTGAATAAATGTGTATATCGTGTTTAATAAGACTCTTCGTGGAGATGAGCAAGTTATTATACATATATATAGATATATTATGACTTTCTTGAAACCATGACTTTAAGTCGTATTCCCTATGTGAAGTGTCTCCTTGATAGGTTCTTTGATTACAAGAACTTACCCTAGTTATATTATAAACTAGTGGTATTAAAGAAGGTAAATGCCAACTTTGCGAATGACAATATTCCTATATATGGCATTAGGAAGTTTCTTAAGGAGGACTTAATTATAAAAGAGATGGACTCTACGAGTCTTTATGAGCATTTCGTAGATATTTTAATTTGAGCCTTTTATATTTATTATGTTTTGATTCCAAATTTGACAATAGATAAACAAAGTAAACCTTGACCGAGTGGGGCAAGTGTTGAAAACAAGAATGTACCGTTGTCCAATAAAATGGGGTAATGTGATGTGGAGTCACTAGTTCTGAGGGTCTATGAAACTATTAACCTAAGTATGGGTTCTCGGGTTAAGATCAAGTGTCCAAGATTTGGACTTAGAAGAATTGGAAACTTAACTTATGTTGGAATTCAAATGTTCCACTTAGACCAATGGGTGGAAAGTAGTTTATTATATTTATAAGTCAAACCTTTTAAGGGTTGAAAGATTGACTTAGATCTGTCTATTGATTTGAAAAGACAATATATTTTTAGATATTATATTGGTGAGGGAATACCTTGAGTACTATATTAATTCAAGTATGTGAAAAGGTGAACACAAACAATTCCAAGTAGTCTAGGAAAGACTAGAGGCAATTTGTTCTTTTGATCTGTTACACTTATGTTATTTCCTTTGGAAGGACAAGAATGTTGATATTTCCAGGTATTGGATTAGAAAAGCTAAACCCTAGTATTGGAACAATGATGGATATAGGAAACCTATAACTCCCATGTCGGTTATGACATTGTACATATATATACTGTTGACAGAGAAAGGTCGAGGAAAACCATAGAATAAGACAGGAAGTCTTTATAATACCTTAAGAGATTCTACGATAATGTCGAAACTCGATTTAACGCGTCAAGATGTTGGGTATTGAATCTTGAGAGTAAAATGACAGGAAGTCATAAACCCTAGATATTGCAAGGATGCAATAAGGGACTTTTAAAAAGGGTTGAAATACCTAAATCTTTACATTGAATGAATATCCTAGATTAAGAATTAGTTCTAAGTCAGATTGGCTAGAATGGTTTTTCTATAATGACTAGTTTGAGTCTAGAGTACCAAATAAGTAAGAAAAACTAAAGGATGAGATAGTTTCTAAGACGAGTCAAAGGTGTGTGTCTAGATGGAACGACCAATCAGAATGATCATACTTAGCTAGAAGGGATCTAGAGTTGTATGGTCGATTGAGTTTTTGTAGGACACATCACTAGGACTCAGATGGTGAAACTTGGAAATTCCTTATATCTATACTCTTCGAGAAGGGCCGGGTTACTTCCAGTTTGGAAGTGCACGGGGGACCACTTGAGTCCGTGGTTGGAGGAAAAGCACTCGGATGATGCTCTCCCTCTGTAGCAGTAGACTCTCTGAGGCTTGTGAAGATAGAGATCAACATTCCAGATGCGGTGAACTCCATGTTCTAGCTTATGATAGAAAAACCTATGAGGTAAAACTATTCTTTATGCTAAATTTATTATATGTGATATAAATGAATTCTGTAAGGAATTAGCTTGATTCTAGTTATGATTACATGTGAATTCAAGTTTGAAATTATCTGGAAAAGTTGTACTTTATTCTTGTGCTTATGCAAATGTTTTAATTTAAAAAAAATTCCTCTCATGTTTACTAAGTTTATTTACCTTCTAGTAAATTCTTGAGATTACTTGAGTATTAAGTGGATGGCTGTTACATTAATATTTTACTCAAGAATTGATCACAAAATTAGGGTTCTCTAAAAATGTGGTTGATCCAAGTAAAAAGATTACCATAAATGCATATGATGAAGAGGAACGCTCATCTAAAGAATCAGTTACTCTACCAATTAGAGTTGGCCCTGTGGTAAAGGATGTGGTTTACCAAGTCCTTGATCTCCCTCTAACCTATAATATCCTCCTTGGAAGACCTTGGATTCATGCAATGCAAGTAGTACCTTCTACTTACCACCAGTGCATTAAATTCCCACACAATGGTGTTAAAATCACAATATGAGGAGATCCAAACCCTTTCATGTATTTTCATAATCTAAAACCTATAAAGGAAATCATAATCCCAAGCAAATATGAAGCATTTCCTTCCCAAGCATATGTTGATCATGAGTCCTTAAAAGCATCCTCCTCAAAATCCAATGAAGTTGAGATCAAAATACAAGTAAAAGAACAAGGAGTAGGGGAATATACCTTGAATCATGCCCTTTACATTGGAAAGCTACCTTTATCTCCCCACACCTATGGAAAACCATAGATGACTAAGACCACATCAGATGAAAATACTACAATGATTTGTAAATCAACTACTTTCAAAAAATGGGGAGCCCTTTATAATGAAATAGAAGAAGTTGGTGTCCTGAAATGGTTATACAAAGATGAAGATATAGAAAAAGAACAAAGTGAAATAAAGATACCTATTGAAGAATATGGTAAAGGATTTGATCTTATGAAATAAATGGGATATGATGGTAAAATTCCTCTTGGATTATAGAAATAGGGTATCTAGGAACCAATGCAACCTAATCATACACAAAAAGTTCCTCGTTTATGATATGATGTGCAAAAAGATAAGACCTTGACTATCGCATGTACTTTAAGTAAGGAAGTAAAGTATTCTAATCCTACACAGACAAATGAGGAAAGTTCCATCGATGACTTCATTGAAATTTATGACTATGATAGTGTCCCTACCCCTGAACCTAATCATAATATTTGTACCCCTAAATCAATTCAAAATCTTGACTCAAATCATGATCCTTTACCCCTCATTCACCCCAAACTCATTGATTTTGATCAGAAGGGACCACCACAATTGGATGTATTTGAAAATGATGAGGCAATCATAAATTTTTTGGGAGCATGAGAAGATACACCTCTTGGGGATTGTAAAGCAAGATTCACCATATAACTCAATAGTGTGGCTTACTTTTAGGGGAGTGCAATCCTTTCAGTCACAAAATTATTGAAAATATAAATAGATCTTCTAGTGAAAACTACTATGTGGTACTATTAGACCCAAAAAAAGTAAAAATAAAGGATGTATCCAAGGATGAAAACCTCCCCAAGGCACCCAAAGATGGAAGGGTTGACACACTTCCCCTAATAGTCTATCATGAAAAATAATCTATGTTGGTGGACAAGACAGTACCAACAAATTTGGGCATAGAAGAAAAACCAAAGATAATTCATGAGCAAAATCATTAACACCTAAAGAGAGAATAGAGCATATATAGTTTTACAAGGAAAGAAAAGTCAACTTTGTGTGGTCCTATGCAGATATGCCAAGACTTGATCTAGATATAGTAATGTATCACTTGTCTTTTCCACTAGTGGAAAAACTTGTTAAACAAAAGTTGTGAAAAATGCACCCGCACATTGCTCTATTGGTAAAAGATGAATTGCAAAAGTTGCTAGATGTGGGATTTATAAGACCTATTGACTCTGTTGATTTGATTTCAAATTTAGTACCAGTTTCAAAACCTAATGGGGGAATCTAAGTTTGCACAGATTTCAGAGATTTAAACAAAGCTTGTCCTAAGGATGACTTCCCTCTTCCAAACATTGATATGATAG
Organism: Sequoia sempervirens; assembly: GCA_007258455.2. Classification (NCBI taxonomy): domain Eukaryota; kingdom Viridiplantae; phylum Streptophyta; class Pinopsida; order Cupressales; family Cupressaceae; genus Sequoia; species Sequoia sempervirens. The sequence continues at coordinate 609,405,937 of VDFB02193867.1, forward strand.
TGAATTTGACAGTAAGGCATGAAATGTTATCCCTCATGGACAGTTTCTTAGGCTACAATCACATTAAAATTTCTCTTGAAGATAAAATTAATACAACATTCACTTGTCCTTGGGGAACATTCTATTGGAATGCCAAAGGTACCTACCAACATGCAATGACCACTATCTTTTATGACATGATGCATACCTATTTGGAAGACTATATAGATGATTTGTTGGGAAAATCTCACACCAGAGCTGGACATCTTGAGATCATGGATAAAATTTTCACAAGATTAGAACAATACAAGGTCCAGTTGAATCCAAAGAAATGTGCCTTTGGAGTAATCTCTAGGAAACTCCTTGGATACATTGTCTCATCTAAAGAAATTGAAGTTGATCCTACAAAAATAAAGGCTATACTTGAAATGCCTCCACCTAAGAATATCAGTCAGCTGAGATCATTACAAGGAAAAATTAAGTCTATTTGCCATTTTATAGCACAACTTGTAGATAAATGTCAACCCTTTCAGCATTTGTTACACAAGAATGTTTCATTCAGATGGGATGACAAGTGTGAACAAGATTTTTAGAAAATCAAAGAATGCCTGATGACACCACTAGTATTAGTACATCCTATAGATGACAAGCCTTTACCTCTATATATATCCACAACTACCATAACACTGGGGGAACTTTTGGCACAACAAGACTTTGAAGGAAATGAACATGCAATCTATTACATTAGCCATTCTCTAGTGGGATATGAACTCCATTATAGTCCTATTGAAAGAGCATGCCTTTTTGTAGTTTTTGCATCATAGAAGGTATGACATCACATGCTTATACACCAGACAAAGCTCATTGCAAAAATTGATCCTCTTAAGTACCTCTTGAACAAAGCAACACTCATAGGATGATTAGCTAAATGGGTGATGATTCTTAGTGAGTTTGATATTGAGTATGTAGAAAGAAAATAAATCAAAGGACAAGCTATAAAATATCAATTCACCGATGCTCCTATGATAGATAATCATCCTCTTATTACAAACTTCCCTAATGAATCAATCTTCAACATGGAATCTACACATCTTTGGACTTTATATTTTGATGGCTCCTTCACACAAGGTGGTTTAGGTGTTAGAATTCTCTTTGTCACTTTGTAAGGGGATTGTATACCTAAATATTATAAGATACAATTTCCATGTACCAACAATATTGTAGAATATGAGGCATTACTTTATGGGCTCTGTATGGCTATGCAATGGAAAATCCTTGAGTTGTGTGTTCTTGGTGACTCTCAATTAGTGATGAGACAAATTAATGATGGCTATAAAACAATGGTAGATGATTTCAAGGCCTACTTCACATCGATTTCTTTTGAGCAGATTCCCCAAGATAGTACAGAGTTGATGATGCAATGGAAATAATTGGTTTACTTGTGGAAATTCCAAGTAATGCTGCCTATTGTGAGTTCTTAGTAGAGCCTCTTTTGGAACCTGCTTACAATATACCACACTCTAAAATGGTTTGTCTTATTGTTGGTCCTAATTCTCAATGGTATGGGGATATTTACACCTATCTCTGAGATAATACCCTACCATTAGACCTATCTAATAAATATCGTAAAACCTTTATTCGTCAAGCCTCCCATTATATGATCTTAGTTGATACCCTTTACTGTTGAGGTCTCGATGGTACTTTACTCAGATGTCTTGAGCATGATGAGGTCAAAATTGCTTTATGAGAAGTACATGAAGGTATATGTGGGGAACTTTCTAGTGTTCCTACCCTAGCTAAGAAACTCTTGCATATGGGTTATTATTGGCCCACAATGGAAAAGGATGCTTATCAGTTTATTAAAAATTACAAGTAGTGTCAAAAACATGCAAACTTGATACATGCTAATATAAAGGAATCGCAGTCTCTCACTACACCATGGCCCTTTTATCAATGGGGACTCAATCTCATGGGAAAGATCCATCCACCTTCATCCAATGGTCATAAGTTCACTCTCATTACCATAGACTATTTCACTAAGTAGATTGAAGTTGATCCCCTCACTCATATCATTGGAAAAAAAATAGCCTTTCATATTGAACTACATCATGTGTCGTTATGGCATTCCTCTATCCATCATCACAGATAATGGACATCCATTCAAAAATCATGATGTTCATGAACTCTGTGAGAAATTCCATATACAACATCACTTTTCCAAACCTTACTTTCCTCAAGGTAATGACCAAGCTGAGGCCTCTAAAAGAACCATTCTCAAAATTCTTAAAAATATGGTCAATGAAGCTAGTCGAGATTGGCATATTCAACTAAATCCTTCCTTGTGGGCTTATTGCATGAGTGTTTGCACTCCCATAGGTGCTACCCCATATTCCCTTGTCTATGGATCTGAAACCATTATGCCCATCGAGGTCGAGTTTCCCTCTTTATGCATCTTCTTGTGAAATCAAATCAATGATGAAAAATACCAAGTTTCCCATTTGCAGGAATTAGAATTGTTGGATGAATGAAGACAAACTGCTTTCAATCATCTTAGAGCATACCAACAATGGATGTGCCAAAGTTATAATCAGAAAGTGAAACCATGCACATTTGAAGTTGGGGATCTTGTCCTTCATGAAAATCCTAGGAACCAACAAGACAGAGAAAAGAAGTGTAAATTTGAACCTAACTAGTTGGTTCCATTTGTTATCATTGTTGTGTATAGATCTAGGGCATACCAGTTATATACTCTGGAAGGTGAATTGCTTAGTGATCCCACTAATATTATTCACATTCACAAGTTTTATACCTAAATACTTCAGAGGATACAATCTTTTCAAATTCCTAAAAAAAATACAAAAAAATGAGAAAAAGACTTGAAAAAAATATTAAAAAATGAGAAAAAGACCTAAAAAAATACCAAAAAAATGAGAAGACCTAAAAAAATACAAAAAAAATGAGAAAAATACCTAAAAAAAATACAAAAAAATGATGAAAAGTAAAGAGAAACCAATTCGTTCAATGGTGAAAACCACTTCAGTGGCACCTTAAGCAAGTACCATGGTGAAAACTGAGAAATCGACACCATGTGTAGAGGCTTTACTCCTCTTTCCTTTGGAGCTCTACTTGATCTCTTCATCCAATTTTCATTCACCTTACACTACATAAGGACCTTTTCACACTTACCATGGCTCGTGAATTGTTCAATAGTCCCCTTGCTTCCTTGCTTTTCCATGCATACTAGGTTGGTCCTCTTCCTCACTGGAGCATTTCCTCAACCTTAGCTATGGGTTAGGATATTGAACATCTTTTAGTTAGAGGAACTACCCTCTTTTTTCTGTCTGCTCTCTCGTGATTCATCTTTCTATCATAAAATATCCTAAAAAAATCCAAAAAATCATTAAATGTCCTAAAAAAATCCAAAAAAAATCATAATTTATGTCTTTAAAATATCCAAAAAAGATGTAAAATGTCCTAAAAAAATCCAAAAGAAATCATAAAATGTCTTGAAAAAATCCAAAAGATTCATAAAATGTCTTGAAAATATCCAAAATAATATCATAAAATGTCTAGAAAAAATCCAAAAAAAAATCAAACCGCTTTACACTTCAAGAAAATCAAACTGCACTAGGATTTACAATCAAGAAAAAATTCTAACATACCTATCAATCCCTCTTTCAAATCCAATCAAATTCATAAAACCATACAAAGAATCAGTTCTATATCAAAGCATGATGTTTGTTTGTTTGTTGATCTTTGCTTGCTTTATGATTTTTATCTTTGGTGGCATATCTTTTAGCTTCTCAAGGATGTCTTAGACTAGAGAGGCGAGGATGGGGCATGTTCACTTGTTTGTTTTCTATAGATTATTTCTTATTCATAGGATGATTTCTCTTAAGACATGGTTCTCTAAAACCATCGAGGACCTATGAGTCTAGTGTGGATGAGAGCATTCCTTTTCTGATAGTGTCATCTATGCAATAATTATTCAGGTCATCTAAGTTCTTTATACCTAGATGCTTATACTTTACTGCTAAATAAAATTGAAAACAATATTTAGGTCATCTAGATGTTGATGTTATCTAGACGCTTATACTAATTTGTGACATAATAAGCTCAATGATGATATAAGCACTTAAAAGGAACAAGAGGCTTCATCACATTCATTCTCTCCCATCTTCCATTTATTCCATCTTCAATTTCTTGTATTTCATTTTCTTCATCTTTCTTGTCATAGAGAAATCAATCAATTTCTTTATCCAACTAATATATGTCCCTTGAATCAAATCTCAAATCAATCACCTTGCTTCTCGAAATCTCATGTCCCCTTCATAAATCAATCAATCATTGCATCAACTTGTCTTGCATAAGCACCAATTTTAATCAGCTTAATCAACTCATCAACCACACTATACTGATCATTTCCATCAATTGTTTAGTTACACCTATCAACTATGTATTTCCATCAAATGTACACTACCTTTTTATCACTTGTAGAATATCACGTATCTAATCATTTTCTAGACATCTATCGAGAGATTAATCTTTTTACATTATGTTTGATCAATCTCTTGAGGGGGCATATCATTCTTATCATAATCCTTATCAGGATATCTTTGTGGCATGTATCAACTGATTAATCTTTTTCTTTGAAACAACATGACAAGTTGCATTTTCTCAAAGAGGGGGAAAATGTAGACACTTGATTTTTTCCTCACAATCATAATGACATTCATCTATTGATTAAATAGATATTATTATTTACTTAATCAATTCATTTAGTATTTTCCCCTATCCAGGCATTTCATCAAATCATTAAACCATTAAATATTAAACATTCATATTTGTTAATATTCATTTCATAAAAGTTCATGTCCATTTGCATTATCGTTCACATTCATTTTCATAATAAATCATAATCGTTCATTATTGTCCATATCCTTTTCATAATAAATCCATTATCATAGTCATCAACTATCATTTCATAATAAACTAATTATCATAATATTTACATTAAATAACTTCATTTGCATGAATTGTTCACTTCATATTGCACTTTATTAAATCATTATACAATTAAAATATCAAATAATTGTTCATCTAATCATTCCCATTTTTCATTTGCATATATCATGATCATTCATATATCGTTTCACCATTTGTTCACAGATGTTCACGACATAAATCATTCTTGTTAATCATTTTCATTGTATAAATCATTTTCATAAATCATCATTAATCATTAAAATTGTGTCACAACAATCATTTACATATCCATATTCTATTACATCATTATTAATCATCTTCTTTCACATTTAAATCCATTTAATCATTTTATTTAATCTCATTATTCATAAACATTTCACCATGCATCTATCTCACCTCTTTGTCATTTGCATTCAAATGCATTTTACTTAATCAAGTAATGTGGGATAAATTGGCATTCTTCAGCTCACATCTTTAATCCCACATTTCCTTCTCAACACCTCTCCATCCCCAAAGATGCCTATTTAAATTGGATTTCCCTCTCATTTGGGTACTCAAGAATTTTGCATGTACATATATCTTCACATCTTTGCATTAATCCATTCACCAACTACCTCTTGATGCACTTATGCTTGCCAAATCTAAGAGAATAATTGAATGAACAAGACCTTGGTGTTAGGATGCCAATGGAGACTGATTTCTTTTAAAAGCATTTTTGTTGTTTATGTAGTTTAGAATTTTGCATCTCTGGTTTTTCTTTTAATTAGAATGGCTCTATTGTTGTGGGAATGAAATGGTTATTCTTATTCATAGAACCATGCATTTTATGGCTCTCACAACTATATCCCCATAAATGATGCAAAACAGGGAGGAGTTTGTCTTTCACTCACAATTCAAACTGTCTCAACAATTTTTCAACCTTCAAAACCCTAACATGACCTTAATTCTCAATTCCTTCATATTATTCTCATAACATTGCAAATAATGACAATTGTGTATATATTTTAGAAGAAATCTCCAACCCACAAAATTATTGACATTTTAGATACCCTTTAAGGTCCTCTTAAACATATCAATTTGTGCAACCACTTGTTTTTGGAACATACCATCCAAAAATGGACTGCTACACTGCCCCTTAAGCGAATTAGGTCACTTTTACAAAGCAACTTTGTGAAATTCACCCAATCCACCAAAATCATCTCCAATGTTCTTAACAAGTCACAAATGGTCTAATTCAACAATTTTTGGCAAATGAAACACCCACAAGATCATCAAACCATAAAACCCTTACCTAGGCTAATTTATGCTTGCTCAAGGAGGGTTTATTGAATCTTCATACTCCAAGCCCCTACTCTACAAACCAAAAATTCAAAAACTTAAAATATTACCTTCACAAGCTTTTCCCACCATACCAATCCCAAAAGCTTTTGTACAAACCCTAGCATCTACACCTCTCTTTTGCTTGGAAACATGTAAAATTCACCCTAGGGCATCACCATATTAGTCTCAAACCTCCTTCTCTACAACTACTAACCTATTAACATGAAAGTAGACCCTAATTAATAACATTCCACCAATTTTGAGAGGATTCCATCAGTGGAATGGTCATTTATGCCATTATCTTACTCTTAAACCCACAATACAGGGTTTTTCAAAACGCCTTTAGTATTTTGGCTCTAAAATCTTCCTACCTTGATGAAATCACTCCAAACCAAAACTAAAAAGAATTTAACTCATTTATCTATAAAATCCAACAAAATTCAGAACAAAATCAATTAGCATGGAGCCATATTGTAGCCTATAGCTGCAAATTTACTAGAAAAACACAAAATTTTGAAGGTTTTCTTATTGCTTTCAACAAAAATGAACACCAAAATTTGTCTTCGACCCATTCCAATTGTATTATAACCTCACACACCAAAAATCAACTAAAAAAATTTACTCTAACAACCTTTTGAACTACTTGACCGTTGGGCTTTCACTTTTTGCATTTTTGCAATTTTGCACATTGACAACATTTGAAAGTATTGGCAACTTTTTACAAAATGAACCCTCTATGACTCCAATACATTGAAAATGGTATATTATGACCTTATTACATGACATTAGACTCAAAACACCCTAAAAAAAGCCTTAATACCATATTTACATGAATTTACATGGTGCCCTTGGACCATACACCCAGACTAAAAAATAATTCAAGTCCCTTGAGGACTATATTGCAATGAATCATGCTTTATCACACCATCTCTTTCATCTCCCATTGTCCTTTCATCTAGTAACCCTTTCCATTGGATTAGTTACTAAAAAGTAGCATTGGTATTCACATTGGTGAACTCTTTGGCATCTAGAAACTACTCCAACTTGAACAATCTACTTGATGGATGTTTTCTAACCTTTTCTTCATTTAGAAATTATGCTAAACCTACTTTCAATACCTGCAAACATACCTGTACCTCCCGTGTCTTGAAATTTCCTCTTCTTTACTCTTGTTGCACACTTTAACTTATCCACATTTCCTTGCCATTTACCTTAAATCACTCCACCTTTTTCTTTCATCTCTTCCCTTAGATTCTCTACCCATAAGACCTCTATTTTATTAGGTCCACAAACCTCTATATTGATAGAATTTTTCTACCCACTAGCCTCTTTTGCAATCAATGAACAAAGCACTCTTCCTATCATGACCTCAATATGCTTGTCAACCAATTCTTGAATCTCCACAAATAATTCATCCTTGACCCTCTCATTATCAAATTTGGTTCTCAATTCAATATCATTTCCTTCCAAGTTCATTTTTTCCATACCCTCAAATGTAGGGGTGGCTACAAACTCCTTAGGCTCCTCTTCCTTTATCTTTACAAACTCTTTCTCTCCTAACATTTTTACCTTGGCTACCTTACCTATTCCTTTATCATATTCTAGTAATGGAGTCAAAGTGAAAGATTTTCCATCCTTTTCAATATCATAAGTATTGTTTCTACCATCATAAATTGCATGTCTATCAAACTACCATGGTCTTCCTAGCAACAAGTGGCACACATCCATAGGCAACACATCACAAAGAACTATGTCCTTATATCTACCAATATTAAATTAAACCCAATCTTGTTTATTCACCAAGATAGATTTAATTTCATTCAACCAAGACACTTTATAAGGTGTTTCATGAGGTATCTTTTCCAACTTGAGTTTATCAACCATTTCTATGGACACCATGTTATCAGTACTTCCATAGTCTATTACAAATTTTCATACCTTTCCATTGCATTTACAAGTTATCCTGAATAGTTTTCTCCTTTGTTGTGGCTCCTTCTCCTTGGATGCTTTGAGGTGTGTTCTTCTAACCATCAAGGATTCTTCAACTTCTAGAGCAACAAGCTGATTAGGAGAATTAACACTTTTATCACCACCAGTTGAAGTAGAAGCTTGTTTCTCTGGACACTTCCATGCTTGATGGCCAAATTGATTGCAATGATAACATATCCCTAAAAATGTACTTGAACCTCTACCTTGTCCACCAAACCTTCCTCTAAAACCTCTAAATCCACCTCTTTGATTACCAACTTGGTCTTCACAGGTCTGCCTTGAATTTATTCCTCTACTAGTGCTACCTCTACCCCTTCCTTGTCTTTATTTCCTTCTTTTCAGCTTCTCTTATGCCTTAGTAGAAAACTAAAAACATTCTTCAACTATTCTTGGAGTAGCCAAGCTCAATTCATCATAAAATTGAAATCTCAAGCCATTCAAATACCTTGAGATATTTTCATTTTCATATTCAACATGACCAGCCCTAATACTTAATTTTTGAAATTCTTTAGTGTAGGCCATGACATCTTTATCCATCTTATTTAAGTTTTTTAGCTTCTTGAAATTTTGTATTGCATGATCACTTGGCAAAAAATTTCTCTTAATCTTTGACACCATCCTATCCCATGAACTGATTTTTGTTTTTCCTTTCTTCACTCTTTCCTCTTGTACATAGTTCCACCATGTCAAAGAAGGAACTTTCAACTTAGTCTTAGTAAAATATACCTTTTGATCATCTGCAACCTCCTTGTATTGAAAGTAATTGTCCATTGCATCAATCCAATCTAGTACTTCTTCTACATCCAAATTTCCACTATACATTAGAAAATCTATTTTCTCACTAGAAGAATCTCCTCTAACAACCTTGAGCATTTTCACCATCCTTCTATAATTAGGGCCCAATTCATCATCACCTTGGACTCTTCCTAGAGGGCTTTCATCCTCACCCTCTTATTCTTCCTCTGAATCACTTTTCTCTTATGTGGCCTTTCCTTTCATTTGTTTTGTCTCTAACGATGCAAATTTGCCTAAAAATGTTTCTTTTGATTCCTTTAACAACCTTATTTCCCTACCAAGGGCTCCACTTCCTTTAGGAGGCATCTTGTCCTTTCAAATCACCACTTTTCCTTCTTCAAACTTCAACTTTTCTCCTTCAAAAGATCAAAAACCTATGCTTCGATACCAATTGATGTAGAGCAGGGAGGATTTTTTCTTTCACTCACAATTCAAACTATCTCAAACAATTTTTCAACCTTCAAAACCCTAACTTGACCTTAATTTTCAATTCCTTCATACTCTTCTAGTAGCATTGCAAATAGTGACAAATTTGTATA
>VDFB02193867.1:609415644-609543662 GCA_007258455.2 Sequoia sempervirens
ATGCATCCGGCTATGCATCCATCATGCATCCATCTTGCATCTACAAACAGTCAGCATATCACATATCATTCATATCATACATAATAGGAAACATCAGTATTTTGCATATCATCTCACATGCATATCATCATCATAATATAGATCTGTTAGTCTAAGCATATCATAAATCATCCGTTGCATAATCACAGCATATCACATCATCCATCTCATCCATCTCATATCATATCATCATTTAATTTGTTTAGAATAATATAGATTTGTTATTCTAAGCATCTTGAAATCATCTTTGCATTGTCATCCATAACCATCCATTTTGAACCTCTTTATCGCGAGATCGACCCTCAAATCGAATCTTTTCGCTCGATCTCTCGAGGGGGCAATGTACCAGTGTACTTCTTTCCGCTGGGGCATCTGAAAAAAATCATGAAATTTTTAAATTTTGATTGCGGCAAGTTATTCTTTGAACCAACGCAACAAGTACATTGCTTCAAAGAGGGGCAAAATGTAGACATGCAAAATTTACATTATGCATTCGATCAAGATTCGGTCAAATTAGATGTCGCATTAGGTCCATTCATCACCTTTAATCCATTCATTAAATAATCTCATTTATCAAATAAACATTATCAGTCAACCTTCATTTTGCATCATCCATTTAATTAAATAAATCAAGACTTATGGGAATGCATCTTTTCTCATTCATTTAATTTAATTAGCAATCCTTTGAACAAGTTCATCCTAAGATCACATCCAACATCTTAGGGTTTACAAGTTTATCATCCAAATCAAACAATCAAAATCAAGCCCTAAGTCTAGTATTGATCCAAAGTCCCTAAACGTTCAACACTCATATCATTTACACATTTCATCCTTCATCTTGTCATTAGTCCTAAGAACCTTAGAGGTCACTTTTGCAACAAAGTCAAAACACAAGAGGAACATGGAATATAAACCTTATCCATACATCATGAGTAATCGAAATCAATTGAATTTTCAAAGCCTTACAATGCCAATTGATTATCAAAACTCACACAATCCATACATGGGATCATTACCTTCTACAAATTCCAATGGCACAACGAGTGTGAGTATGCCTAAATCAAAGATTGGAACACATTTCCCGATGGTAGATCTAAATCCAAACCTACAAGTTTTCCAACCAAACAATCAATGCATGAGCCTTCAAATGAACAACGAGAATGTACCAAGTACAAGTTTTTGAAACATGAATCTGGAAAACTTTGGAATAAATATGGTTGCAAATCATATGAATATTTTTTAGAATCTAAACAAGATGTTAACAACTCCAAGTCAAGGTAACACCATGCAAGATCAGAGTTACCTAAAACAAGGAAATGAGATTCCCAACATCAACAATGTTCAATTTCAACCCATAATGCCAAATTTGAACATCATCCCAACTCAAAACATTGTCCAAAATCAAACACAAGTACACACTCCAAATCTACTTAAACAAAATCCAAATCAACTATATCAAGGGAGTCAAGATTGAAATAAAGATCAAATCTGACGAGATCAAACTGTTGCACTTACCAAAATAGTTGAGTCATTGTGCCAAGAGACATCTCTACCACCATTACCCATATCAACATCATTCCTTGGTTTAGGGCTTCCCCCTTTACCTAGCACTAATAACTTCATCCAAATCAATACACCTAACACCAATCAAGCCATCACATCAAATCCTTTGAATATACCATCGACATCGCACCAACAGACGGTTTTCAATCAAGCACTAATGTTCATCCCAACAAATCAAAACATGGTCTCCCAAGGGCCTATCACCTCGGTCATTCCAACCATCCCTATCACTTTGATCATTCCAACCACCACTGTCATGCCCATGACATCTCAAACCCTCACGATCACTCCAAGCATATCTCAACCATTCATCACTACATCCAACACAATTATTAATCCACCAGCACTACCACCAAAACCAAGTGCAATAAGTCAATATTGTAACATCGCACTAAAAGCACATCAAGCCTACCAACAAGTGCTTCAACAATATTAGGTGGCTCCACAAGCCAATCAAGCTACCCACACTGCTCAAGCTACCCAAGCCGCTCAAGCTACCCAAGTTGCCCAAGCCTCTCAAGCTACCCAAAAAACACAAGCACAAACATGAAAAATGATAATTATTGGGGATACCAATGAACATTCAACCACTAGTGATAGCATTGATCAAGATCTATCCATCAAAGGGCACATTGGAGATGTTTCTATCTCATCCGAAGATCAAATCAATGTAGTTTGAGAGTCACTTTTCAATCATGATCAATATCCGCCAATGATACCCAACAATGATCCAATTCAAGAAATGTCAACATCACTTGACCCAATGGTTGAAGACACTCACAATCTCTCCACCACAATTGTTGAAAAAAAAATTCAAAACCTATCCATCAATGAGCACATTGAAGATGTTTCCACCTCATTCAATGACCAACTCACCACACATCAAGAGCCACTCTTTAGTGATCTATTTCAAGGAGTGTTAGGATTATTTGATCCTATCAACATAATGCACGATCCATTGACCAATGATCATATTAAAAATGTCTCAACATTGCCTTATGAGTTAGAGGACATATCTCAAGAATTTATTCCAAAGCATGATCAAAATCTTTCTCCAAGGTCTAGCAATGGTCCTTTCCAAGACATGTTGACATCCTTCGACCTCATGGGTACAAATACTGAAGGAACCTTGACCTTGAAACTTGAGGATATTGGACCACTTACCATGTCTAATGACGACATCCAATTAGAACCCTTTGTAAGAAATCCATCCTTTGAAATTGACCCATGTCAAGAAATTGATCCAAAGCATGTCGAAAGCAACTCCAAAATTATTAAAGATCAAGAATTCATATCTACAAGATACTACAATGATCTAATGGACACTCTCCTATCTATGCAAGATGATCATATCCACATAGCATATACTCCTCTATCTACCCATGAGATGCTTTTTGTGTATGGACGCGTAGATGATCTTCATTCAGAATAAGACCCCTTTATTCCTGACATTGTTACACAAAAAGAGCAGGTTATTGATTCATATAGGCAAATAGAGTTGTCAACATCAGCATCAGATATATCCAAAATCCAGACTAAGGACATCATGAATAAACATATCCAACATTATCCACTCAAGGAAGCAAGTCAGATAAAACAGTATAATCCAGAGTTAGCAGAGCAACAAATTGAAACAATGTCATCTATAGTGGTCATTTGTTAAAGCATGTTTACTGAACAAGACATCTCAGAACAAGAAAAATCAAGGCATGAAGGTACTACTTCCACAATACTGGGGGCAACTATGTCTCAAGCAAGCATCAATATAGGGAGCACAAAGAATCCTTGTGATGAAACCGATGTCAATACTATAACCAGCCACGTCATGAATCTTCATCCACCCATAACTGCATCCACAAATTGGGACCAACATCAAAAGAAAGATTTGAATCAAAGTACGAAGAACATTATCAAAGCAAAAGAAGCCAGGAAGCATAATGGACAAATCAAATACACATGGATACCAAAGAATATGAAGAAAGATTATCCCTATCAAACTCCATAAGTCAAAGAAACTATGGGGAAAAATAAAAAAGGGAAAAGTATCCATCAAAGATGTCTGCAAAAGAAAAATCAAGCTTGTCAAGCAACATATAAAGTATATCAAGCAGTTGGTCCTAATTCAACACACACTTCTATATCCACCCATCATTGCTCATCTTCCCACATTTGGAGAGTCAAACATTCCAAGCTGTCAACCAATCCATCTCTTATCCCTAGACACACTCCATCCACACCTCCATGCATAATATCTAGTTCTCACATTGAACATGTATTGGAAACGACCCTTCATCATCAAGATTTAGAAGGCACTCTATCACGAAGTGCACACAAAGACAAAGTCAACTCCGATATCGATGAAGCAAATCAAGAATCTCAAAAGTTGCATTCAAGTGCACATATCTTAGCAAAGCAGCTTCTTCAAGTAGGATATCGATGGCACATTATGATAGGGGCATCTACATTAGCAACACCTTATGATTCAGCATGAGCTTAAAATCATTTAGAAAAATAAAAAAAATAAAAAATTAGAAAATCCAAAAAATAAGGAAAAGGATTGAAAATAGTAAAGAAAAAAAATCATCCTCTAGTGAAAACCACATGTGTGGCGCTTTGGGCAATACCATGATGAAATCCTAGCAAATAGGTGTCATGTGTAGAATCGAGCATCTACGTGCGCCAGTTCATTTGAAAGCATCTCATCCCATCCATAATAAATCTAGTATTCCATCTTCACCATAATAAATCCATTTCATCCATGAACCATTTATCCAATCTTTTTTCATCTGAATTATCTTGATCTTGATGAAATTCTAGGGCATGCTTTATGCTTACTTATGGTAAACATCTTGACATGGGACATTTTAATTGATCTTATCCTATGTAGCATTATCTGAGCCATGAAGCATTATCCAAATGAGCATTGTTTATCCGAATACCTTATCTTATCACAAGATAATCATTGGCATCCTTTGCATGCTTACCATATTCATCCATCCACACACTTATCCGAGCATCCACCCATCGGATTCCATACGTTGCTAGACACTGGGGGAAGATATGTACATCTTGCTTCGAGAATAAATCTTGATCTACATCCTCCAACTTATGTGGTGATCTAAACATTGGAAAAGGTGAAATCAAATTGGTCCACCACTGGTGAGCAAAAATCCAAATCACTAACCCATGGCATATTTCAAGAAGACATTCCTTATTAGTCCTCATCTTTCATCGAACATCAATCCAAACAATCACTATCAGTTGCATCTAAGTTGCACTTCAAATGTCACATCAAATCATTTGAACAACTTTTGTTCCAAATCAAGCTTCATCAATCCTGATCAATCGACTCCAATCAACCCATCATCATCTTGGGGATATCTATCCTAATCCTTGTGTTTCTTAACACTATCCTGGCATTGTTGTGTATCCTTGACAATGTTATCATCATCAGCCCTGATCAATCAATCCTTGCATTGTTGTGCATCCTCAACATGTTATCATCATCAATCCTGAACAATCAATCCTTGCATTGTTGTGTATCCTCAACAATGTTATCATCATCATCAATCCATCGATTCGATTAATCAAACTTAGCTTGGTCTTCAACAAAATCCCAAACAGAGCACTGATATCATTACACATATCCATATCCAAATCATCAAAATCATGAGAAAATCCAAAAACATCCAAAACATCGAAAAATCCAAAAACACTCATAAAATCAGAAAAAACATCAAAAACAATTGGAATCTGAAGTATGTCATCTCTAAGATTAAACATAGGCAAGGATAAATCTTTGATCAACCCCTGAGACATCAAAATCCAAAAACATCCAAAAAACACAAAAATCCAAAAAACATTCAAAAAAACACAAAATCTAAAAACATTTGAAAAACGCAAAATTCAAAAATCAAAACATTTGTAAAAATCTCAAAAACACCAAAAACAACCTCAAAACATTTCAAAATGTCAAACACATCCAAATATTTGAAAAAATCCATCCGTCTCATCTCACTTGCACCCATAATAATCAATCATCCATAATAAACTGATTGTCACCTTCATCCTTTGGAAAAAAAATAGAAACAGCCATAACAATTAGCAAAAGCAAGCTTCAATCATAAAATCAAAAGAAAACAACAAATCTTTAAAGCAAAATCAAACTCTTGATCATTTTCAAACATGTCAGCCAACTTTATATCAATAGCCTATCAATCAACTTATCAACCCATCATCATCCTATACAATGCACGTCCTAGGATATATCATTCTGACAATGGGAATCATTTTGGATATCACTTTGGATTCTTATCCTATCACAACAAATCCCTTTGGCTAGAGGTATGAAGAACATTGGTTTGTTTGCGTACTTGATCTTTTCTTTTGATTTATCTTATTGCACTCATTCCAAGGACCTCTCGATGATATCTGAGTGAAGTATTTAGAGAGATAGGAATGGGGCAACGATCATTATCTTTTGTTTGTTGTTCTTGTTGGACATTCTTGTAAAATAACTTGGAAAATACTTGTTTTGTTAGGTACATCCTAGCGAGGTTTTTGTATGTCAAGTGTGAACAAGAATACTCCTATCTATTTTTTAAGTCAAAGACCATCGCACTAGGTACAATGCCATCTTGGTTCTTTATACCTTGATGCATCGTACCTACGTGTGTTATCAAACATAAGGTAAGTAGCCCTTTTAAAGTCCCAATCCTTGATAAGAAAATCATCATCATCTATCATCATTCATCATAATTTCTCATCATCATCTTTCATAAAGTTGGCTTGTTGGATCCTCTTGTCATCATCTCATTTCTTCTTTCTCTGCACTAACATGCATCCATCATGCATTCATCCTACATCCACAAACCGTCAACATGCCACATATCATTCATATCATACATAATAGGAAACATCGATCATTTCACATGCATTGCATTTGCATCATCATCATAATATAGATCTGTTAGTATAACATCTACATAAATCATGCATTTGCATAATCACAACATATTATCATCATAATATAGATATGTTAGTCTAAGCATTTGCATAAATCATACATTTGCATAATCACAGCATATCATCATCATAATATAGATCTGTTAGTCTATGCATCTCATAAATCATCCATTGCATAATCATGGCATACCACATCATCCATTTCATCCATCCCATATATCATATCATCATTTAAGTTGTTTAGGATAATATAGATTTGTTATTCTAAGCATCCTAAAACCATCTCATCGCAATCATCCATACCATCCATTTTGAACCTCTTTATCGCGAGATCAACCCTCAAATCGAATATTTTCGCTCAATCTCTCGAGGGGCCAATGTACTAATGTACTTCTTTCCACTAGGGCAATTGAAAAATAAAAATTGTATTTTGATCACAGCAAGTTTATTCTTTGAATCAACGCAACAAGTACATTGTTTCAAAGAGGGGCAAAATGTAGACAAACAAAATATGCATACATGTCAATCCAATGGTTTAATCAAATAACATTCATTTAATCAAATCTAACATTTCATCCTTCAAATTAAATAAACCCACTTCATCATTACCTCATTTAAATAAATCAATCAAATAATAACATTTCATCTCTCATAAATCATTCAACCTTTATCTTTACCATCATCCCTTTAATTAAATAAATCAAACATTCATTCAATTAAATCCCAAATTCATATTTCTCCCTTTTTTATTTAAATAAATCCAAATATTCAAGTCAAAGGGGTCAAACTCACCTAATTATCATTAAGCTAATCTAATCATAATTAGCCTAACCTAACCACCCATCACATCCTCTAGATATTCCCACTTGCACAAATAAATCAATTTATTGATTTATTAAAATCCTTAATTTCTTTCAACTTGGCATAAAAAATAGAATATTCCCTCAAGTTTGAAAATGATGACAAGTTGACTTGTCCCCTCCAACATTGCATTAACTTCTCATTTTCATGTCCCCCTCTCAACATTTATTTCACAAATTTGAATTTGAAATCTCCCTCTCTTTGACATATTGACCAAAATATTCTCATCCTCAAGCCTATCACATGATGACAAGTGGCTTCATATCATTGGCATATTTTTAGTCCCACATTGCTCCCTCTTGAGCACTCTTAGCATTTGAGAATCTACAAATAGAGGCTTCATTTCCTCCACAATCTCCATAATCTCCACAATCTTGGCAGTTCATATCCACAATCCTCATGCAAGGTCACTCTCTTAAACTAAGAATTGATTTTCTCCACCATCATCAAGCTTATCAAGGGTTGGGAAAGGGCTATTTTCCACAATAGCACCAATCCAATATGGAATAGAGATGGATCATGTTTGCTTCTTTCATGTTTGTAATTGATTTGTTTATAAATCATGATGTATTATTCCATAGGAGAACTTATAGATATGCATGGCTTGGACTAACCCATTATTTAATGTGTATTTGAGGTTTAAGTGTTTATAGATTTGTAGAGCTTCAGAATCAAATCAAAAAAATTGATGAAACAAAAAGAACAATTAAATAAATAAATAATAAAAATAATAAATCAATTAAGAAAGAGATTTGATCGCAAAGAGAAAGAAAAATTGAGAATGATAACTCTTTTTATTTTATATATATTAGTATTTAACATATGTATGCTAGTTGATAATATTATATTAAATATAAGTTTAGGGGTAGTTTTAAATACTTTAGTCAATGAGCATAAACTTATCTTTGTAATTTTCAAGGTTTTTTCCATGTAAAGACCATAATAATAAAAATTAAAATTAAAATTTTATCCCATTTCAATGGATTATTTTATAAATAATATTTACACATTTTTTTAAGAAATTTATTTACTTGTTATATTTAGAATTAAAAACTATTACCTAAAATCTAATAACAAATTAAAATATATATACTATATAATATATAACATCTAATATATAATTTAATATATTTTTATATTAGATTATTAAATTATTTTTAATATATTATATAAGATTATATATTATATTAATATGTAATATATTTAATTTAACATCATATTATAATATTATAATATATATACTATATAAATAGAGAAGCCAATGCCATTGCGGATTTTTCCGCCAACGAAGGAGTTAAGAGTAAAGAGGTGCGTACTTGGCTAAATACAAATGATCTAAACTCTAATGTTTGCGCCCTAATAAATTATGATAAATCACATGGAAAAGCTACGTGTTATCCCTTTAAGGAAGATAGATAAGACCTTTCACATCACAATCATTAGATTGTATGGGACTGATCCCAGTGACTTAATTTGTAAGAAAAGCCCGCACGCTTCAATGTGGGTGCTAAGTTGTGGCGGGGCCAATTTTAGTAAAGCTTTCGTCTGGGTCTACCCCACTGTGTCTGCTGAGATGGGAGGAGACAGAAAGCGTATTGATCCAGACAGCTATGAAACTCATATGAAAAATGCCAAGGCCTGGGAAAAATTTAAAAGTGATGGGTTGCTTCCCTTTCTAGAGAAGCTCCATGGCTCCAACCAGGAGGCTACAGACCTCTTTGTTAAAAATTGGAATAAAGACAATTTGACCCTATTTGGCAGGAATGTTGAGCTTAGTGAAAATTTAATCACTGAAGTTACGGGTTTATCTACTGAAGGGAAGAAGTTTTTTAGGGACAGGGCTTTTTCTAATGAAGCCATGATTAGATTTCCTCAAAAAGACAAAGAAAGGTTAAGCCTGGTTAAAATTGCTAGCAGATACTTTGATGCGGATTCTATAAAGGCCATTTGGAGGAAGGTGTTGCGGGTCATCATGGAGTACATTACGGTGGATGGGCGTTTTACCAAAGTTTATGGCTACCACTTTGCTCTTCTCAACCACTTCTGCCACAAGGTTACGATCTCTCTTCCCTATTATATTTTTTGTTCCCTGAAGAAAAGCTTGGAGGATAATAAGAAAAACCCCAATAGATTTCCTATTTTGCATACGAGGCTTATAAGATTGATTGTCGAGCATTTCCAAAACATGCCTGCCCCCACTACCCTAGATACCATTCCTGACTCTGAGAGTGACGACACGGATCCCAGTGGGTTGGAGTACATTCCTAACCCTAGTTCAGCTAGAAAAGTCCTTAACTCGCATGCTGGCCCTTCTAGGAAAATAAACCCTACTCTCCTCTCTGGTAAAGCTCGTGTTGAGCTTGAGCTTGATAGTCCCTCCCTTCACAAGAAACCCTAGGCAAAAAGTCTTGTCTCCTATTCTGAAGAATCCTTTGACTCGGAGGAGTTTGATGCCAACAAAACGGTGGTTAATGCTAAACCTATGCCGGATAAACATGTTGAAGATGACTCCCCTGTTAACCTTAATTATGAGAAAATTGTTCCTAATATCGGTGATGAGCCCTCTCTGGATTTTTTGAACCTTGTTAAAGCCAACTCTGAGTCCCACTCCAAACTCCTGGATTGGACTTTCACTTAAATCAATGAGTTGAAAATCAAAAACTAGGCCCTACAAAGCAAAATTGAAGTTCTGGTTGCTAAAGTTGTTGAGATTGAAAAGAAAGTTGGGGACAGAGGGGTCCATGGTCGCAATAACAGAGACAATAACAGAGATATTATCAAGACCATAGCTGAGCAAAATAACAGAATGGCCAGACACAACGCCATTATCATTAATGCTATGGGAGAGAAGCTTGACAAAACCCAACAGGGTTCTCTGGTGGTGGATCTAGAGGAAATAGAGGACAAAAGCCAGGACATGGACGTAGGTATTTCCAAAAGAACCAGAGCCAACTTGAAGTGCAAGGTCCCCCCTACTTCTAGTATGATTCAAACTTTTTAAAAGGGCGTCATTGATTTGCAGAAGCTGGAGGAGGAGACTGAGTCTGTCCTCAAGACTCTGAAGTAATGTATGGGGTTTTTGCTTTTCCTCTATTTCAGTCTTTTTGGTTTTGTGCGAATGGTTGTTGCTGATCTATTCTTGGGCAGCTAGTTTTTGTGGTTGGACTTTTTTGTCCTCTCTTTTGTTTTGTAAACTTTGTGGTTTCGGGTCCCTGTAAAACCCATTTTACCCTTTTATAAAAAACATATATATCTAATATATTATAACTATCAATTGATGCATTGCAATTGATCAAACCACTTCTACTCTCAATTTATCAATAAATAAAATAAAACTATCCTACTAGCATTTGGAGGAACTTGGTAGTAACACGACCTTGTTAAATAATGGATATCCATTACTAAATAACAAATATTTGTTATTGAGAAATAGATATCTGTAATCAAGAAATGCATATATCCATTTCCTTAAGCCATTCTTTTTAAAAGAATAGTGTATATTATCAACATATATCCTAAGACAACCCTATTGCAAGATCTCTTTCTCTTTTACATTGAGATCTCTAGGGTTATCCTTGAATGAAATAATTGGAAAGTGGGTGTGCTCTATGTCCTAAACCATTCGAAAGCACCCTACCCCATTTTCCATTATTTCAATAATTTTCCCTCTTCTCAGCTTGATTAAATAATATTCCAATTATTTAATTAAATATTAATTCTCCTTTCCATCATGATTAAAAAATTTTAAATTATTTAATTAAAAAACTTAATTTCCTCTCACCCTCAAAATTAAATAAATTTCTTTAATTATTTAATTATTAATTTTCCTCCAACATGCACAAAGCATATTCCCTCTAAGAAGGAATATTCCCTTTTAAAATAACTTCTTCCCTCCAAAATTAATATTCCATAATTCAAATTCAAATTTAGAAATATCTTCTTCACTCCAAGATATCTTTAATCAATTTCCATGAAATTAGGGATAGTTTGGGTTCTCATGAATTCTCCCCTCTTGATCTCCCTTACTTACTCTCATCTATTGATCTTCATCTTCAATCTCCATCGTTGATCGAATATCTATATTTCTATAAAGAAGTCATAACCCTCATCAAAATCACTCACAATCTTTATGAGGTTGAGCATTCATCATTCTTGAGAAATTTGAGCAATAATTGTGAGTTGCATTCATTCATCAAAGAAGATATTTCTAAATTTATATAAAGAAGTCATAAACTTTATCAAAATCACTCACAATTTTTATGAGGTTGAGCATTCATCATTCTTGAGAAATTTGAGCAATAATTGTGAGTCGCATTCATTCATCAAAGAAGATATTTCTAAATTTGAATTTGAATTTAAACTTTTTTTTTGTAATTTTCAATGATTTTTCCATTTAAAAATCATAATAATAAAATTAAAATTAAAATTAATCCCATTTCAATAAAAACTCATACAAAATCAAAATAATAATAAAAAAAACTCAAACACAATCAAAATCTAGAAATAATAAATTATAACCATTATGAATTGTGTAAATCTCATAACATTAATCGATACCAAAAATTTCAAGCAGCTCAATCAATCATGGCTTCAGAGAGGCCAATACACCTGTTGACCTTGTGCCTCTCATCAATACTACTCCTAGATCATACCTTGTATCATTTGCAATCTTTTGTCACTGCCATCTAATGTTTTGATTACTATGTATTGCAAGTTCATAATTTCTCACCTTTCATCCCAAAAAATAATAATATGAGACTCCATCTTCATTATATCCAAGAGATGCACTCCTACCAAAGATTACAAATTTGGAGGACTTCAAACCACCTGGACGAAATAATAAAAAAATAGTGAAATATCATCCAGAAAAAATATATATCAGAAATCACAAATATGTGGCTTTTAAAGTATCAAACATACTTCAGTGCTCCTTTCACATCATCATAAGATGTCGGATTTTGTAGCCTAAAGGTGAGATCCACCATAGAAAGATTAAGAAAGCCATTCCAGTTAGCTTCCCATTCAACACTGGAAGAACAACTCCAATGCCTGCATAATACAAAATTGTACCACAAAAAAGAAGAAGATAGTAATCAGTATCTGTAAGACCCCACTTCGATTGTGATTAATAACAAATCTAATTTGTTATGTGTTTTTCTATATATAGATGGTAAGTTGTATTGTGTGCAATAAATAATATAAATTGTGTGACAATATATTTCTATTTCATTTTGATAATTGTTTCATTTGTCACTTCCATGAAATTATTAAACGCTCATAAAGTGTGGGATTATGAATGGGTATTTTCAATGATATTATATGCAATAAAAATCTTAAAATATTCAACTAGAAAATAATGTAATGTACGATTATTGCTTATGGTTTCATTGGTAATGTTCAGGAGAGGATGTTGGTATGAGAAGGGAAGATCATCAAAAACAAATTAAAAAAGGCACCTTCTTGTGGTTATGAATGTGACCCCTTTTGGGGCTTAGAAAGAAATAAAGTTAATGTGTTGGTAGATTAAAGCTGTAACGGTTGAGAGCCCTTATCAAAGTGTGAAACTCGGATGGACCCTTAAGTGGGTCTTTAAAGAGAGTTGTTGGTCAATTTCCTTGGTTGGGATGCAAAAAGAAACCCCCTAGGGTCTATACCATAGTGGTAGGGGTCAAGTGGGCATAAAATAGAGCCACAAGGACATGATTTGACCCCTAAAAAGTCCTCATAATGGAGAGTGGCGAGTTTTGAGGAGTAGATGAGATATAAAGATGGAGGGGTTGTCCAAGTGCATGTTCCTCTTTGATAAGGAAAAGAATCTCATTGATGGAGGTAGGTATACTTCACACCTCCTCATCCAAAAGTTGCATGTTGAAATTCATATATATTTTGGAGAGGAAGAATGAGTGGGTGTTACCCACTTCTCCCCTTGGAGAACTTTAGAGGAGATTGTAAAAAGAATGAGAAGAGGAGAGGATCCCATCTCTTTGGAAAGATAGAGATAAAGATGGCTTGGCTTGGAGAGGAAAGATGGATGAAAGAGCTCAATCCCTTCACCTAAAGGAAAAGAGATAAGTTCTTCCTATTTTCATTTACCCTTGTTTATTGGTTATAAGGTGTTATAGTGTATGGATCATGGTTGAAAGTAGAAAGTAGAAAACCTAGATGCATGAAAGTTGTGCTATGATTAGTTTTATCCCTTTGTAAAAATGAGAAAAATTCTCTATTTATCACCATGGAGCTAAAAGAATTACTTGCTCAGGGGTATAGCTAGAGCCCACGAGGCTCCATGCAGCCATTACGGTAGGGTGGAGAGCAAGCCTAAATCAGTTGTGTGTCTTCCATGGTCTTTCTTTAAATTTGTTTTTAATATGGAAAAACTGGTGTTTTGATGTAACATGAAGGAGAATGGAAAAGAGAAAGGCTAAATTGATTGGTATGCAAATAAAATCAATTACTCTCCATATCATTTGTGACAATGCATGTTAAAAGATGAGTGTTATATATTCTATTTTAAGGAAGAAATGAAAAGAAAAAATAGAACAAGCCTTAGCCATTTGTGTTTTATTCGTTACATTCCTAAATACGGTTTATAATATTGAGTGCTAGACTTTGTTATAAAATGTAGGAATGAAAAAAGAAGCAATTTTTAATTTATTGTCATGCTATTGTGTTATTTTAATGTATTAGTTGTGATATAGAAGGTTTATGTAGAGAGTTGCACCTTATTCTAAGTAGAAAATGGGATTAGAATGAAGTTGCAATAAAAGAAAGTTTGTGAAGGTTCTTTGTTAAGTTCATGGTAGCATGACGAAGTTTTATTTAATCATCTATATATATATATATATATATATATATATATACACATAAATTACATCAGATAGAAATGAGTGTATGTTTTTTAAGATGGCCATTTGATAAATGAACTTGTCCTTCATTGAATATCCAAAAAATTCCACCTTGAGATCAAGTAATAAAGTTTATAAAATGAGAATTATTGATCGGCAACTGAAATAGATTTCTATTTCTCTAAACCAGCTATTTAAAAACCTATGTATACATATTACAGAGCATTGCAGTTTATATCATGAGTACATATCAAACTCATGCACTATATATATATATATATATATATGATCTGTAGCAATAATTTCATGCATACTATACCTCATATATATTATATAATTTTATAATATACTATTTTAAACTTGCTATGTAAGTAATATTTATATATTATTCTAATGTTAAAAAAAGAGAAATTTAAAATAAAGAATCAAAAAGAAAGTAAATAATCTTAAAAAAAATTACTATCAACCAAACCTGTAAATGTATAATACCTTCCATAATCTTTGTGCTCTAGAGCAAATAGGCATGACAAAGGAAATAAAAAGAACGAAAAAAAATAGATAAAGAAATTTAAAAATAAAAAGAAAGAATGATCTTGTATGTACTTAAAACAATCTTGTAGGAAGGATTAAATATTATCCATTCGTCGCATCCAGAACGGTTTGCAGAAAGGAGGATAAAATAAACCCCCTTCCTTTGCTGGCCGAACTACAGACTCTCCTTGTGGCAGGCAGAAGCATGTTGTGAAACTGATACAATGCATTTATACCAAAATGTATCACCTAGGAAAAAACAATAAAAAAAAAAAAACAAAACAAAATACAGCGAACCATGGATGTGAGAAAATTCATCATGAATAGGCATAACTCTCCCAGCGTACTCCTCCATGAATGCCAATGCTTCAGTATCCTCTCTACTCTATCCTTATTGCATTATACTTACTAAGGTAAGCTTAAAGATATTTCATACTCATACCGTGAGAGGGAAGCATATAATCTTTAAATATAATTCTTATGATTAATTTTATCCATTTGAGAAAGGCATTTCCCACTAGTAGCATAATTAAGAATGTCTAAATCAGAAGGGATGTGCACTGATTGAGTCTCATGAAACTCTTGACAGGCCTTAAACCATCCATCTGAAGTGACACTGAATTGGGTACTCAGTAAATAGGGCTTTGAAAGTAATAATTACTGCTTAATGTCATCGGCATGGTTTTAGCTGTAGATCTAACTGTGGGGTTTAGACTTAAAAGGAAATAGAAATTAAAACATCACTAATAAATACAATAAATCACGTTGGCAGAAGATTGGGATTTACTTTCTATTTCTGTCAAATCAGCAACAGGGAATTTGTTTACCAAGATGATTTCAAATCTGGTGGTGTATCCCTTCGTATGTTGTGCTTGAGTAATAATCAAACTACCAAATGCATGTGTGCATGCCTGTACATTTATTGAGAAAAGGTGAGGGTGTCTCACCTGGGTGTATTCCTTGTTGGAAACGTTATCTGCCTCAAGAAAACCCAATGTTTTGGGTTGACACTTGTTTTTGGTATTGAGTCATAACAGGTGTGGCAGTTGAGTCATAATTGATGCAACATTATCTTCTTTCTGACATCACTTGCAATCGTAGCATCGAGGCATCATTTATTGAGGTATATCCTTGGGTGCAATACGTCAAGCATAGCAATAAATTTCGAGGATCGTTTAACAAGTAAATTGATTTGGTTAATCTTCACCATTTTTTTTGTTTGTGGTTGTGAGCCCCTAAAATAGAGGCAACCTCAAAGAAAAGATGAGGAGTATTAATATTTCTGTTGATTAGTTTGTTTATGCTCAACTGGGAATTGCTTTTTAACTCTTAGTAATCATAATCATCTACTCTAGTCTTTCCATATTTTCCCTTGAGTCAAACTATTTATTTAATTTTGCTAGCTTAGGTTTAAATTTAGTTACAGTAATTTTGGAATCTTTGGGCGTTTATCATTTGTTGGTAGAATTTAGTTGCAAGAGATAAATTTGTATTTAATTGCAGTTTATTAAACACAGGTAAATATTTATTTGCACATAAAAGTGTTGGTAACCAGTAGTTAGCTTATACAATTTCACAGAGATTCATTTATCATTATCCTCAACAAAATAGCTTAATATTCAATCGAATTAAAATATTAAATAAGAAAAATGGGGCAGCATAAATGTTGTAGTAATATATTAATAAATTTAGCTGCTCAACTATATGTATAAATATTGTCTCTTAAAAGTTCAGCTCTGTGTCAAAAGTGTGATTAAATATTAGAATTATTTTCAGAATTATCATTCTAATATTAATGTTAGTAACCTGAGCCCCCCCTTAGGTAGAATCGTCAATCAGATATATATATTTTTTTAAATTATATATATAAACTTACCATGTTAACTTTCTTGCACATACTCCTCTTCCAATGTGTAATCTCTCCTGAATAAAGAAAACTACCTTTGTTCTTTTTGTGAACAAGATTCTAGTGCTAGTAGTAATGTGTTTCTTCTAATTTAAATACTCATATTACAAATATACCAGTGGGTTCCAAACAAAAAGTCAATAAAGAGATTTTTTTATATACAAAATACTAATGTAGTCCAAACTTTTGATAAACAAAATAAAAAGATGAAAACAAATTTATTTATCTTACTCTATGAAGGCATCAGCTTTACAAAAGAAAATCATATCTTTTACATAGGGGTCATTTAGCCTTTAAAGAAAAAGAAGATAAAGCATTCAACTAAAAAAAAGTTAGAAGGGGAGGGCTACGTGAATTATAGTTTTGAAAGAAATAGAGTAATGAATTTTAAAATAGGAATTATAATTTTAAGTGGTTTAAATTATTTTAGCTTTTAGAATAGAAACTTATATTATTGTGTTATATTTGTAAGTATTATTATTATTATTATTATTATTATTATTATTATTATTATTATTATTATTATTATTATTATTATTATTATTATTATTAAATAAGAATTTTAAAATTAATTATATTTATATGTGACGTGTAAATAATATTTTATTATGGTAATAAATTTAGGTACTTAAAAAATTAAATTAGACTTTATGGTGGTGGAAGATTGTTTAAATAATAACAATTATATATCTTTATGTGGGACCTACTATTCTTGGGCAGTATGTATTTAATCTTACTCATATATAGCAGAAAACAAATCTCACATATTCTACGTTCTTAACAAGGAGACCTAAATGAGTTACTATTCTCTTGCCTATTATAAACATAACTCATATTGTAATATGATACTATAATCTTCCTCGCCAAGAGAGGTCAATGTTGGTTTAATAGTTTTTTTTTTGTATGCACTCCATACCTTAAGACCGAATTGGGGGTTAGGATAATAATATTACTTTGCAACTAAAACCATCAGTTCCATATCTAGAATTGGTCGAAGTTGGGCAAATGTATTCTTTTTAAAATGATATTAGCTTGATTGATGTTTAAAAAAAAAAATTGTTACATTTTCCAATGAGAAAATTGTGGGCATGACAGTATCATTCTGCTAAATCTAGAAGTTATTACTAAAATGAATAGAAACAAACAAAAGCCTTTGTAGATGTGAAAAAACTCTGCAATACAATTCTTCAGCAGACATTAGCAGGTTTGGAATCCATCCTAACGCAAACTATTGTACCTCTGCTAGCCATTCACATTTTTATTATTTTATTGTTGAAACATATTCTTATCTATTTCCATTTTAAACTATGTATTCAACAATGGCCTACGCGTAGAAGAAATTGAAAGAGGCAGAGGAGGTGCATAAACAAAGTGGGTGTGTTGTTAATTGCAACTACATGCTAGAAGACAAAATAGAGTGTTGATGTTGTGTGTTACAACAAAATAAACACATAAAAATTAAGTTACTGACATCTTCAAAAAAAATTACAGTTATTGCTTGGCTTGGCATAACAAATCAGCGGTGAGCAAGTCTTAAATCTTGATGATATGAATTATTAAAAATAGTTTAATTAATTATACCTCTTAAGAGATTCTTAACTATTTAAATAAAATGATTTCAATTTTAAAATGAGATGAATTATTAAAAAATTAGATAATCTCCAGGTAGAATCCCTAGAATGCCATCAATCATTTCTATAAAGTAAATTTGTATTATTGACAAACCCAAACTACATAACAATTTCGTTTATGACATGAAAAAATAGTGAAGATAGATCAAATAGTTAATAGAAATTTTATGTACCGTGGGGAAAAGTTTAGGTCTTTCAAAATTGATTTTAATATATTCAAGCAATTCAAAACTCTTTCCTATGACTGCATTATGCTTAAGACAAGAAACTTGAAAAATAAATGAAATATATTATTTTCATATTTCACTCAAAGATATTGTTGGGAAAATAAAATTATGTACATGAAATATAATTTTATGATTTTCTCAGTGTAGCTTTTAAAAAAAAATTAAGATATGTAAAACTAAAATCTAAAATCTATTGATGAATAAACAAAAATACACATTCAATATTGTGCCAGGATAAATTATTTAGCAAAGAAATAAATTTAATTTTGCATATTTTAAGAAGCAAAATTAAACTCTAACAAACTACCCTCCTTCAATGGTGAATAGAGGGCATACTTACAATTATTGATTTTTGGCCAACACCAATAATACTTGTTATTTTTCTTAAATATATATCAAACCATTGTCATTATTAGTGACATCTCAAGTGAGCTTTCACATAGTGAAAATGTTTCAATCTAAGACATTCCATTCTATATGTTCTTGCCTTACATAATATCAATTTTGTATTTGCAAGAAAAGAAAATTAAAAATAAAAATAATCTAGACTTAAAACAATTAAAATCCTAGAATGAATAATATACTTACACATCATCAAGAAACTTCAACATCATGACACTCATAATAAGAAGGCTAATGGTAATTATTAGCTGATAGGCTCTACTTCTGGGATCGCCAGTGCACACTCAGCCTGCAAACCTGTCTCACACTACCGGAATACCCTTTGCAGCTATTGTTTTCAGATTGTCAACCAGAATACCCTGCCGTTAAACAGTTTTCATATCCATCAAATATTTTAGCCGATAGGCTTCTTATTGTGGACTTGCCAGACCACATAAGCTTGGAATACCTATCTCACACTCGCAAAACCATTTATTCCAACCAATAAACCATGTTCAAATTCATGAAACTCCGGTTCAACCCCCAACAGTCATAAATTAATTCATTTATGGACCAACTGTTCAATCGATGAATAGATCTTGCAGGAACAATATTCAGGAAAAATATTCATCATGCCATGCATTGAATGCAAGTACACTCCATACACTCCACCCTGCAATTTAATTTCTCACCATTGGAATAGCTGTCACCGCCTTCAGTTTGCATAAATAGACTGTTTTGTCCACATTTATTCTCTCCAGGCTAGAGGATACCTACATGATAAAGCACAAATTTGACAGCCACAAATATTTGTCATCTTCATCGATAATCAGAATGAGAGTTAATACATGATATCGATTCCACGAAGTATGATGATTACTCCAAAACTGTTAAATAGAACTCTCAATATTCATGGTTGTTAAATCCAAATTAAAACAAAACTAGACATTTTACCAGCGCCTTTATACGATGGGAAATCTGGTTGAATTTATTCGGTTGCTTATCATCATGCCCTCATTGAATGCAATTTTAAGAATACACTCTAGCGTTCAAACACTCTATTGTCTAAATTAATTTCTAAGTCTAATCTCATTATGAATAAATCTAGCAGATATCTTCTCTGTCAGGAGGAATGTTGATATTAATGTTGTCTTTTCCCTTCAGCCGCCCTCCATCACCGCCTCCAATTTGTATAAATAGACTATGCTATTCAGAATTATGTATAATATTTGGAGTTGTGAGTGCAAGGACCTACAGAGATATAGTGAGCTTCAGATGGTACTATTCATTGATTCTCATCATGTATCATGTTATATTTTCTTACGGTTTTGTATTTTCCTAGCATAGTGTTTTTTGCATATTAGATAATGATAGCAAATATATGTATAATTTTTCCTGGATTTATTTTATAGTTCTTTTCAGCATTGCTCACCAAATTTTATAATTGTGTTGCTTCCAAATTATATATGTTAAACGCAATTTGAGACGGTACTGCTTTGTTTTTCATGTTTTTCATTTTTTTCATGTAGATCACATTTCTTTGAGAAGTTCTCTCAAATGGCTAGTGTTCTCCTCTGAAAATTTAATTTTTTATTTTTCATTATTTGGTTCTCTTGTAACATCGCACTAAACTATGCCCAGACTCCAGGTTAGCATCAGTCTTAGAATTGTCAAGACCTAGTGAAACATGTTGGGTTTGTTAAAAGCCTGCATCTCTGGATCTGGTTGGTCCTCTACCATTTTAAAGAATGAAGGGTACTAGAGTCTGTCAGGTTCCTTTTGAAACACAACTTCAATAGATGCATTTTTCTTTTGCACTAGGGAATAATTAAGAAACATCATTCCTAGCTTTTTCTCTATCTCAAGGCCATTTATCTGCAAGACAAATATTGGGTGCTTTACAACTGAAATGATGCATCCTTTATTTTCTGCCCAGTGGAGCTCCAGAAGAAACTTAGGAAATAATTAGAATCATGAAGATAAAAATAGTTATTTTATATATAAAATATGCATGAGTTTGTAATCTGCATGGAAGAAATTATAATGAAAAAACCTTATTATCAAAAAAATAAAAAATTTAGGTTGTATGTTTGTATTAAAAAAATAATTGTGTTCTCTGTTATTTCTTTTCTTGCCCGTGTTTTAAGAAACTAAAAACTTACTGACCCAAACAGTTAATATTATTATTAATGGAAAAATTACCTTCAGCTTGCAACAAATAGTTCAAAGCCATACTTTTATCTTTCTGTTGAATATCAGTGAATGTTTCATGTATTGGTGCACACTAACAAATGTATGGTTTCTTTAGGTTCAAATACAACTTTGTTAGTAACAAGCATGCACAGAAAATGCAAGAGATTCTTCAGTTTACTTTAATTCATTATCATGTTTCTTTTTTGTGAAAGTGAAGGAGGGATGGAAGATATGGAATTCTATTGTCTTCCTTGCTTGTGATTTTTTTTTAATTTTAAGATCAAATATTGTCTGAAATATCTGAATTCGAATATTTTGCAAACAAGAAAAATCTGGTTGATAAATAAAATTTGTTGATAAGAAGAACAAAACTTTTCTCTAATACTTCTATTACACAGTGCAGGGAATGCTCTCCTATGAGCACATTTGTGAAGAAAAATCAATCTTAAGTATACCATAGGCCAGTGCAGGTAGATCATTCAAATTTACGTACAAATTATTTTTAACAACAATTCTTGCCATACTTTTAAGTAATCCCTCTCCTATGATGAGACATGCTCCTAGAGAGATATTTCTATCAAAACTAACCTATTATTCCTTAATTATTCCAATTGATTTTTTAGCATTTGCATAGCTTTATTTCCATTTCATTCATCGGTCTTTGGCCGTTGCAAGGCTTTATTCCTTTATTATGTTTTACTTGAATAGGTTTATGCTTTATTCTCACCCTATTTTCCTAGAATAATGTTATGTGGTATTCTAGCCTTATCTTTTTGGGATAACCTATGCTCTGTTCATATGTATAAAATATATTTATATTGTCTTTAGAGTTGGATATATCTAAAAAAATAAAAATAAAATCTTTGTTTTTTATAAAGATGATTGAGATGAAGTCAAATTTATGAAGTTAAACTAATTTTAGTGTTCATATGTATAAAATATATTTATATTGTCTTTAGAGTTGGATATATCTAAAAAAATAAAAATAAAATCTTTGTTTTTTATAAAGATGATTGAGATGAAGTCAAATTTATGAAGTTAAACTAATTTTAGTGAGTTGGTTCATAGGATTTTAGTAAATTCAATACAATCAAATAAATGATTATATTTTTATTTTGGATGATGTCACCATGATGTCATCTTTTGAGAGTTTTTAGATAGTTCATTATTTTTAGGATGTCATCTTTTAGAGGATTTTAGTTAGTTCATAATTTTTAAGATGTCATATTTAAAGGATTTTAGTTATTATTTTTATTGTTACATCTTTAAGAGACCCATATGTATATATATTTAAATTATAAGAAAATTTTCAAAGATTTTTTTTGGATTAGCTAGATATATAATCTTTGTTTTAAAATTATAGTTAATTATAATAGTTTTTTTCCTGGATTAGATAGATATATAATCTTTGTTTTAAAATTATAGTTAATTATAATAGTATGGAGTATATGTTTAAAATTTAGGTAAGTTGTCCTCAATGATGGACATGTTTGTCTTTATATAGTGGATCATAACATTATAAAGGAACATACATCTAAAATTATAAATTGATTTTTGACTAAATCACCATTAATAAGGAAATAATCTTTAATCTTTATATTTTGGAAATACATTAAGAGTGAGCATATATTTAACTCATAAATCTTCCTTTGATGAATATGAAAATAAAATTTAGTTTTTGAAATTTGAAACTAACGTTACCTATATCTAGGAGAAAGCTATTTGAAGTTCATGGAAGTATGTTACATCTAGGAGACAACTTTATGATGCAAAATTCCCTTAGTCTCTAATACTGTCAAATATTCCAATAAATCTTCATAAAGAAATTCTTAGATTCTGATACATTTTTTCCATATCTTATAGGTGCTAATATGGAATTAATTAAATGTAAGATACACTTAATTATATGTTTCTTTGGAATTTTTTTTGGTACGTATTGCTATTAGTTAACACTAGGTACAATCTCAATTTTTTTTAATTTAGGAATGGCAAACCTTGGACAACCTGATGACATCATTGACATATCCAGTAGTGACAGCTCATCCTACACTCCACTTGGCTCACCTCCCTCTACGAATTCGGGTGGGCCTCCTCCAAGGGCCATTCAAAGATTTGCATGTGAAATCACCACCAATTGCTTTGATATTGTGCAGAAAATGCAACAGCTTGTTCCATATATACATAATGTGCAAGCCAGTGAGATATATTCAATGGAAACAACACTTGAAAACTTCCATAGGACTTGTGACACATTGGCTTCGTTCTGCACTTTTCTACGCGAAATGTGCACTGATGCTCACTACAGACAGGGCAGCGCTCCATACATCCAGCTTGCATTTCTGAACTATTTGAACTATGTTTGGAAATAATTTTGTTTCACATATGTCATATGTCATCAAGTTTTGTTTTGTGTATACGAGTACTACCAACTATGTATATCTTGTACTTTTTTGGTGGAATTTCCTATGATAAATGATCTTTTCCTTGTACAAACATGATTGTTTGCCTTGCACTAGAGTTGCATTGCAAAAGTCCTTCGCTACGATGTATTTTGTATCTAATCCATATCTATTTCCTTGTACAAACACGACTGTTTGCCTTGCACTAGAGCTGCATTGCAAAAGTCCTCTACTATGTATTTTGTATCTAATCCATATCTATGTAAATTGTATGTGATTTTCTAATAGATTTATGCCCTTTATTAACTATCATTACGTTTGATTTGCACTTGTAACTTTTTTAGTTGGAAATTATTGTTACTTTCCTTCCATTCTTCATTTTTACACTTAATATCGTTGAGTGCCAACAATGTTTCATTTCTACAACTAGTTCTCCAAAAAAATCTTAGTCCTCTATTTACACATTCTCATTATTTCTAATACAAGTTGGAACAAAACAAACAACTACTTTCTTTTATTGTAGGTATGCATGTGTTTTTTTTTCCTCTCTTAATACATACACACAAATAAAACATGTTGGAGTTCTCTATTAAAATGTATACATCTAATTTGTTAATCAATATTTGACACCCTTACATGTATAAGTTTTCAATGGTTCATCTGTTTGTTTTGTTGATGATGTGTGCTCACTAACTTTTTTGTGCTTCCTTTCATCCACAGGATCAAATTTGTTTTAGCCAAATAAATCTGTGTACAGACTACAATACAGTCATTACCTATAGGTCTGTTTATCCTCAATCACCTTCACTCTATAAATTGTATGTGACGCTTTTACATGTATTTAAGCATTATTTATGGCAAGGATAATAAAACCAAGAAACCTTTATGGTGCACACATATTTTTTTAATAGTTTATCCATTTTATATATAAGAAAAATTGCATGCTCTGATTTACTTCGCGCTTTTACAAAGGAATCCAACTTTCAATTTGTATATTTTTACTTACAAACCATACCATACTTATCAACTCATTGGGCTTTATAGGGCTACTTCACCTCCCTTTAGCTATGTCTATCTCTTTGACACAAAATGCAATCACATTGATAAACACTGGCACCAAAGACATATATCCACATCTCCAAGTCTTCAATATTTCAACATTTGGCCATGGCAATGAATCAACCATTAGATACAAATTAGATTTGTCTAATGGAGTGCATCTTCAAACAACAATCTTGCCAAGAAAGTATAGCCATTTTTTAACTTCAGAGCTAATTCAAAAGGGTTCTATCATACAAATCATAGAATACACATGCCCTACTATCTATAACTCAAGGTGAGCCAACCACTCCAATGTTGCTCTCAAATTGAACATGTCCATCTCTATTTGTTACTTGCATTACTAAAAGTGAATTTTGCTTTATTTACTTATAGGTTTATTGTAATTTCTAAATTGGAGATTGCATGCACACAACATGATGCCATTGGGGATCCCACCTTCCTCTTCAAAGAACCAGAGCAATCTATACATGAAAGAGTAGGGATTTCATCTAACTCCTGCACAAATGTTGGTGAGAGTGTCACACCCATGCAGCCAACCCCAAAAAAAATGATGTTTGGGATACATGCATCGTTGCGCAAGAAAAGTGATACCTCAACTATCACTCCTATTAAAAGTTTGAATCCATTTTAGACAAGGTGGACAATAAAAGGTCATGTAACTATGAAAAAAGAGATTCACTAGTTTGACACAAAGAAAGGGACCAGGAAACTTTTCATCTTTGATATTGTAGACAGTGAGAACACTGAAGTGTGTGTCACTTGCTTTAATGAAGTTGCAAACCTCCATTACAAAAATGTTCATATTGGCTCTATATATACAATCTCTGGTGGGACCATCAAAGCTGCTAATAAGTTTTACAATAAGTTGAATAGTCAAATGGAAATCACTTTGATGGATGATTCAAAGGTCACTCTTATTGATGATGACCACTTAATTCCACTACATCAGTTCTCTTTCACACCCATTAATGAGATCCTGAATACAAATAACAATTCTTTGATTGATGTAGTAGGAGTTGTTATATGTGTGGACCCTACCTCTACAATAAGAAGAAGAGATGGCATAGAGGTTTGTAGGAGGAGCCTCAAGTTGCTAGACATGTCTACCTCCACTATAAATGTGACTTTGTGGGGACAAGTGGCTCAAAAGGAAGGTGCACAGCTCCACGAACTATACCATGCACAAAAGTCGCTTGTGCTTGCTGTTAAAAATGGTCATGCTACAGAATATAATGGTAAGGTTGTGAGCACTTTAGTTACCACCCAGTTGTTTATTAACCCTGAAATCGAAGAAACGGCACAGCTATAGGCTTGGTTTGTGCAAGATGGGAATGGTCTTCTCACATCCACAACAAACCTTCTAGATGCACCCCCAATTCTTGAATGGAAGACCATTTCCAATGTCCTAGAAGAGTCTTTGGATACAACAAGACGCCCCCAGTGCATTGTAAAAGCAACAATAGTATTTATCAAATAGAATTCATTATGTTATCCAGCTTGCCCCATTAAGATTGAAGGGAAACAATGTAAGAAAATAGCTCTGCAAAGTGATGACAGAAAATGGTATTGTTCAAAGTGTGAAGTTACCTTAGAAGATTTTTAAAATTAAACTTCAAGATCACACAAGCACTCTATCACTAAACATATTTAAATGGGATAAGGGACTATCACTCAAAGGCTCAAACAACATGCATAGAAATTGATAATTCTATAATATGAAATGTGTGCAAGGATATGAGCCAAAATGAGCAGATACATAATAAAATCATTTTCGTTAGAGTGATATGAATCATGTATTATAGGCTTTGACAATGAAATATATTTTTTTGTAATACAATTGTATGATAGAATCAACTTTGAAGCAATAGGTGAATCAAATATGTTTTCTTGTTACTTACCAAAAAGTCATAAGCATAAATATTTCTTAATTTTCTTTTCTTAAATTTACATATCTATTTTTTTTTTTACAATTAATGGAATTCTCATCTAACAACATTTTGTTTCATTGCATACAAATTCCAAGACTTGAAAAGAGGAATTTCAAATGAAAGATTGGAAGATCAAACATTGAAAGCATATCAAAAGTTCATGGCTGAGATTGTTGCTGAAAGAGATATTGGAGCCCAAGAAATGTGCCATATGCTACAAAAATTACCCCTTGTTGTTTGCAATCGCAATTTTGTGTCATTGAATGTAGGCCAGAAAGTATTCCACCGCCTAAAAAAAAAAAGCAATGGTGGCCAGATATTGTCTAACTATATACAATCCTGCATGAACCGGCCATGTCACATAGAAAATGTATCACTAATTGAATCAGCCAGATCCTTCACATTTGTTGCTTCTCGAAAAGGATGCAAATGGCTGAATAGAAAAGAATAAGCAATTGTGCAGGTGTTTCCGCATTTCCATACCGTTCCAAAAGAAGACTCTGAAAACTTTGAAACCTTTTGTTGGAGTGAGTTACTTTTGTATAAACCTTTCCAAAAAATAAATGAAGATATAGGCCTTACCAAAGAAGAAATCATCAACAATTGGAAGCAAATGAATACACAAAAATACAATCCATGGAATGTTAATCACACTGAACATACTGAAAATGTTCTTGAAGACGGAAATTCTTTTGATGATGATATGGATCAACAAGAAAATGTAGAAATGAATGAATGGGGGTTATTATCTCAATTGGGCCTCACTAATAATCTAAACTTGAATGAACTTGATATGCTAGGTCGATGTGATTTTGATAACAATCACAATTGGGAAAATCATAATGTCCCTACAAATCTACATGATGTTTTTGTTCAATTTTTGCACACAAACAAGATGTCTCAACAAGATTTGCATTCCCCTTCAAATATGAACCACCACAACTATACATTATCACCCCAACAACAACTAGCACTGACTATAATAACAAACCACTCAATGGAGAAATGCTCTAACCAACCGTTACATATGGTCATACAAGGAACTGCTGGCACTGGAAAATCCTATCTAATTCATTGCATAAGAAATGCACTGCAAACTTCCATACCAACAATAGTAAACCCCCTCCTTGTTCTTGCTCCAACAGGAATTGCAGCATTTAATATACATGCCTCAACTATACATGCAGCCCTCAAGATTCCAATTAGAGAAATGAAACCATTACAAGGACAAGCATTGACAACATTCCAGGAAGACATGAAGAATATACAATACATTCTCATTGAGGAGATGAGCTTCATTGGGCCAAAAATTCTATTGAAAATTGATAGTAGGTTATGTGAAGCATTCCCCCATCAACAACAAACTTGCTTTGGTGGCATGTCTATAATTCTTGGAGACCTTGCACAACTCCCCCCTGTTATGGATAAACCTATCTATGCATCACACACAACTGCGAGAAACCTATGGCACAAATTTAATACAGTTGTTACATTACAAACAATGTTTAGACAAGAAGGTGATGATCCAATTCAAATACAATTCCATCAAACATTACAAAACATTCGCAATGTAGAACTGACAAAACAAGATTGGGACTTATTGATGACTCGCACCAACAAGCAACTAACAAATACTGAACAAAAAGATTTTGACCAATCAATACACTTATTTGCTACAAATGAGCTAGTAACATTGCACAACAAAAAAATGTTGAAACTACTAAATGTGCTTGTTGCACTAAGTCATGCGGAAAATACACAATCTAAACTAGGTGCTGATCATAGTGACGAGCAACTTCCCCAAGCGGTATTACTAAGCAAGAGTCAACGTGTCATGCTGACAACAAACCTATGGATCCAAGCTGGACTAGTAAATGGATTGTTTGGTCAAGTCAAAGATATTGTATATCTTGCTGGATCAAAACCACCTGCATTGCCTGCATATGTTACAGTCACATTTGATAACTACACTAGTCCACCGTGGGATGAAACAGACCCAAAAACTATACCAATACATCCAGTCACACGTGGCAACCGTAGAAAGATACTGCTAACCATGGCATGGGCTATCACTATACACAAATCATAAGGCTTTACACTAAATAAAGCCACAATCAATATTGGTACAACTGAAAGACAAGGCCTTATGTTTATAGCAATCTCCAGAGTCAAAGCCATAAGTGGCCTTTGCATAGAGCCTGCATTCTCTTTTGATCACTACTCCAAAATGAAAAAAAACCCATACAACATTATCAAGAAGAAAGAAGAAGCTTGCTTGCACTTGCTCTCACAACAACATTCTTAGGTATGTACAATTAATTACACACTCTCTCAAATTTATACATTTTTTATTATCCCCTCTTTGAATAGAGTATCAAAACTAAAACTAATCAACTACACAATTTTGGCTTTTGCAGGTGGTCAATCACTATTGTCTGTCACTTCTTAGACATTGCATGTCTTTAAAAAAAGACATATTGATGCTCTTATGTAAATTTGACTTGTTCAAACTTGCAATAAAATTTTCAAAGGGATTCTCTTCTTTATAGAGACCAAACCCAACAAAATATTGTACTGCTTGTACTGTACATATCCCTATATAGATATATTTTACTCTCACCACCTGTGTATTAAAATAATTCATTGATGCTTCTTCTTATTTTCCTATCAGCGCCTCCCTTGAACCCCCATTGGGTGCAAGTGCTAGTTTATCTTTATTTAGCCGATAGTGTCAGCTTTCAGCCAGATAGTTGTCTAACGCCGGAAAGTTGTCCCACGCCAGAACGCTGTCTCACACCTCGATATTCAGTTGCTGCTGGAAAGTTGTCTCACGCCGGGAAATTTGTGACTTGCCAAAAAATTGCACAGGGGATAAAATTTTACTCTTGCTCTCAGCTATCAGTCATTCCACCGTATTCTCTTTGATCTGGGCAAAATTGCAGAGGGGGAAAAAGTTTTGTCCTACTGGCAAATATGGGTAAATCCACCGCATTTTTCTTGAACCTACTACGAAGCTGCTTGGTGGGCGGCGATATTTGTTGTGATGCTCCATGGGAGCTGCTTCATCATCGCTGATATGGGCTATAAGTATGTTGTAGACTATTAAGCACTGTGATAGCTTGCAGGTCCAGTTTTTGCTTGCAGGTCCGGTTTTTTTGTTTACTGTGAATAGCTGTATGGAGATTGATTTCGGTTCATCTCATTTTTAAGAAATTATGCTCTTGTAGGCTTTCGTAAGATTTTTCTTGTGAACTCTACTCATTTTGGCTTACGGCCACCATTCAGAGAACGACGCTATTTGTGTAGTGAGTTTTGTATCTTTTTGTTTACATATTCAGTCCTGCATTTCAATTGATGTGTGGGTATTTGGTCTTAGCTGTAAGGAGATTGTTTTTGGTTCATCTCATTTAAAAAAATTCTACTCTTGTAGGGTTTCAGAAGATTTTTCCAGCAAACTCTGCATTTCAATTGGTGTGTGGCTATTTGTGTAGAATCTCGAGGTAAGGTTAAATGGCCTTCAAGTTGGGTATTCGGTTTTTGTTGTTCATCTTCTATCTAGAAGAGGATAATTGTAGATTTAAAATATTGTTCCACTATTGGTTTTGTTCATAGTGCTTTGCTTGATTGAGATTAAATGACCCACCTTCAAACATATCTGATCTCGACTATGTAGGTTTAAATGGCCCACTTGAAACATAGCTGGTGTCGACTATGTAGGTTTAAGTGATTTTTTGGTGTTTTTCCCTTAGGACGAGAATGTTAAATTTGAAGTGTTTGGGACTTATTGGATATGGATTGTGACTTACTGTGAGAGTCTGTAATTGCAT
This sequence comes from Sequoia sempervirens, assembly GCA_007258455.2. Classification (NCBI taxonomy): domain Eukaryota; kingdom Viridiplantae; phylum Streptophyta; class Pinopsida; order Cupressales; family Cupressaceae; genus Sequoia; species Sequoia sempervirens. Next base: position 609,446,003 of record VDFB02193867.1, read on the forward strand.
GAACTGTAAACCAACAAAGTACAAACATAGAATATACAAAAATTGATGTTCGTGTCAACATGCTTGGAAGGAGATGGTGAATAGCCTGAACAAGCTTATTGGTTCCTGCTGCTTCTTTAGGCTTGATATGAAGGATGCGTGGTTGTGGGTGTTCTTGTTTGGGACTAGGCAAAAACTAGGCAATTTTTTTTTTAAATTAATACATAAAATAAACTTAAATAATGTATGAGACATGTAAGGAATGAATTTGGAGAACACGCAAATCTATTTTGATCATAGTAGCATCACTCAGATTTGGTATTGACTCAGCAAACAAAAAGTATAAATGGAACTCAATTACTCAGAATTTAATCAAGACACTGAAACCAATGAAAATTTCATAAAATTAGGGGAAGAACACTGTGATTTTTATAGCAAGTCAAATAAAGGGAGAAAAAAAAATTCTTTTCTATCTAGGGCAGCCCAAAGCAATATTTATTTTTTACATTATAAAACCAGATCAGGGGTTTGGGGGTAGCAACTCTCAATAGGGCCATGGAGCAACACCCTTTGTGGAGTCTAGGGAAGCAGGGGTCTTCGAGGTTCATACTATTTTGCATAATTTTATTGTTTAACGGTTAACCAAATGCCAATAAATCCTTTTTCACCCAACAACCAATCCACTCTTCTGAGATCCTTGTGAGGAAGATGAAAATGATTAAAAAACACAAAAAAAGGGGGTTTTGACAATGTTTCTGATTTCCTTTGGCAGCCAAGTTGTAGGTGAAGACTTGCTGAGTTACTTGTGAAAAGCTAGCAAATTTTTTGTACAAAACTCAGCATGTGAGCTGCAAAAATTCTTTCTTTTTTCTTGTGAGTTTATTGAGGCTTACGGATGTTAGAATTATTATTTGGTATTACACCAGATCTGTCCGTAATCGAAGTTTCCTTACCAGACTTGATGCCATAGAGCTTTATTTGTTGTGAAACTCAAATTGTACTTTTCCACTCTTTGTGAGGAACACAAGTACTTACAAGAGTATTATACATAACCGATAGTATTTACAAGTTGATCCTAATAAGGGCCCAATTGTGGTAAAAGCTATATGGATAACTTCAATCAAGATCGAAATAAATAGTTTAGTTGAGTTTATCATAGATGGAAATTATAAGAGGCTAAAAGTCTATATGCAGCACCAGTTATATTATTAAGGAAGAAAGATTGGCTAGCAATAGATTACTGGGCATTGAATGAGAGAACCATAAAGAATAGCTTCCCAATGCCAAGTATTGATGATCTAATGGATGACTCACACAGGATGCAAGTCCTTTAAAAAATGGATAATATGTTTCCTGCTCACTTGGCTCTTCTTTTGAAAGGGAGATGCTAGATAATGACTAATGACTCTTGTTTAAAGTCCTGTGTTCCACTGATAATGTAAAAAAGTTCTTTTAGATATAATACAAGAACAAATTAAACAACATTCTGTTAGGGATATTATGCCAAACAAAATCAAATTCAATTCCAATTATTCCCTAGGAACTACATACTAATCAACTTGGAGATAGTTACTAAATATGCAGGAAGATACAAGGCAAAATTTAGCAACTACTGCAGTTTATTAAAATTATGCTACTACTCCCAAAAGCCTTTTGTACATTTTTGGTAGGAAGTCTGTGTTTCATGATACAAAATAATTTAATTCTTTGTTGTTATTTGATACATTATTCTTATCTTTTCTCGAACGGTAAAATATAGTTTTTTAAACCTCCTTATGATACATTGGGTTCACCTTTTCTTGTAACACTAATCATGCTATTTTTCAATGTGTAGACACAAAACAAGCCACTACTCTGTGCAAAGGAATTCGTTGTATATTTGTTTAGTTTGCTATTGCCCAGAAATGTACTCTGTCCACAGCATTGATAAACTATGTTTTATACTTGTAATATGCACACACAAAATAAGACACTGCTCTCTGCAGAGGAATTCATAACTATGTTTTAGAGTTGTCATAAAACATCTTCTTATACTTCCACTTTTTGTTGCATAAGCATGAATTGTCCAGTGATTTTAACAAATATGTTGTTATGATTCAATCTATAAAGTTTCCCAATTGAAGATAGGCTTTAGTAAACTTCTTTTCAACACATTTGTTGCTCTGTCAATAACAACTCGTAGACAATATAAGGTCTTCCCTTTTTTTAACAGTAATATGAATAGTTGTTATAGTGATATATGTATGATTTGTCTTTGGATCATATAATGACTTCAAGTACCGTGTAAGCTTTGTGCTATTAGTCTAAAAATTGATCAGTACTTGATGGGGTAGCTCACCTGCTATTTCTTTAGAGTGTTTTATAGTGTAGGATGTTTTTTCTTTAAAGTGTTTTACAGTGTAGGATCTTTTGTTTACAATAATGTAGTAGATTGTTCAAAGTTTCCTAGATCAGAATCTCTGCTAACCTCTGTACCACATTTGCTTCTAAAGTATTAATCCTCTGCTAGCACAGATAAGCCATTTCTCTATAGCAGTGACCAATTCACTATTAGATTATGTATTAAATCTATGTAGTATGTATTCAATACCCGAACCACATAGTAAAACCATTTCTCTATAGCAGTGACCAATTCACTATCAGATTATGTATTAAATCTATGTAGTATATATTCAATTCCTGAACCACATAGTAAAACTCTTCTCTTAGGGACAGCGATTACTAAGACACTGTTGTGTGCATCACAAAATCAAATGCAAAGAAATGCACAATAATTCACACCAAATTATATTATACTATCGGCGTATTCCTTGCACCCCTCCGACCGCAAGTGCTAGTAAATTAGTCTATATATGTAAGAATATGCCACAAAAACACAAGGAGACTTAGAAAGCTTTGGCTTTGTCTCATTATTCTCTTAAAAAGAGATTCTTTGGCTTCGTCTTGTTTCTAACTATAATTTTGTTAAAAAGAGATGTAAGTAGCGGAGATTTATGCAATTTAAAGACTATTTATTTTCTCTTTATTAACTAAAAATTTATGAGTATTTAAATTTTTTTCAGATAAAATCATACTCTCATTAATGAAAATGTTATATCATAATATATTATATAAATAAAAAATTATAATATTATAATATCATTTTATTTATTTATTAATAATTTAGTATATTAATTTAATGTTTTATTTTCTTAATAATATAATTTAAGGTTGAAATATCAATGATATAATAGAATATTAAAAAAGTAATTATATAATTTTATGTTAAATATTAATTATTTACTATTTCAAATATTTTTAATAAATTTATTAAATAAAATTATATCAAAAAATATTAAATTATAAAAAATATAAATTAAACATAAAAATTTATTAAAATAAAATAATAAATTAAAAAAATAAATTGCTATGTAAACAAAATCAAACTTTAGACAAATATAAATTTTTAAATTATTTTAAAAGTGTTAAATTTTTAAAATAAATAATGTAATAGCTTTTAATTAAGGATTAGGACATAGAAAGTGGAGTGGATGAACACCATCCAATATAATAATTTCAAATATTAAAAAAGTTAAAAATCATATTTTACTTTAGAAAAATTAAATACAATATATGAAAATAAAATTATCAATTTTGATTGGCTTAAAATAAAAATATTAATCACTATGCTACATATTTATCTATAGTTCCATAAGAGGAACTAATAATTAAAATGTGTTTTATTAAGAAAACTTTCTAATATAATTATAATAAAAATTCAATAAAATATATAACTTTCAATTTAATTTTAAAATTTAATTTATTATAAAATAAAAAATATAAATAACATATTACAACATATTTCTAAAGTTTAAAGATTCCATATCATTTATTAAATTAATAATGTATTATTTGTTTTTTATCTTCTCTTTTTTTATTTTCTTTCAATTTTTATCATAACAAAAGATATATATTACTTATACTAAGCAAAAAGTATATATATATATATATGGGACAATTGGCTTTTGAAAAATCTCACTATTTTTATTTTAAATTATTAAAAATTAACAAAATTTAATTTCAACTTTGGAGCATTATTTCTTTAAAAAAATTAGCTAAAGAGAAATAATTTTGGAAATTTGAAAAGTTAAAAATTTTGCATTTAACTTTAATAAAATTAAAATATAATGTATAGAAAAAATAATGAATTTTGATTGTTTTTACCAAACCAAAACTGACTTTTTACCTTACCCAAAGAAAAAAGTCAAATATATATTTTTTAGATTTTAGCTAAGTAAAAATAAGAAGTGAATTTCCATTTGAAAAATGTGAGAAACCACTAAAAAGACACATCCCCACTACTAAAAAATGCAACACATGTCTTAGGCCAAGGAGCACTAAAGTAAAATAATATATGTAATGGATTACAACACTTCCACGTGTTTAGCCTTTTTTATTACACAATTCCAATAATTAAGGTTTTTATTCCTTGAGATCAAATGACAAGTAAAATAGTTAACGGAAGGGAAATATACAACATTGTAACTATTGACAAGGTTTTGGTCAACATGAATTCCCAATGATCATAATGTTAAAATCTTAGATTAGAAAAAAAGAGGTTAAAAAATTACATGACATTATAGTTGTTTTGAGTTGTTATATCATTGAAAAGACATCAAACTCATACCCCTCCCATTGAACTCACTCATTTTATTTATATTTTATGTGTAACAGTTTTGATCTTTAATGGCAATTATTACTTATTTTTCAACTTTCATAAATTTTTATAGCATGTTATCTTTGAAGTAAAGTCCAATGTAACAACCCCCATGTTCGTATTTTTTTGTTACTTTTTCTTGATGGATTATGATAACTGTGTATTTTTTATTGGATTGTTCATCCTATCATTATTTTGTATTGGCGCTCATGAGGTGCAATTATGATACTATTATCATGTTGACATGATTAGTTTTTGATAAAGGAAAAAACTGGTTTTACAGGGACCCGGAACCACCAAGTTTACAACAAAAGAAAGAGACGGACAAAAAAGTCCAGTGGAATAACAGGCTGCAATAAAAGAAAAAACTAGATAAAGCAGCATCCAACCAAAAAAGGCTAGGAAGGTCAATCAAAAAACCAGCCGAAACGCAAGCCAGAAAACCAGCAGCATCTAACCCAGAGTCTTCAGAACTGACTCATTCTCTACCTCCAGGTCCTTCGTATCCTAGACACCCTTCTTAAAATTTTGAATCATCTGTAGTGTGGGGGGTGCCTTCCTTTTAAGATTAGCCCCGGTTCTCTTAGAAATCCCAATATCCTCTTCTCGGTTTTGATCTTTCGTCTCTTCCAAGTCTACAACCAAGGACCCGTGTTGCGCTTTGTCCAATTTTTAGTCATGGCATTGATAATGATGGCATTATGTCTAGCCATCCTATTATTCTATTCAACAATTATCTTTACAATATTTTTCATTTTTTTCAAGTCTATTTCAATATGTCTGTCCTTACCCACATTTTCCTAGATCTCTTTACTAGCAATATAATCTTTACGCTCTACATCCTTCTTGCTTAGCGCTAAAACCTTAGCTCCCATTTCTTCCAGTTTACTCTAGAGGGCCCAGTTTTTTATTTTTAGGTCATTAATTTCATGAAAGACCCATTTTGACATTTTGATTAGTTATTATGCTGGATTATATGCTTATATGTTTATATATTGTTATCATTGCTTTTGTATGATTATGGACAGGAAAGGGATGATGTTGTAACACTCATACCTAAGAGGCTTAAGATAGCATGACCCTCTTCTTGATGATTGATGTTGCTTCAACTATATGATATATGTTATATGCACATGTATTGTTAGCTCTCAAAAACGTAGGTTTGAACCACGAAAGGTTGCCAAGCTTTCACAATGTTTCAGGGCAACAGAACAAGGTTTGAAACAATCAAACCTTCTACTCTTCAGGTGCTACTAGACCTAGGTGGGTGTACCTTTCTGAATAGTGCAGACTTAACTTATGATTATCTTTATAGAGTGTTTTGTCCACAATGGCAGATAACAGTGAGCAAACCAAACTCAATAGCTACCTTCTGATCTAAATCCTAAGATGCTTAATTAATAGATATAAAGAAACTGGAATGGATTCAAATAGTGAAATGCAGAGACTAGTGCCTTGTTGGGTAGGCAGAGTCAAATGAGATCAAGATGAATAGCACATTATGAGAAAACACAAATTATCTGGAATTTATGTGTTTACAACTTGTATAAACTTGCAACAATATGACTACTAAGTTCTACTTCAATAATCCACGATGAATTTCTCTGATTACAGTGATCAATAAAAGGATTTAATCTTTGCTTGAAAGAACCAGTTGATTAATCACTCAAATACATCAAATGTGTATTGATAAATCGAACATAAACTTGTTATGTCAACTTAAATAACCAGAAAAACCAATCATGGAGACAACTTAGCAGTATTTTTTATTTTAACTCAATAGATAACTGACACCAGAAAAATGTAGCAACATCAACTAAATCTCATAAATACCTCCATTGTGAAAATCATGCAACAATAGCCCCTGGTCTGATGATTTTATTCTAATGTATCTCCTTGCAGTGTATCGAAAAATCTAATCTCTGGTGGAATCAATTAAAAATTACATCATGCTTATATACACACCAGCATGAGAAAATATCAAAATACAACATCATGTCAGCCCAACACCAAATTCAAGCTCCAAAATACGTCGGCCTACAACAATTATTCAAATAGATTCATGTCGGCCACAATGGTGAACTTCAGTTTTTTTTTTACCAGCAAGAAATCGGCAGGACAAATCACAACCTATGCCAAAGGCAATTCAAACGCTTATCGCTCCGCCTATATCATGCTTTCACATTCGCTGAGACAGGGGCTCATCTCACACCGAAGCAATCCTTTCATTTTGTTCACAGTCGTCGTAGCTTATCACTTTCAAGGACATGTCTCAAAGATTTAGACCAAGCTTCACCGAAGACATCACTAACATTCAAGTTGTTGTGATATTCCAATGGTTACATTGAAGTCAAGGAGTAGCCATATGCCTTTCTTTTGTTTCGGTATAGCCAACCACAATCGGTGAGATACTACATAGAAAGTCATCAGTTATACTGAAAGTAAACCTTTTACATTTTTGCTATGTCATTGTAACCCTTTGCTTCTCCTGCCGAAGAACACCAATCATGTGTATCGCTATAGCATACCGCTCTTGGAGATGTTATAGAGGTAGCATTGGGTTACACCAAGAGCCTCCCATATAGCCACATGTCGGTGTAACATAAAAATTCTTTCACCAACCGCCGGCCCTCATGCATCTTCGCCAAGACCCAAATGTTCCTATACCAACAAAGGCCACCCATTCAATACATGTCACTATAGCCTGTTGCTCTCGGGGAAACCTTATGTAGATGATATAATGTTTCACCGAAGGCTTCAAAGTCAACCCGAGTCACCGAGACAAAGCATTTCCTATGCCAAAATCCATTCCTTACCCACATGTCTTTGCCGAGACATTTCAAACTTGGGGAGACGTAACATAGAACTCTATGCGTTACACCGAAAGGCCTCAAGCATATTATGTCATTGAGAGAAGAGAAATCTCCTATCGAAAGGCACTTTAAACCATGTCGGCAAAACCTGACCCCATCGCCATGACCACAAACTAAAATATAAGTCTCACCGAAGCATCAAATCCTCCACCACCAGTTAGCATAACAAGATGACATCATCGAGACCTTTCAAAAAATGGTATAACTCACGCCGAAGATAGCCAAACATCAATAGATGCCCTCGTATGAACTAATTGCAGAGACAATGAGAGTTTGCCAAAACATCAGCCCGATAGCCAAAACTCTCACTGATGTGTAACATATGCCAAGCGATTGGTGTGACAATAGATATTCACTGTGACACTGTGCCGAAAGAAAAACTCTTTGCCGATATGAAAACTTATACCAAGCGGTCGGTGTGACAATCGATAATTGTTGTGACACTGTGCTGAAAGAAAAACCCTTTGCCAAAGGAAAACCACTTTAAAACCTCATCGCTAAGACATCCAATTCGGCGAAATATTAACCTAACCGCCAAGATAAATACCGATAGAAGCCTCTGTAGTTGCCAACACAAGAGAAATGTCTTACCGACAACCTGCAACAAGAATTAATGAAAAATACATAGGTCGGGGAGACATTTGGATACTTATGCCGATATGAACCAGAATGCAAAAATGCATGACACAACAGGCTCAAAGGGGAAATGAGGCAAAATATGGAGGAAATATGCATGAAGAGAGGGAAATGCATCAAAGGTAGGACTCACTTGGAGGATTATGAGTAAAATCAATCATGTGAAAATATCAATTTTTATAATTCCAATAGTGGCTCTATTTGGGGATGATTGAGTGTAAGATCAATGCAAGGATCCAGAATCTCTGGGAGAGCAAACCAGACAGAGAAAGAACCAATGAATAGCAATGGAATGAATGGCAATGGAAATTGATGTAGAGAATGCAAGATGGAAGTGGAAATAGATGCAAAATGAATGCAAAATGGAAGTGAAGTGGAAATTGGAATGGAAATGAATGCAAACCTAAACTACTTTGCATGGAGAATAATTTTAAAGAGGACCATCAAGAGTTGTCCATGCACTGGCAACCCTTAATCCTCTGTGATGCTCAAGAGAAGAAAAGCTTCAAGAATTTCCCATGAATAGGAAATTCCTGATCTTCACCAACCATGTTTTGCAAATAGTATGAATCTTCACCCCCTTTTCTGACAACAACAAATGGTCCTAGCTAGAGAGCTTCAAATTTACCATGTTTTCCCTTCTCCTGATACCTTGCATTCCACATTAACACCAAGTCATTCTCTTCAAATTTTCTATTCTTTGCCTTCTTATCAAACAGATATTTCATCTGTGCCTGTAACTTCATGTTTTGATTTTGGGCCTCTCTTCTTACTTCATCAAGTTTAGCAAGTTGTTCCATTCTGTCCTCCATAGTCTTGGGAACTTCCAAATCTTCCTGTAAAACAAACCTATAGACTGGTAACAAGTTCTGCAAAGGCATCCTGGCTTGTGCTCCGTATACTAATTCAAATGGTGATTTTCCAATTGCCCTTTTCATGATGATCCTATCAGCCCACACAACCAGTTTTAGCTTTGAATCCCAAGCTTTCTTGTTATTTTCCAGCATCCTTTTTATAATATTTAAAAGACTTTTATTGCTAGAATCTACTTGACCATTAGCTTGTGGATGATATGGAGCTGCATAAGAAATATTAATGCCATACTTATCACAAAAGATTTTGAATTCATCTTACCTGAAACACATCCCATTTTCTGTGATTATCTTTAATGGAGCACCAAATCTGGTGATAATATTGTCCATCAAGAAATCAGTTACTACCTTACTTGTAGCCTGCTTGGTTGGAATCGCCTCCACCCATTTTATAAAATAGTCAGTGGCAACTAGTATCCATCTATGTCCTCCACTTGACCTCTCTTGTATCTCTCCAATAAAATCAATTCCCAATTGATGAAAAGGGGCATCCGCTTGCAAAGGTCGAAGTGGAAAAGCACCTTGATACTTCAATTTACTAGAAAATGTTTGACAAGCTTCACACTTCCTCACATGTGTAAAGGAATCATTAAAAACTTTTGGCCAATAATACCCAACCCTGAAAATCTTGTGTGCAGTTGTCTTTACTGAGTAGTGACCCCCACAAACTCCTTCATGCATTTCACTTAGAACATGCTTGGCCTGCGATTCATCCAGACATAATAATAATATGCCATCTCTGTTTTTCCAAAAAAAATCTCCATCAATGAAAACATACTTTGATGCATGTAACTTCAAAGTTCTCTTTTGGTTGTCACTTAGCCCATCTAGACACTTCATGTACTTAAGATAATGCATAACATCAGTATACCATGGAGTGTGCTCAATGCTTGCAATTGTAGCCCCTTCCTCAACATTGCAGATCTGATTTGCCTCAATATTGGTTTCTGCCATCAGTCTTGCCAAACCTTGGCCTCTAACCAGCTTAGTGATTTGTATCTCCATATCGAACTCTTGAATCTTGTTGATCCACTTGCACCTTTTTCCTGTGACTTCAAATTATGTTAAAATGTCTTTGACAGCAGCATGAGGGACATAAGCGATTACTCTTGCTCTAATAAGATATGGTATGAATGCCTTTACCGCTTTCACCAATGAAAATGCTTGTTTCTCCATTATTTTATACTTCAGTTCAAACCCCTGTAATGATTTGCTAAAGAAAGATACAGGCTGTTCATAACCATCAGTATTCTTCTGTAACATAACAGTAGCAATAGTATGCATTGAAGCAAAAGAAAAAATCTGAAAAGGCTTTGCAAAATCTGGAGACTTAAGCACAAGAGCCTCTTTGATAGCCCTCTTAATGGACATAAAAGCATCCACAGTTTCAGCAGCCCAATCAATCTTTTGTCCTTTCTTCAACATTTTAGATATGGGTTTTTCAAGATATTGCACATGATCTTCAACCTTCTTTGAGTAAGCAGTCAAGTCATCTTGATACACCACTATGATAATGTTAATCAAATCAGCAAATGCAACATCCATGGCTCTTTGGAAAGTTGCTCCAGCATTAGTGAGACCAAATGGCATTCTTATGTATACATATGTTCCCCAAGGAGTAGTGAATGTTGTCTTGTATTTCTCAGATTCCTTGACTTTGACTTGATTGTATCCAGAAAATCCATCCATCATAGACAATAACTCACACCCTGTCACTTTATGCAGTATGGCTTCCATATTGGGTAGAGGATAATTATCCTTATGAGACGCCATGTTCAGATTTCTAAAGTCAACACACAATCTGATGTCACCATTCTTCTTTCTTACAGGAACTAGATTTGAAACCCAGGTTGAATGTCTAATTGGTTTAATGATTCCTCCCTCCCTGAACTTAGTTAATTCCTCCTGCATCTTAGGCTCCAATATTGGATTTATTGGTCTTTGCTTCTACCTAAAAGCCTTGGCGTCTGGCTTCAGTGGTATTTCATGCTGAAATAAATCTTCCCTATATGCTTTTAGATCTTCATATGACCAAGCAAAAACATGTTTGTACTTTCTCAGCAATTCTATCAGCATTCTTCTAATTGCAAGGCTAATCTTCTTTCCAATGTAAACCTTTCTTGGTGCTATGTCAGTCCCCAAGTTGATTTCTTCAACTTCTTCCTTTTTGACTGGTATTTTCTTCATTAGAGATCTATCACTTCCATCATATACCCTTTCCAATGCCACTAGACCCTTGGGCAATTTATTTGTTTTGAGCTGTAAGATCTCCTTTCCAAGCACAGTTAGTTTGCCATCTACTTCTTTGACAAAAGCATTGAAATCAATCTCCTAAGCTTCATACTGATCCACGCAATGAAGAAATTTCAAAAGATCATCATCATCATTGAAAACTTGCCAGCTATAAATGTTATCAGGAACAACAGGCCTCATCTTGAACTCAATCTATGATACACCAACCAGTGTGATATCATCCCTTTTCAGTGCTACATTTGCTAAAAAATCAGCCATTATGTTTTTTGTCCTGTCAATCCACTCAATTGAAAAAGCATCAAATAATTCAATTGTGTCCCATACAACATTCCTATATTGTTTTAATCTTTTGTGCTTTGCTACATATTTTGATTTAACCTGTTAAATGACCAACTCATAATCGCCCAAAACAGCCAGCAACTTAATCTTGTGTTTCACAGCTATGTTCAAACCTGTCAGTAAAGCTTCATATTCTGCCACATTGTTTGTACATTCGAATGCTAACAAGAAAGAATATTTAAAAGTAATACCTCTAGGTGAAACAAATACAATCCTAGCTCCATTACCTTCTTGGTTGCAGGCCCCATCAAAATACATCTTCCAGACACCATTGCAATCAAGTGCAGCATGTTTCTCAATTGGGTCACTATTCGCTAATTATGGCTGAGCTGGTTCAATCCTAAAATTCCCCAGGTCAACATCACAGAAACAATTGATCTAATCTTGTGGCACATTTTCAACAAGGTGGTTCATTCTTGGCTCTCTGTATAACTTGACCTCCTGACCATTCACTAGTATAGTAGCATAAGATAAATCAAATTGAACATTCCCACCTACAGTTGCAGTCCACTGTCTTGACAAAAGCATCCCGAATTGAGGAGGAGTATCAATAACTGTTATGTCTATATTATATGTTGCCTGCGGATATGTAGCTAATTTGACTTCAACATCTTTTATAATACCAACTACAGGAACAGGTCAATTATCCATAGCATAACACTTCCCTTCACATGTATCAACCCACATTCCAAGCTGTTTCATTACTCCTACTGGCATAATGTTTATAGCAGCACCAGAATCTATCATACAATTCCTCAGCAACTTATTATTTATTAGCAATATGGTAAAGAAGGGATGCACTTGAGGGGAGGTTGTTAAAACATCACCTAGACAAACCTCTGAATTACTTATCTTTTCCTGCCTATTGACTTCTTTAGAATTCATATGTTTTTCATTCCCATTTGTAATCAATTTAACAGCACTATCTTTGTACTCCTTAATTTTCATCAATTCAATTAATGGAACAGATATTTTTACCTGGGATAACACCTAGGTGAAATCAAAAGAAGAACCCTCCGTCTTGACAATCTTCCTCTATTCTAGCGCTTCTCCTTTTCTTTCCTCTTTTTCTATTTTACTAGGCTGATCAGACCTTTGCAGTTCCTTATGTAATTCTACAATTTTTTGTTCTTCTTTTCAATTTTATCATGCTGCTTGTTTTCTGGCTTCTTTACAGTTTCCTGTGTTTCTTTTTGGTCCTTTATAAAAATTCCCCCAGGAACTCCATCTGGCTCATTTACTTTTTTGTTTCTCAACCAGTACTTACTTCATGCTTGCTCAACTGCAGCAACAGTAATTCTTTTTATTTCATCTGCTATAGGTCTTCTCACATTGCATTGAACAGGTGCCTCAACAGGAAATGACTCTATGTAATCTTCATCAGAATTATAAAAAATCTGCTGCTCAGCCATATGGACATTATACTTCTGATTGGAGACATCATATTCATAACCTTCATCTTCTAAAAATGAGTTTCTTTCTTTAGCATGGTGAAGAATATTTGAAGTCAAATATACCTTGTGGTCTTCTCCATCGTTTTCTATCAACATTCCCTCCTCTTGCATCTTCTGAGCTACAACACAATAGTCTGGAGAATGTGGCTAATTACAGACTTCACAAAAGTAACTATTACTCACCATGTAAGTCCCTTTCTTGCTCAGTGGATCTAGAGTTTCTTTATTTCTGGGCCTAGCTGCCATAGGTTTCCCATCTTTCCAGTCTATATTGTAAGGAATATCATGCAGCCTTAGCCTTTCATTTATGTTTTCATTTATGTATGTGTTCTCTTTTCTGTACTGATAATTATTTTGCTAGGGAGGCCTCGGGTTGTCTCTCTTATTAGTTACAGGTCAGTAACCTTCCTGTTGTTTTCAATTGTCAATGCAACTTTCTGTGCTTTAGCCAAGTCTCTTGGAAATCTATTTCTCAGTTTGTACCCTATTTTGGGATCAAATGCACTTAAATAAATACTCAATGCAGCAGAGTCTATCAACCTTGATCTAGGAGGGACTTTAGTATGCAACTTGTTGAATTTACGGTTGAAATCATAGATTGAATCATTCTAATTTTTCTGAATCCTCACCAATTCATGAAGAGTTGCATCTGGAGCACTTTGATTCCCAAATTGTTCTAAGAATTTGTCTTGAAATGCTTGGAGAGAATCAATTGGAATATGCTGGCAAGCTGTTAAACCAATCCCTAGCATCTTTGATAAGTGACATCATAAACAGCCTCATGTGCAAATCTTCATATGGCATACCAATATCTTGAATGGTCATATTGAAATTCCTTAGGTGTTCCTCAGCAGTAATTGCATTGTTCCCTACAAACTTGGGAATCATACTTCTCCAGCTACCATCCATAGGGTAAGGGCATGGATTGAAACCTGCCAAATCAAACTGCCTAATCATCGTTGTGTATTGGTGAGGGGGAGGTGTAGGTGGATACTGATACTGATGTAAATGATATGCATTATGCTGAGGGATGTGTTGCTAACTAGGAGGGGGATGCACATTCACATGCTGTTTGGGAATATGAGGTGGCTAATTTGGCTGCCTGTAGTGATTCCCTATCTGATGGTGAAGAGAATTTTTCTGATTGGAGGAACCTGCACCATGATCACCTTGCTTGTGAGGTGGAACATATTTTGAACCTCTAGCTATTTGATCAGTAATTTGGGATTTTTGCAATTTAGCCTCTAGCTCCCTTATTCTCTTCTCTTTCTGTTCCAACAGTGCTTTTGCTTCATCTGGAAGCTCATGATCAGCAACGATATTTTGGCTATTCTTCATCTTCTGATCATATTCATGTTAAACTTTGAGTCGTTCAGGCTCGAATCTAGCTTCAAACTCAGCCTGCTTCTTAGCTTCAAGCTCAACCATTTCCTGAGGATTGTAGAATGGATTTAATTTCTCTTTAGGGGTATAGGGATTTGTACCTAAATTATCTCTCCACGTGTCATAATGATCATAAGTCTCAAGATGTGCACTAAATGTTTTATCCTTATCTATCATGCACATATCTTCATTTATTCCTTTTCCCTTATCAACTCTGTCACCCTTATGTGTCCACTTACTGCTGCCAGTAGGAACTCCAGTATGACCTCCCCTGTACTAAGATCTTCTTCCATTCATGATGAACAGATGCAAAAATTAGGTCAGAGTCGCCACTCACTTTAATCAAAATGAGAAAAATATTCAATATTTCTTGTTCCCAGCGGAGTCTATTCAAGATTTCTAACTCTATGATTAAGGCCTCGATTCTAATTGATCCCCAGCGGAGTCACCAATTTGTTAGTTGTGTGACTCAGATGGGGAGCTACAAACTACACAATTATGAATTTCTATTTGAATATCTGATTTAAAAATTTGTATGACTCTATAAGGCAAGGTTGTCTGCCACCAGAGTTTCTCAAGTTATTCCCTAGTGGAGTCGCCAATTTGTTAGCTCGATCAAAAATGCAGGTTTGAACCACGAAAGGTTTCCAAGCTTTCACAATGTTTAAGGGTAACAAAACAAGGTTTGAAACAATCAAACCTTCTACTGTTTAGGTGCTACTAGACCTAGGTGGGTGTACCTTTCTCAATAGTGTAGACTTAACTTATGATTATCTTTATAGAGTGCTTTGTCCACAATGGTAGATAACAGTGAGCAAACCAAACTCAATAGCTACCTTCTAATCTAAATCCTAAGATGCTTAATTAATAGATATAAAGAAACTGCAATGGATTCAAATAGTGAAATATAGAGACTAGTGCCTTGTTGGGTAGGCGGAGTCAAATGAGATCAAGATGAACAGCACATTTTGAGAAAACACAAATTATATGGCATTTATGTGTTTACAACTTGTATAAACTTGCAACAATATGACTACTAAGTTCTACTTCAATAATCCACAATGAATTTCTCTGATTACAGTGATCAATAAAAGGATTTAATCTTTGCTTGAAAGAACTAGTTGATTAATCACTCAAATACAAAAAATGTGTATTGATAAATCAAACATAAACTTGTTATGTCAACTTAAATAACCAGAAAAACTAATCATGGAGACAACTTAGCAGTATTTTTCATTTTAACTCAACAAATAACTGACACCAGAAAAATGCAGCAACATCAACTGAATCTCATAAATACCTCCATTGTGAAAATCATGCAACAATAGCCCCTGGTCTGATGATTTTATTCTAATGTATCTCCTTGCAATGTATCAAAAAATTTAATCTCTAGTGGTATCAATTAACAATTACATCATGCTTATATACACACCAGCATGAGAAAACATCAAAATACAACATCATGTCAGCCCAACACCAAATTCGGGCTCCAAAATACGTTGACCTGCAACGGTTATTCAAATAGATTCATGTCGGCCATAGTGGTGAACTTCAATTTTTTTTTTTTACTAGCGAGCAATTGGCAGGAAAAATCACAACCTATGCCGAAGGCAATTCAAATGCTTATCGCTCCTCCTGTATCATGCTTTCACATTCGCCGAGACAGGGGCTCATCTCACACCAAAGCAATCCTTTCATTTTGTTCACAGTCGCCGTAGCTTATCACTTTCAGGGAGATGTCTCAAAGATTTAGACCAAGCTTCACTGAAGACATCACTAACATTCAAGTTGTTGTGATATTCCAATGGTTACATCGAAGTCAAGGAGTAGCCATATGCCTTTCTTTTGTTTTGGTATAGCCAACCACAATCGGTGAGATACTACATAGAAAGTCATTAGTTATACCGAAAGCAAACCTTTTACATTTTTGCTATGTCACTGTAACCCTTTGCTTCTCCTATTGAAGAACGCCAATCATGTGTATCGCTATAGCATACCGCTCTCAGAGACGTTATAGAGGTAGCATCGGGTTACACCGAGAGCCTCCCATATAGCCACATGTCGGTGTAACATAAAAATTCTTTCGCTGACCGCCATCCCTCATGCATCTTCGCCAAGACCCAAATGTTCCTATACCAACAAAGGCCACCCATTCAATACATGTCACTACAACCTGTTGCTCTCGGGGAAACCTTATGTAGATGATATAATGTTTCACCGAAGGCTTCAAAGTCAACCTAAGTCGCCGAGACAAAGCATTTCGTATGCCGAAATCCATTCGTTACCCACATGTCTTCGCTGAGACATTTCAAACTCGGGGAGACGTAACATAGAACTCTTCGCATTACATCGAAAGGCCTCAAGCATATTATGTCGTTGAGAGAAGAGAAATCTCCTACCAAAAGGCACTTTAAACCATGTCAGCAAAACCCAACCCCATTGCCATGACCACATACCGAAATATAAGTCTCACCGAAGCATCAAATCCTCCACCACTAGTTGGCATAACAAGATGGCATCGCTGAGACCTTTGAACGAATGGTATAACTCATGCCGAATATAGCCAAACATCAATAGATGCCCTCGTATGAACTAATCGAGGAGACAATGAGGGTTCGCTGAAACATCAGCCCGATAGCCAAAACTCCTGCCGATGTGTAACATATGCCAAGCGGTCAATGTGACAATAGATATTCGCTGTGACACTATGCCGAAAGAAAAACCCTTTGTCGATATGAAAACTTATATCAAGCGGTCGGTGTGACAATCGATAATCGCTGTGACACTGTGCCGAAAGAAAAACCCTTTGCGGAAGGAAAACCACTTTAAAACCTCATCGCTAAGACATCCAGAATTCGGCGAAATATTAACCTGACTGCCAAGATAAATACCGACAGAAGCCTCCACAGTCGCCAACACAAGAGAAATGTCTTACCAACAACTTGCAACAAGAATTAATGAAAATTACACAGGTCGAGGAGACATTTGGATACTTATGCCGATATGAACCAGAATGCAAAAATGCATGACACAACGGGCTCAAAGGGGAAATGAGGCAAAATATGGAGGAAATATGCATGAAGAGAGGGAAATGCATCAAAGGTAGGACTCACTTGGAGGATTATGAGTAAAATCAATCATGTGAAAATATCAATTTTTATAATTCCAACATGTACTTTGATGTGTGATTTGAGTGATGCAGGTACTGGGTATGGACTCCGCCTGGAATCACAGGCCTAAGCATACTCTTATTCCTAGATGGTGCTTACTAGAGATAGTCATAGGCCCTATACCCTAGCCTAGCCCACTTACCCTGTTAGTGCAGTGTTCCAGTGTGGTTGTCTTATCATTCGATTACCTAACGGTAATGTCTGGATTGCCCCATATAGTCATGTGTAGTTTTCTAGGGTGGTTTGTTGAGCCTTTTCTCATTGGTTTCTATTGATTGTTCAATGTGGTTATTTTGACATCGTTATGGAGTTTAAATATGGCATTTTATAATACTAGATTAAATGGAGATTTAAATTGTTATAACCATGTGGTTTTAAATATGTTGTTTTAAATGAATTTTAGTAATCATTATGAGAGAATGATATATTTCATTAAGTAATTTAAATGAGTTTTTTATGTCTTTGTAGAGTTTAATATTTTAAAATGGATTTTTTAATTTTTTAGAAATTAGATTTTTATAAAGGATGAAAAGAAAGTCAGTTTTTATATATATTTTATTTCATTTTCAGTTTAACTCTTTTATGGGTACGTGAGGATTTTAAATGGTAATTAAAATCAGATTTTAAAGAAAGGAATGAGTCTTTTTTTTTTTACCTATGCTTTTTGATGGATATTATGGGAGGAAAATCTGAGTTTTAAAGCAGGAAGAATCCTACACTTCGAGGATGGAAAATTTTGTGAAGACTTGTTTTTTGTAGAGAATTTGGTAGGCAGTATGCTTTTGGTTGCATCCCACCATCCACCCTTTGTTGCTCAAATATGAAAGCAGAAGGTCACGGTAAAGAGAGTTTTTGTTGTTTGCATATTAGGGGCGGACTAAGGTACTCTCCTCATTCTAATTCTTGAATCTCTGAGCTGAATACTTGTTCTTGAGTAGGAGTTAGTATAGATTTGTTATCTTTTTCCATTTTAATGGCAAATCTAGTTTTAAACTCTTCTTTGCAGTCATTTGTTTCCAGCTTAAACATTAGGCATGAGACACTGTATTTCTTAAATCAGCCCTTATTGCCTATCTTAAAATATAAAATAAACATGGATTTCAACTTGAAACATGAAAACCTCAAATGGGTCCATCTCCAAATAAATTTCTGGGTAGTTTGAATTTTTGGCAAATTTGTGCCAGCCTAAAGAAAAATGTTTCAATTTTAAACTACACTTTATCCTCATGTCATAAATGTAAAATAAAGGTGGATTCTATGTAGAAACACCCATATCTCAATTGGGTCGTTGTCAAATTTGATTTTTGGGCACTTTCATTTTTCATGTTTTTGCCCAACTTAGTATAAAATCATTTTTTTTAAAACAACACCTTATATCTAGTCATAAACTTAGAAACCAAAGGTGGAATCCAACTAAAAACACCAAAATACGAACTGGGTCATGGTCATATTTCAGATCTAGGAACTTTTTATTTTGAGCATATTATGCTGACGGACCTGTCATCAACATTGTCATCAGCATTGTTATGTATTAGTTACTATCATTTTTTATGCCTAGTTATATCTGGAGTTGTCTGTAGTAGCTTGTGAAATTAATTAATTCATGATGGAACATGGATTTTTTTATTATCTTAAATGACATAAATTGTTTCATTAATTGGCTGATTTAAAAGATTGATTAACAAATTTACTTGGTTGTTTTAATCGATGTTTTCATAGATTTTAAACAAAATATTTCATTCTTTTATTTTGTAATTTCATTCCTCATTAGTTAAATGAGATGAGATTGGTCTAGGTAATTAGAGTGGTCTTTTGGAGTGACTCTCTATAGGCTCGGGGCCCGCAAGTGGCTACTAGGGGAACTAGTAGTAGTGTAATAGTAAACAAGTGATAACATTATAAAATATTGGGGTAAAAACACTAATAAGATAATGAGTCCTTGCATGGGGATGCACTCGAGAAGTCCTATCTGTCTACGGGGCATTGATTCGAGCATGATTGAGTTTTCTCATCTGTATGAGGGGTGTAATTGGTTTCGTGTGGTGCCATCTCTTTGAGTATAGATGATGATACTCCATCTGATTTATACTCTAGTATCTAGTACCTTAGTAGTCATGAGTAGTACCCAACCCTTGATTGGATGAGCATCTCTATGTTATGACATTGGCTTTATGCATTTTCTTCCATGTCTGCTCTATGATTGATGTGAGTGTTGGCCATATTGTATACCCTTACTTTGTTACTTCTCTTTGGGCCTTGTGACTACCTCTGAGCATAGTGGGGTGGTCTCGTATGAGTCCACATGGTTGGGAGGAATTGCCACTACCATTGGGGACTAGTGAACAAGTTATTGAAGCACCAGTTGGAGATGTTCTCTCTCTCTCGCTGTTACTTTATCAGTTGTTGTACTCATTCAGTTATTGTATCATATTCATGGCTATGCCATTGTACTTTTATATTCTTTTATGTAATTGTACTCTCTTGAGAGAGAAGATGTAATCATATAATTTAATGAGAAGAAATGAGATGCTTCTTATTTGGCTTATAGATTCCGGTGTGGGTATCAGATCCGCTTGTACTATGATGATTATGGATTCATGTTTATAATTGGAAATGGGATATAGGAACATTTGGGTTGGTGTTTAAAATGAATGTAGTTTTAACAATGTTTCCTCTGGAGAGTGATTTAGTCCTCTCTTGTGGGTTGTACATTCAACCATACTTGGCCATGAATGTTGTCGACCTATTGAATTGACAACCATCTTATTTGTATGTTATCACTTTATATTCAATTTTTTTTATCTTGTCCTCCTTTGGCTCTTACCCTTCAGGGGTTGTGTAGTGGGATGTCACATCCAAATTGAATGCAATAATGATTTTAGATACCCAATTATTGCTATTTGGCAAGTGTTTGAGATGAGAAATATCTACAATGAGAACTATTTTACATTTGTTAAAGAAAAATTCTTAAGTACCTTAAGATTGTCTTCCTTTTCTATGACAAGCCAACAAGCATTATTTCTATTCAAGGAAGTCTCAACACAAAAAGAAAATAGTGAAATGGAAAGAGGTTCTATTGATAAATGTTCAATATAGTTAGACAAATTACTCTTCACTACATCAATTTAAGATTGTACAATTTTAATTCTCAAACATAAAGCATCTTCTAATAAATGAAAGTAACTAATACATCAGATTGACATATATGATAAGATTAGTTTCCTATCTCTCTCATATAAATCTACGAGTACAAAGTTGCTAACATTACACTAGACTCATCCTTCTATGAAATTCTATCCTTTGTGTTCACACTCGTGCTTCTAAAATAATATTCGATATAATTATGTATGCCAATACAACTTTACTATAAAACAAATCCTGTAACTCCAATTCTATATTCTCTAACCTTTCTAAATTCTATCTTCCACAAACCAAAACAAAAATAACAAAATAAATACCAACTTCTACAAAACAGTTATTCCAATTCTAACAAAAATGAATCATTTTTTTTTGTGAAATGTTCAAAGTTTAGTAGAAGTGAAAATGAAGGCAACCAAGAATCCATTCGTTGTTTAAGAAGACAATTCTAGAAGCTTCTAAAACAAGTGGTGTAAAATGGAAAAGCTATATTATTTAAAGTAAACCTGAGACCGATGTTCCACTTTACAAGCACTGTAAATTCACCTCAACGTTTTGTCAGCATCCATTCAAAACCAGCTTCTCATGTAGAAAAGATGTTTACAAAAAGAAGGTAAGGACTACAAATACAGGCAGAAAAATCTTATTGGCTATGACATTCACAGGCAGTTGTCCACGAGGGATCCCAAAAATGTTTGGCTTAACTTTACCTCTCTTACTTAAGATCAATTGCATTGAATGTTGCAGGTCGTGAGGCCATCCCATCCCCATTTCTCACGTTGTTTCTATGGGACAACAGAAATCAATAATACTGTTATGAAGCCAAAACCATAACCAAGAACAACCTGCATTATATCGTCTCATTATGCTCTTGTTTAGCAAGGGGTTTCATAATTTTTAATTTTTAATTATTTATAAAAATGAAAGAATGAATGAGTGTTTTTATAATACTTTGGAGAGTAGTGAGTAGTTAATATATTTATGAGATACAGATTTATGTAATTAGGCATGTAAGCTTTTTTTAAGATAATTTTTTGTGGATTTTTGATAAAAAACAAGTTTATTATTTTATATAGTCTTGTATTTTTAAAGAAGGTTTGTCTTTATATTTGATATTGATATCATTTGGTAGTTCATGAGGTAATTTCATTTTGTCTCTAACAATCTCTTATATATTTAAACTATTTAATAGTCAAATCATCAATTTCACATCTCATTCTAGCACAAAAAGACAAATAGGAGAGTACCCAATTGTGTTGTTGTTCAACAAAATGTTTATTTAATTTTTCCCTTTTATCTATTACTTGTAAAGTTAAAGGACTAGTAATCATTATGTTCAACAATAACTCTAAGAGCTTAACTTGTGCTAGGGAGCTATTTTTTCTGGATTTAACTATGTTAGAGATGCAAATAACCCCACACAATTAAATTCAGAAAAAATAGTTCTCTCATCAATATGGCTTGTGGAAATGTAATGTCTCTAATTAACTTGTGTTTTTAGACAAATTAGTGAAAGCATAACTTATAGGATTACATCATTGATAATTAGACTGAAACAATAACTCTAAGAACTTAACTTGTGTTTTTAAATAGCTTAGTGAAAGCATAGCTTATATAATTACATCATTGATGAATTAGACTGACACAATAACTCTAAGCAGTTAATTTATGTTTTTAAATAGCTTACTAAAAGCATAGCTTATATGATTACATCATTGATGACTTAGATGGACACAATAACTATAAGAACTTAACTTGTCAATGGAAACATGGTGAAATTTTTGAAAGGGAAAGGAGAACCCAACATGCACCTTACAACATCTTATATTTTTCTTAAACATATATTCATAACCTTGATGCAAGCACATACTACTATGCCCTTAAAGCAGAAATAGACATAATTGATTTCCCATCTCATTAACCCTTAGAGGAAAGGTAATGTAGTTTACAGATCTAAATGAAATTTAGCAGCATAACGACATATAAGTTAACATTTTAAGAATATGAAAAGAAGAAGAATAGAAGAAAGATAGACATAAGAGAAGAGACACCAATATACGTGGGGAAAACCCTTTCAAGTAAAAAACCCCACACTCCAAAGCATCGAACCAATGTATTAAACTGCAACAACAAACATGTTACAATACACTTGTAGGCTCAAAGCCTTAACATGGAGATTTGCATCTTGCTCCTTTGGAAGAAAAACCAATAGCATAACCCTGCATAAAACTCTCCTCTCTCAAACTTCTCCTCAAGCCTCCAATTTATAGACTTCTAGCTATACAAGAAACCATCTGTAGTTTTACCAAAACCATGTGCTTAACTTCTCAGCCAAGATTCTAGTCTAAAAATAAGCTCTCACGTCCAAATTGTTCTCCCCTTTTTTTAACCCTTACAGTTGTCATAGAATCTATCATAATACATCTAAAAATAGTCCTTCCATGATATACTATCATGTGGGCATCTTTTGACAACTAATATTTCAATTTTCAAGGCACCGACATGTGGCAAAAGTGCCAATTACAAATTCAAACGCCCCCTTTTTTATGTTGGAGCTGAATAAAATAATAACCAACTATGGCAAAATATTAAATGACAAATAAAAATTAATAATGGAAAATTTTGCAAGGTTGAGACACCTAATTTTCCAACATTCTCCCACTTGTCGAATACCTTGCAAGAGTCAGGGGACTACACAACTAGTCTGTTTACAACCAAGGTTACCATACTGCCTCAACTGAACTTCACTATGCTCACGAGTTTTACATAAGCACCTGTAACATCTTCCAAGTGATCACTAACATGACAAAAAGATTAGAATTCCAAAAACAAGATGAAACACAAAATGTCACATAGACATACCAATGTATCCAGCTTCAAACTCATTACTAGAACACAACTCTGAAGTCCAAACACCTCCAAAACAAGATCAAGCATGAATGCTCCAAAAATAGTTAGAACAACAACCACAGCTAGTTGTTTACATCGAACTAAAAAACCCATCATTGATAGAACTTTTGTACATGACATATCTAGCCCATACTACAGCTCTCATCCCTGTATAATCCACTATCCTACTCAAAGTTGCCATCTTCCATGATAAAAAACACACCAAACCAGTGATGTACAAAAAATATGAAGACCTTTGATATTGCAGTCCAATGAAAAACAATCTACCAAAGATATACATACATCCTAGGAATCATACTGCATGAGCAATGCCAACCAAATCAACACAAAGTCTACCAATCAGCACTTACATTAAAGTGTGGCTTATAAACAAAGCATATAATACAAAGAACAATCATAATGATTTGCAAACTACAACCAACTACTGCAAAATAGAGCATACTTCCACAAACAATTTTCTTCTAACTCTCTCACCTTTGATCTCCTCCACTTCTCCCAAGTCCTCCACATCTCAAATGATATACATTAGAAGAACACATATTGTTGCTGAAAAACAATAAAGTAACAATAGTAGATGACCACAAACCTAGTGATCATACTAGATGAATAAGAACCTCTAGGAAGAAACATGAGACCATAAAGAGAAACTGCAAACCATATCATGTCCTACCAACACCACTAAGTGCTAAGTTGTGCCAAGTAAGATCTCCTTCACAAAACCCCAACTAAAAAACCTCAACAACATCCATACACTCAACCTCATAGATCAAGTACAACAATGTAACAATGCCAACATGGATGTAAGCCTCTCTAATCAGGAAGATAAAACTCATAGAAAACATCCCCATAAACCATCTCCTAACAATCCTCATAAAAGAATGATATCATAAACTTGAATGCACAAGGAGATAACCATGGCATAACATCTCTCAAAATGAATCCTTCAGAACTAACTATCCATAGCTCAAGATCCATATCTATGAAAGATAAAGCATATAAACTCATGCTAAACCATCCTCAAATGAGTATCCAAAACACCATGAATCAACTCAATCCTGTTATGCCTTGCATAACCACCCCATTTTATTCTGGAACAAAATGGGTCCGCCCTTCTCTCTTGATTTTGTTGCCTTTGGTTATTTGCTTTGCTCTTGGGGGGTTCTCCTATTTTCTACCTGGGTTGGTCTTCTAGTTTTGTCAAATTTTAGTTGTCTCAGCTTAAGTTGGTTTTCTTTTTGCTAAGAGTTGAATGACATTATCAAGCAAAAGTGTATCTTATGATAATATGTCTTATGTCCTTTTGATGACTAATGGGGACTCTATTTTGCAGGATTAAATCACACACATGATGATATTTTCCAAGGGAGCTCAGTTGGAATGCATTCCTCAGTCCAACTAGTCATAATTTTCCTTGATGAAGAAAGTGGGCAAGACCTTGCAGATGTCTTGCCGACTACCAGTGCATTTTGTTAACAAACATCTATGTTGCCTATCAGCAAGACCACAGGGATGTCACAGTGAGTGGAATTCACCTATAGGAACCTATCGGCAAGACATCATTCACCGTCCCAGTGACTAAGAGTTCCCCATCGGCATGAAATTCTCCTTTGGAGAAAGGTCTTGGTGAGATCCTTATGTCTCACCGACCAGCAGCAAGGGGATACACTATCGGCAGGAGGTTTTCTCTTTGCCAAAAAGTCTCGACGAATTCATGAAGTCTCACCGACTAGCACATAGCAGACAATCACTTCGGCAAGAGTCTTGTCTTCGGTGTGTGGTCTTGCCGAGAGCCTTAAGTCTTGCTGACCACCAATAAGGATATACATCTCGGTGGGAGACTTTTCTTCGAAGAGAAGTCTCGGTGAATGCATTGGGTCTCACCGACAAAGCACAACAGTGGTCTATCGGTATGAGGTCCTGCAGTCTTGCCGACCCAAAATGTCCTACCGACATGTTGCTTCGTTGGGGAGAGAACGAGATTGTCACAATGACAAAAAATGCTTATAAGGATTCCTCGGTGAAACATAACATATCTTTAGGATGTCTCCCCAACAAAGGAATGTTACAGCGACACATATGAAGTGTAAGAATGCCTATCAGTGTGACTACAGGGAGGTTTTGGCGACAACATAGATTGCCAAAGGATGATTCCCTCGGCATAATGTTTGGTCAAATGAAGGAATTCACGTCGAATAAGGTTGTCATTGGGAAGAATGGGATAAGCTCAATAAGATGTCTTACCGACATGAGAGTCTTTCCAATAAGAATGGGCTCAAGGAGAAAACAAAATGGTCACCATAAGGTCTCCCCAACCACAAAATGTAACACTGACAAGATGTCCCTTCGGGGGAAGAAAGATGTGTTCGGCATAAACTCTCGATGAAGAGGAAAAGTCTCGCCAACATGAAGTAATATCAGCATAAGTCTTGCCGATCCATCAGAGTCTCAATAGAATGGAACGGCATCAACAAAGCAAGATTTCATCGCACGAGGTCTCAGAAATTATCAGATGTCTCACCGATAGGATGTGCCTTCGGGGAGAATGAATGCATTTGGCGAGATGTCTGGGCAACACTGAGGTGTCTCGGAAAAAGCAAAGGGAATTCGGTATGATGTCTCACCAACCAAGCGGGCTCTTGCCGAAAGAAAGTTCAGCTTGATAGGATCTCGCTGAGAGGTATAGCCTTCGACGAAAGGTCTTACCGAAGGGGAAAGGTCACGCCAAAACAAAAGGGGTAAAGCTAGAGGACAAGAAGAAGTCGGGGAGACTCTAAATGAATGAAGGGGCTTCGCTATGAGGTCATAGCGACAAGTGATAGTCTCGCCGACATGATTTCTCCCTTCGATGTAATGGAGTGAGTTCAGGGTAAGGTCTTCCCGAAACAAAGAAGTCTCCCCAACATGAAAAGTGAGCTCGCCAAAGGATCCTAGGGTTCACCGAGATGTCCCACCAACTAGCGACTGTCTTGGCGATGGTTTTTGTGAACTCGATATGACTTCTACAGCTCGCCGAAAGGTCTTTCCAACTGCCTTATGCTATTCCGATAGTTGCTAGAAGCAATATAATCGCATCGAGGAGACACGATTAGTGTCTCACCGACATGCGATTCAAGGTGGACCACTTTTTGACTGCCCGGGAATCTAATGTGGCATATGTCTAACCAATCAGGAGGAGCTGAAAGGAGGACCAATGACAGTTTGGCCAATTGGCTATTCCTGTAAGGGAAGACCAACTGAATGCAAGCAAGATGGATTCATTCTGAGATCCAAAGGCAATGGATTGGCTCAGGTGAAATGTTCAAATCTACAGGGAGGCCTAATGATGCTTCCAGAAGGTGGTCAACATGCAAAAAGGTCTATAACATGAAGGAGGCCGAAGGAAAGGAGTAACCATGAATCACAGGGACAGTTATAGTGACCATTGACGGGGATAGATTGGTATTAATGGTGATATTCTAGAGCATTCAAGGCCGCTCCGATGGAGTTCAAAGATGGACACAGAGAAAGAAGAATTAATGTTGCAAATACCAAAAGATTTAAAAGGCTTCTCCTGAAGACAGAAATCCTTCATCAGCATGGACAACAGGGCTTCACATTGAATGCAGTATTGACTCTCCCTAGAATGATCTGAGGGCCAACCCTCCTGCAGTCAGTAGATATTTTGTAAACCCTAACACAAGGGACAGCACATTCCTTTTGGCACACTCTGTATAAATGGCATTCTTGCCTCTTTGTAAAAGAGAGAGAGAAACAAAGTAGAACCAGTAGGAGTAGAATTTGTAGAGTAGAACTGGTAGTTAGGAGTTAGATTTAGTAGAATACTAATGCATCTTTCAGTTTTCTTAGTGTAGATGGAAACAATTTGAAATCATAGATTTTTTGTACACTGGTGATTGTGCCAGCTTTGTAAATGTTGCTTATCTGTTTCACTGACAATAGAAGCAACCAGATCTTAATCTACTTCATGTTGTGTTCTAGAATGGTGTTTGTCTTGAATTAATCATTTGATTTGGGAAGATTTCAAGGAATGAGGTTTGATTTTATGTTTTGGTAGCTTGCAATCTATTGTTGAAATCAGCACTGTGAATGAATGAAATTGTTTTTAGTCAAAAGTTAATTTTGTTCTGCAGCTTTAGTTAGGAATTCCTTGGAAGGTGACAGGTCTAGTTAATTCAAATGAAGTATCATTATTTTCTGTTCCAAAGCCCTGATCTATCTTTTTGTTGTTTCTTTAAAACCCCAATTAGAGTAGGTTTAAGTTTATGTTTGATCCTAAAACAGTCCAAAAGCTCCATACCAGTAGGCCCCTTGAACATTACTGTTACATTGACCACTGAGGGACATCAACACAGTTGAGAACCAACTACAAAGACCTTGGGAGCTAAGACATCCATGTGTTGTCTTTCTCTTTTAGGAGAAAAAAATAGCAGTATTTTGTTTGCATGTTGTTGTGCCAAGACACACATCAACAAATCCCATGAGAAATCAAAGCACGAAACAAAAAGAATCTGAAATAACATGGGCAATACCTATCAGATCATTTTCTGCCGAGTGAACTAAGAGTGGAGAATGAGAATGATCCACTAAGATACACCAAGCCAAATAGACTATCTCCATGAACAATCTCCTCTCAGCTCCAAACATGAACTCATGTCCATAACAAGTGAAGGATCCTCAGTATTTCTACTAAAATTTCACCATTCCAACACATGATCCCCTTAACAAGAGATCTCTAGCCTCACCTCAAGTCTCTCTAGTATCCATGAGCATCCCTCAACTAGTACATGCCAACTTCAAATGCACCCTGCAAAATCATGAAGCTTCAAGAAAATGATTAATACTCCAAACTAAAGAGATCTTCACTAGACCACTGTCAAAGCTCCCACTACACATCTGTAGAATCCAGGAACACACATGACATCATGATCTAACATCTCCTCCTAGGAGATCACTACCTACTCCAATGAACATATCTTGCTGAAGGGGTACCATCATGCCAAAACTTCAATCTTAGAAATAAGAATTCATCATGGTACAATACTATCTCCAATCACATTCAAAGATAACTATCCTCTAACAATGGAACTCAAGATGTTAATAATTTCACAACATATAAGGCTCATAATCCAAAAGTCTTACCATGACACCTACAACCATTGTAGAAGATCATCCATCACCAAGTGATAAATCCACATCACTGCCAAAGCTCCCACTAAAACTATGATACCGAGCTTATCAAGGCATTATGATAACCATCCTCTCAATAAAGATAATCCATGGCTCTAACACAATCAAATATTTCACCTACAACATCAGCAATACAAAAGAATAAAGTAGAACCAAGATCTCCAAGTCAAAAAGATAAAACCATCACTGTCAAAATCCCACACTAAACTGTGTAACCAAGCTATCCATGACATCATGATAAACATGCTACAAGTCCCAATAACCAACTATCCAGGCACTCTAATCATCCATCCTCTCATCCCAATGCAACATACCAATGCACAAATGACCACAAACAAGGCCAACTAACAAAGTCTGCATAAATACTTAATCAATCTTGTGGATATAGACAGTCCACATCTGAGTCATCCCACTGCAATCAAATAGGTGATCAACCCACAAAACTGCATAACTCATAGATCCCAACATGAAACATGCAAACTTATCATCACATTAGTAACCTACAAACTGAGATAACAAGGAGATAACATGTAGACCACAAGACTCAAACACCAAATCAACCATAGATATGATTTGCCAAATAAGTCCACATATGAGTAGCCATAGTCAAGGAACCCATCAATCAAATACAGTAGAAATGATGAGTGACTAATCACATACCAACATCTCCACACCGAGAAAGCTACAAACCTCCTCACACCATGCACGAAGCATACATGCAAACCTGCAACTATTTTACATCCAGAAACACCCCCAAGGAATCATAATCTAAAAAATAGTTTATTCACAGATCTACAAAACCACAAGTTTTGATTAACCATGTAAAGCCTACAAAACCACCATGTCACTGACACACATGCGAATCCATATCCACTTATCATCTAGAAGACCAACAAGTCTGAAAACCACCAATAACAAGTTTACCAGAACAATGGAATAACACAGATAAGCATAACCATAGATTTTGAATAGAAAATCTACAAAACCCTCAAATCAAATCAATATGAAACTGATACATGCAATTACAACCAACCAAAAGGAAGTAGAGGTCCAGGAACTCCAGGCCCACTTGTAGGCCAACTCCATAACCACCACCATGTAAAAGCATACGAAGGAGCTAGGTTGTTCCAGAAGCTTTCAGATCATCCAATGATAAACTCCACAACCTACATGCATTTGAGGTTAATAAAACAATGCCTTCCAATGCTAGGGACTAAAACCAAGCACCCAACATGAGCACATTAAACCATAGTCATGACAACCCAATTTTCTCCATGTGATCAGGGAGCTAAGAACAAACACCCAACATGAATACTTTGTTGCAACTGACCATAGAAAGAGAGAACATAACCACCATGCATGAGGGTTATTACATACTATCAAATAGGAGCTCTAGATCAATATCATATTAACTATAACCACATGAACAACTCCATAAAACTCTATCTTCTCCATTCTTCACAATGCCTGCTATTTTCAAAAAACAAGATCAACTACAAAAATTTCACTCAACCAAGGATTAATAATCAGCCAATTCCTTCAAAACAAATTCCCTCAAGCTTTCCAAGCTAAGAAATCACAATAGAAGAAATACTCAGAACCTTAAACACTATAGAACCAACACATGCAATCTCATGCAACCATGGAACCACTATAGCTCTGATACCAATTGAAAGGGAAAGGAGAACCCAACATGCACCTTACAACATCTTATATTTTTCTTAAACATATATTCATAACCTTGATGCAAGCACATACTACTATGCCCTTAAAGCGGAAACAGACATAGTTGATTTCCTATCTCATTAACCCTTAGAGGAAAGGTAATGTAGTTTACAGATCTAAATGAAATTCAGCAGCATAATGACATATAAGTTAATATTTTAAGAACATGAAAAGAAGAAGAATAGAAGAAAGATAGACATAAGAAAAGAGACACCAATATACATGGGGAAAACCCTTTCAAGTAAAAAACCCTACACTCCAAAGCATCAAACCAATGTATTAAATTGCAACAACAAACATGTTACAATACACTTGTAGGCTCAAAGTCTTAACATGGAGATTTGCATCTTACTCCTCTAGAAGAAAAACTGACAGCATAACCCTGCATAAAACTCTCCTCTCTCAAACTTCTCCTCAAGCCTCCAATTTATAGACTTTTGGCTATACAAGAAACCATCTATAGTTTTACCAAAACCATGTGCTTAACTTCTCATCCAAGATTCCAGTCTAAAAATAAGCTCTCACGTCCAAATTGTTCTCCCCTTTTTTTAACCCTTACAGTTGTCATAGAATCTATCGTAATACATCTAAAAATAGTCCTTCCATGATATACTATCATGTGGGCATCTTTTGACAACTAATATTTCAATTTTCAAGGCACCGACATGTGGCAAAAGTGCCAATTACAAATTCAAACGCCCCTCTTTTATGTTGGAGCTGAATAAAATAATAACCAAGTATAGGAAAATATTAAATGACAAATAAAAATTAATAATGGAAAATTTTGCAAGGTTGAGACACCTAATTTTCAACAATTTTCACCTAATTTTGACTTACCAGAATACAAAACTATTCTATAAAACAACTGATCATCTACTCTAATCATCCATTTTTTATTTTAAATAGCATTTAATTAAATACCATTTGATATTTCAAATGATTTTTAATTATATTTTAATGAATAGACAAAAATACTCTTCTTCCCGGATTCTATCTTTAAAAAAACAATCATACAATAATAATACATAGCATGTATTCTTAATGACCCAGACCCAAACAACTTTTTTCTCAAACACTGAACTCGCCCACAGAAAACTGACAATGGAGTACTCTTCCTTGTGCCATTTTCTTTCGATTCCAATTTCCTCCACTATCTTTATCGCCAGTTTCCGAAGATCTTCTAGATGTCCACGGCACTTGGATCTCAGCAACCTTACTCGCCACGCTCCACCCTTTATCCTTTCTCCTTACACATATATATACCACATGTAGCCCCTCGCTCCATCAGATGTTCTCAGACCTTAACAGCACTGCCTGAATATTTACTCTGAAATTTGAAAGCTAAGTTATTACAATGAAGAACAAATTCGGGTAGCTGCTTCTTCGACCAAAACAGCAACACCGCCAGCTGGCTGTTTTCTGTGTCTGACTATGGGACTGTGTATTGTTGTGCTCTGGGTTTTTCCCAGAGCTTGGCTCCCAAAGACGTACCACCTGGTCACGTGGCTGTTTATGTTGTTTCAAACCATAACTGGTTTGTGATCCGAATTAGCCATTTAAATCATTCTCTGTTTCGCGCTTTGCTGGAAAAGGCCAAGAATGAATATGGTTTTGACTCTCACAGGCCACTCATCCTTCCCTGCGATGGAGATACGCTTCACTATCTAATCAATCTTGTTCGCAGCTAGAAAGATCCGTTGTTCCCATATTTCAACTTGGGCCAAAAACAAATTAGAGATCGCTTATAACAACCGAGTGTCTCAGGGATTTATTCATATTTACCCACTTTAGTATTCCATTGACAGAATTCCACGGGGTTGGCAGTTCTTGAATAGAGATATTCTGTAAATCAATCTTCGTGAGAAATTAATGTTATGAACGTTCGAAACAAATCTCAAAAAAGATAAAAAAAATGTTCAAGTCTTTCTTGACTTGCAGTGCTCAGTTTGAATAGAGGGTGCATCTTAGTTTATGAATGAAAAAAATTTCAAGCCGTGTGTCGTGAAGGACAAGCAGCTGAAGCATATCAGTGTAATTTTGGTTTATATACTACTTTAAGATTTGTTTAAGTAGTTTATTTGAAATCATACTAATAAATAGATTTTATTAGAAAAAAATCAGCATAATTTAAGATAAATCAATGTAATTTATGATAAGCCTAAAGCCACTCAATTAAATCAAAACTTTAAAGTGTACTGTTTAATTATTGTAACCTGCACAGGAACATATGATCCAACATCATCATATTTAGGATTGAATAAAGAATCTGCATGACCGAATTCTTTTAGAATTTATGGTAAGGTATTAAACTAGCAATCAAACCATAAAATGTAACAGGCATGTGGATAGGAATTGATTTTTAGTTTTCTAATAATCTTTTATTTGTTTTATAAAAGTATTTTAATTTTTGTTGATGGATATATATTTGTATGTATTAAAAAAATAAAATTTAAATAAGATAATAGATTAGTCTTTTAATTTTTGTTGATGGATCATTTTATTTTAAAAATATATATTTTTGGTATAATAATTAACATATCATTGTATATTTTATATTTTCTAAGTTTTCATAAGTATTAAGCTATCTAGATTAATATTGAGATAATATTTTGACATTTGAACAATTTATATGAACAAACATATTATTACAAATATATAATCTATGTAATATGAACTCTAATATTAATTATTAATAATTAATCTTTTGAAAATAATTTATATATATGTTAATTAGGTGAATATGAATGTGTGACACACTTAGAAAATTTTAGGTGTCTACACAATCATATATCTACTATGACTATCATCATGGAAAGAAAGGTTAATATGTTTTAAGGTCTACAAAACTACATATGATATTTCTATAAAAAAAAAAGCCATATAACAGGGAATTGTTCTATAATATGCTATTCTTTATAGCTCAACTATTCTAAAGTGATTATATATTCTAATGTTAGGTTGAAAAGTAAAATTACATGTACACAAGGAACAAATTATATTCTATATCAATATGTATTTATTAAAGTGTAGAATAATTAAACACATACACAATTTTGGCTTATATGCCAAAACAACTTTTTTTATATAAAATGAATTATATATTCCATCTCAAGACCTATATAGAGTCTACATGCCAAATAAATACATCAAATACTAAGGTTCCACGTTATCTATGCCTCTAACAAATCATCAACATGTGGTGGATCATAAAAAACTAGTCTCTTGATGTCATAATGCTTACTAGTTGATGGATGTAAATTTGACTACAATAACAAGTTAAACCAAAAAATTTACTAATTAGTTCAATAGTAAACAAATAAGTTAAGCTAAACATAGAAACTTATCTATTATAATTTAGAAATTTTAAATTAACATCTAAATCACAATGGGTAACTATACTTTCTTTTAAACTATCAATTGAAGTAAAATTATTTCAATTACCTAAACACTTCATTTTTTTTTAAAGAGATTTATTACAAATGATGGTCTCTTAGGATGATCAAGAGTCCTAGAAAAAAATTGTGGTAGAGAAGACACATTGTCACTTTTGGAATAGAATATAATAGGTAAAATAAATGTGACATGAATTAATATATAATTACAAATAGAGAAGAAAATGCATCCAATAACAAGAAGTTAGATGTGTTAATTAAAAATCTAGAAGTTACTAAACATAAACTTATCTACTAAAAAAACATGTACCATCAATGAGGTCTATTGCATTGACTAAGAAATCATCATGGATAAACTAACTATGATTTCCTATAGAAAAACCGACAAGAATGCAAGATTGTATGTAGAGATATAAGATTAATAACTTTGAAATAAAATATAAATCACTATAAAAAAATATAAGTTCTCTAAACTATGAATTTAATTAAAATTCAATTCAATTGTCTTGACTCTTTTTTTCTACTTGAGTTGTTTTGTGAATGATAGTCCCTTAGGATTATCAAAAGTTCTACTAAAATATGTTAGTAAATTTTCCACCTCATTCATATTTTCAAGGCTATAAAAGTAAAATAACATCAAGATATAAATTGATATATAATCAGTTACAAAAGTAAAATTCATACAATAAAAAAAAATACATATAAAAAAATTATGCTATCAAGTATAGGCCAAATTGAATTGCCAAAAGAGTGCCATGATGAACTTCTCTATGCTCCTCCATTTCCATCAATTGTTATACCACTTATACATATTAGAACTAATATTTGATATACTAACTTCAAATGAAATTTACATGATATAATAACTTTAAATTTTACCTCTAAGGAAGATTGACCTTACTCCTCTTCTCTACCACCTAATGGTCCTTCATGTATTCTCATCCCTAATGCCTCAAATTGTGTTCTAGAACCTGGTGGCTCATCTTGTGAAGGTGAATTATGAGGGACATCATATTTAGATGTGTTTAGGGGTAGCTCACTAATCTCTTTGAAAGGACCTAAAGATAACTACTTTCACATAGTGTAATAATGAGGCACACACATATATGCAGACAAGGTGGGTCCACCAATATCAACTAATCCACTAGGTGCATCAATATCATGTAGTTGTACTACTTGAGAATTTTGTGTAATCAAATGGACAATAAAATAGTGTATGGCATGGAAAATATAAGTTGTCACATCTAGAAAAATGACAATCTTGAGGCATTCCTTTACTTACTCCTTGGAAAATGTAAAATCAAAATAGTTGACATTCTATCCTAAAATAAAATTTTCATATAGTTTGTGGAGGAAACATAAAGGTGCATCAAGATTATTGTTAGGTAGTGCAGTGAAGGAAAAAGTATCCCTTTTTCACACTTAATTTTGGAATGAATAATTAATAATAAAATAAGCTTAATTATGCCTTAATTTAGGGTTGTCATATGTATTTCACATATTCACATTGAGTTTAGGGCCTTA
The DNA here is from genome assembly GCA_007258455.2 of Sequoia sempervirens. Lineage (NCBI taxonomy): Eukaryota > Viridiplantae > Streptophyta > Pinopsida > Cupressales > Cupressaceae > Sequoia > Sequoia sempervirens. Next base: position 609,481,534 of record VDFB02193867.1, read on the forward strand.
TAATTAAATGGATGTAATTGTGCCTTATTTTTGGTGTTGCAAGTTGTACCTTTACACTTACACACTAATCTAGGGTTTTATTAATTAATTGAGGTTAATTTACCTTAATTGGCCCCTTTAATTCAAATCCAAGCCTAGTTAATTGCAATTTCCAAGATATAAAACACAAATTTCATAAATGCCATAACATAATGTTTAACATTGAGAAATACTTGTCCTAGGTAAGGGACCTAGGACCTAAATTCAAACTATGTTTTTGGAAAATTTTCAATGATTTCAAATGTATATTTAGATGTTGGCTTGTGATATTTGAATTTTGGGAATTAATGTTTTTTATAAAGGAAAAAATGGGTTTTACAGGGACTTGAAACCACAGAGTTTATAGAAGAAAAGAATAAGCATTAAAGAAACCAATACAAAATGGTTGTGGAAAGAAAAGAGCCCAAAAAACACTGCAACCACCATCCCAAGGCTAGCAAGGGCCACCAAAAAAACCCAACCAAAAAAAGCAACAAAAACAACCCTCAGCTATCCTAAGGAGTTAAGAGCATCAACAGCCTCAACTTCAAGATTGTGCATACATTCTTGGGTACACTTTTTCAGGGCCTAAACCATCTGGGGAATGGGAGGCACCTTCCTCTTTAGACTAGCTCTCGTCCTCTTTGAAATTATAGCATCCTTAATCCTAATTTTGTCCTTATTAGCTTCCAAATCCATGATTGATCAGAGAACCCTGTTGTGTGTTTTCTAGTTTCTCAGTCATGCATTAATGATAATTCAATTATGTTTCACCAATCTGTGATTGTGCTCCATAATAATTTTCATTGTGTTTTTTATTTTTCCAATTTCAGCTTCTAAGAACTTAACTTTATGTTCTTTATCCTTAACCCCCATCCTCATTTTATCCTTAGTCCTCCTACCCTCTGCAATATTAAGGGAGCTGAATTTAACTTCCAAATCCTCTAGCTTGTTGTTGAGGGTCCTATTTCTGAGGTTAAGGTCCTTAATTTCATGGAAGTACCACTTCATAATTTTGAAGTAATCGACGAAACCATTTCTGGTGATGGCCAAGATATCCCCAAGAAACTCACAGTCCTATTTAAAATAATGATCGTCAGGGTTAAGGTCTCTAGGGAATCTCAGTCAATTTTCTCAGTTTGTGGCAGGATAGGTTGAAAAGATTTCTTGTTGACATCTGGGACCTAAAAACTATCCTCCAAGGTATCCTCAAAGTAAGAAATCAATTTATTATAAAGGGGACCCTTTTGAATGGAATTCTCTTTTAGAACATAGCAGTTGGGTTTTTTGTCTTTCAGAACAAAGCAGTTGGGATTTTTGAAAATGCTTGATTTCTTAAGTGGGGGTTTACACTGCAGGTTTTTCTTGCTACATTTTTTAGGGGAAGGAGGAATTTCTTCAATCTACTCAAAGTCTAGCTTATTAATATCCTCCAATACACTATCTTCAGTGTCATCATCTTCAGAGGGCAAAGCCGAGATAGGGTTGGATAAGGCTGACATATTTTGAAAATGTTCATAAATAAGCCTAATAAGGCCAACATGCAAAATTGGGTACTTCTTAGGATCCTTCTTATGATCTTCCATGATATTATTCATGGAACAATATAGATAGTGAGGTAATGACACCCTTACCTTGTGACATAAGTGGTTGAGCAAGGTGAAGTGGTAGCCATAGACCCTAGTGGATCTACCTTCCAGGGTAATCTATTCCATGATGATTATGAGCACTTTCCTCCATAACGACTTAATCAAATTAGCTTCAAAGTAGTTTTTGGAGACTTTTATTAGCTTAGTATTCTCCTTATCTTTCCTATGGAATCTAATAACCACCTCGTCAGAGAAATTTCTATCACAAAAGAAATTCATTCCCTCAGTAGACACGCCAATAACCTCTCCAATGAGGTTCTCGTCCACCTTAACCTACCTCCCAAAAAGAATTATTTATTCGTTCTTCCAATTTTTCTCAAAGTACTCAGTGGCCTTCAAATTAGGCCCATGAAGCTTTTCAATGAAAGGGAGCATCCCACCATGATCAATTTTTTCCTAGACCTTCAGGTTCCTCTTATGCATTTCATAGCTATTCAACTCCACCCTTTTCCTGTCTCCACCCATTGTCACAAGTACCTCTCTAAAAACTCTACTAGAGAAAGAGTCCTAAAATAAAATGCTACAGTTGAACCAAAGAGTCCACAAAATGTGTTGCCTCCTACTACCAATTAAGATATTAAACGTGGCCCCATCAAATCTAATGATGTTGAAGTACTTGACCCTACTCTCTTTCATCATCAAAAAAAGTTGTTTCTTTCCCATGCATGATATCATAATCAATTAAGGTCCTTACATCAGCACCAAGACCCCTAAGGTTCTACCACATGATCAACCCCTTCTGTTTAAACCCCCTCATTAGTAAAAAAAATAGCCACGTTGTTGGCTTCCCTAAACGTAGAGATATTTTAACTTTATCAAATTTAGCTAAAAGGGTTTTAGCATCTTCAATCTAGATCTTGATAGACCATGAGGGAGGGGATTTTCCTAGGAGGCAATCAATAATGTTTTTTGAGTCTCCTTCAAGCCATAAATTTTTATAATTCCAACTAAGAGCTAAATTAATCACTTGAAAGGATCCAATAGCTTTAGGCACATGATCAGTTTGAGATCCGAGGGGAGTAGCCATTGCCGCTAAAAAATTACCATTTGAATCTGTAATCACACCTCCACTTCCAACCAACCCTGGGTTTCCCTTAGCCATGCCATTGAAATTGGCTTTAATCTAGCCACATGATGGAAAACTCTAACACACCCTTGTCCAGTCTCTTTTATCTAGTTTAGAAGCCCTTGACACATCATTTTTAATCTTCCACTCCTTGGCTATCTTTAAGTCATATGGAGAGCACAACACAACCTCCTTTTTATTCTCTCGTTGAGGAATCAAATTAAAGTTTTCAACAATTATCCTAAAGGTTTTTTCGAACACATTGTTCTCTGAAGTTTCCTTGTCCCTGAAGAGTCTATTATTTTGTTCTTCCCACACACTCTAGGCCCATAATCTTCAAATAAAAGGATTTAGAGAAGGAGCTTTCCATTGAGAGAAAAATTCTTCAATAGTATAAGGAAACACCCATGATATGTTCCAGAGATTTAGTAACTTACCCCATATAGTAGCAACAAACGGACAGTGGAGAAACAAGTTATTAATAGACTCTACCTCATTCTTGCATAGATAGCATCTATTAGGTATCTGGAAGCCACACTTACAAAGATTGTCAACCGTGAGCACTTTGTTTTGAAGAAGGATCTAGAAAAAAATATTGACTTTAGGGGTTAGATTTTTTATCCATGCTCTGGTTTAGAAGGTAGAATGGGCTTGAGAGAGGGACAACAAAGAACAATCGAAGAAAGAAAGTAGTTTCCCAAAGGGTTATTTGTCTAGACTAAAAGGTCATCCTACTGATTTGAATCCATCCTAACAACTATCAAAGATGAGTGAATTGGGGCAACTACAGGCTAAGCTAGCCTAAGTCCAACCAACCCCCATCATGCCAATAGTCCTTAACTTGAGTACCAAAAGTCATTTTACAAATGTTAGCCCACCTATTAAACCTTTCATTGTTAATTAGGGGCTCCTTTAGCAACCATCTATCCTCCTAGAACTTGGCTTGATTTCCACTTCTTATATTCCATCCAACACCTAATTCAACAATCTTTCTCCCAATAATCATATCATTCTAGCATGCTGATCCACGAGACAGTGAGGGAGAATCCATTAGGGCCTTAAAGGATCCACAATTAGCCATTTATTTACTTTTTTAAATGTCTTTCCATTCTCCATAAGATGAAAAAGACCTCCAAAATTTTTTAGCAAGAAGTGTCTTATTTATCATTTTGATCTTTCTTAAACCCAATCCTCCCATATTTTTTTGACCTATAGACAAGGTCCCATCTAATAAGAGGCATTCTCTTCCTTTCTTCAACCCTCGACCAAAGAAATATTTTTTGAATTTTTTCAATAGCATCCACATATTTAGCATGGATTTTGAAAATAATTAAGGCATAAATTGGAAGGTTCTGAGGAGAAGCTTTGAGGAGCTTGATTTATCCTGCTTGACTAAGAATAGCTCCTTTCCAACTAGTGAGCTTTTTGTTGAACCTATCAACCAACAAACTCCAAAAGGTGTCAAGAGGTTTAAGGCCCAAGGACAATCCAAGATAAATGGGAGGTAAGGAATCCGCTCTACATCCCAGTATTCTTTCTATCTTGACCTATCTGTGATTAGGGGTATTAAAAAAGAAAAGAGAACTCTTTCTTTTGTTGAGCAACTGACCAGAAGCTTTCTCATACTCATCAAAAAATATTTTCATATTCTTAGCTTTAGTCACAGTAGACCTCCCCATCAGTATGGTATCATCAAAAAATTATTGATGAGAGAAAATCAGATTACTAGAAGAGGGCCTTAGTCCCACCAAAGATCTGTGATCAATCAGTCTTTTCAAGTTTCACCCCTAAGACATTTAGCCATAATAGTGAACAAGATGGGGGAGATTAGATCTCCCTATCTTAAACCTCCCAAATTCTAAAAAAATGTGAGAGGGATCCATTCACCATAATAGATATAAAAACTATTGAAACAAGTTGCTCCACCATCTGAAGGACTCTATTGATGAATCCAAACGCTCTCATTATTTTGAGCAAGAATTTCCAGTCCACACAGTCATAGGCTTTCAATATATCTAGCTTTAGAAGAAAACCTTCAGTTTTGGATTCCATAAGGGAGTGGATATTCTCATGGGTAGTAACAATAGAATCGAGGATCTTCCTTCCAGGAACAAAGTCATTTTGATGGGGAGAGATCACTTATGGTAGAATTAAGAGAATCCTAGACGTCAGAACCTTTGAAATGATTTTGTAGAAAGAATTACAAAGGCTTATAGGCATGAAGGCTTCAAACACTGTCACTCCAGGTTTCTTTGGAATAACGACCAAGAAGGTAGCATTTAGTTCCTTTAGGAGACTTCTTGATCCAAAGACCTCTTTGACAATATTCACAACATCCTCTTCAACAATCTCCTAGAACCATTGAAAGAAGAACATGGGAAATCCATTAGGGTTAGGGGCCTTGTTCCCTTTAAAGGAAAAGATAGCTTTTTTAATTTCTTCCCTAGAAGGAATGGCATCAAGCTTATTATTATCTTCCTCCTCAACTAAATTAGGGATGGCTTGCAAGAGGTAATCTTGCTCTTCGTGGTAGTTTCCTTCGCTAGCTGAGACGAGATTACTAAGGAAAAGGACAACTTGTCTTCTAATGTCATCCTCCTCCTCAAACTAATTGCCATTACTTTCAATGTGAGAGATTCTATTGGTAGCCCTATGTTTTGACATAGATAAATGAAAATATCTGGTGTTTTTATCTCTAGTAGAGAGCCACATAGCTCTAGATCTTTGTCTCCAAAATTCCTCCTCTCTGGCTATAATTTCATGCATTTTCACAAGCAACTAGTTTTTTTTCCCTGTTATCATCAATATATCCTTCCCTCTATATTTTATCCAGAATCTTTTCCAACTCCATGTAGAGCTTGGATTTTATTCCAAAAATGTTATCAAAGGTCTCTTTTTTCCATCTTATTTTACATTTAACTTCCCTTAATTTCTTAGCCACCCTAAATATTGCAGTCCAAGGGACATCAATATTCCATAATTTACTTATTTCCTCGAATATCTAAGGATGGGAAAGCCACATTTTTTCAAATCTAAAGGGAAAATTCCTCTTCCCCTTTAAAGAATCCACCACAAAACTTATAGGAAAGTGATCAGAGCCCACCCTAGAAAGAGCTTTTAAAGAACAATACTATTTTAAGAACCATTGATCTGAAATTAACATTCTATATAACCTTAGTTGAATCAAGTCCTTACTAGTTCTTTGATTTGACTAAGTATAGGAAGCTCCTTGCAGATCCAAATCAATCAGTGCCTAGTTATTCATGAAATCCAAAAGATCCATTTTGCTATCCATAATAGCCTAGAAACCTCCAAACTTCTCATCATCTTGAAGAGGGGTATTATAGTCCCCCATGACGACCCATGAATCATTATTAAAAATCCTATGAAAGGTCGAGATATCCTTCCAAAACAACTTTCTTGCTCCTTTCCCATTCAAGGCATAGATGTTAGACTAAATCTAGCAAAAAATGTCTTTGATATGGGTAAATCTGGTAGCCACATGATTAGTACTCTCTAGCAAAGGTTCTCCATTAATGAGATTCTAGTTCCAAAAGGTGACAATACCTCCTGAGGCACCTTCTGATCTATTTCCATGGACACCACAGAATTGAAACATCTTAATATTTTCCACCTTCTCTTTAGGCATTTTGGATTCTTGGACAAGTAATATATCAGGTATGTGGTCCCTAACAAAATTGTGTAGCACATCCTACTTATGGAGGCTATTTAACCCCCTAATATTCCATGAGATAATCTTCATGTCTTACCAAGGGATTGGAGAATCTTTGGGATGGTCTTTTGAACACGATTCACAATATCATGAAAACCACCATGCTCCCTCAACCACTTTTCAGAATTTCTTCCTTGGTTTCTCTTAGTAGCTCCACAATCTGCCTTAGCTCAGGTTCTAGTAGAGACTCTACTTGGGGTATTCTATTGTTTGTTTTTCTTCTTCTTTTTCTTGGACAAAATTTTATCCTAGAAATTTTTAATGAGCACTTAGTGTTTTCAAGAGAGAAATTCAAGGCATTCAAGATCATTTCAAGGAATTCAAGGGAAAAATTATTGAATATTATTGCAACAATCAATATTCCATTTTCATGTCAAATATTTATTGCATTATTCAAGTTGTTTTAGCTAATATGGCCATGCAGAGTTCAAGATCTATTCAAGTATTCAAAGGAATTATTTCAAATCAAGTTCATGATCAAGATTCACATCCATTGAATCCAATTCATGCTAGCTATAGATCTAAAATCAAGGTTTGGTGAGTTATAACATTGTTTGTTCATTCATCATTCCTTAGTTCTATTTTGTTTCCTTATAAGGTTTAATTGTACCAAAACTAGGTTTGACTAAGGCAAATCCCAATTCATCTTACAAACAATATTTTTCTCTCTTTGATGTGTGATTGCAAATTTTAGGTGGAAGATCCTTTGAAGAGTAGAATTGAAGAAAGTTGTAATTTTGTCAAAGTTGCAAGGTAAGTTGTCATTTCACAAAAAATATTCTACAAGATCTATTTAATGTTGTCTGTTAGTGAAAATTGAGAATCTAGGAGTGCAAACACAATAGAAGAGAACACAAAAAAGATTTTTGTAGAGCCCTAGCAAGGACCCATTGACCATAAGATGAATGAATCCTTAGTGAGCTTCAAAAAGTTACTTTTAGTGAATGGTTCACATCATTCTCCCCTTTTCAGATCTTCCTTTTGACTATTGTTTCTATCAACTTTGAATACAACCTTTTATTTGCATTTTATAGCTTTCATTTTGGAGTTATTTGATGATTGTAATATTTCTCCTTAAAGTGCTATTTGAATCATACCCCTATCCTTGCATAGAGAGGAATATTTTTTGTTCATATGTTGATTTGTCTCACCTTTTTGGTTGTTAGTCATCTCATTGTTTGGATCTCTCCTTGAATGAAATTAGAGAAATAGGTCCTTTATGGTGAACCCCCTTTCATAATATTTTCTTCACCATAGCCCACCCTATTTTTCCTTGTTTCAGGTAGTTTATAAAAAACCATCCCCCAATGATCCCAAAAATTATTTATCATACCATCATGTCTGCACCATTTGACTAAAAATTTAGTCTTATATACAACAACATTTAATTGGGTTTTTGGATTTGTAGTCACGGAAAAATTTTCATTTTCCTTGCTTGTTTGGTTAATTGACATTAAAACTAGACTAATGGTGTCTTGGAGTGGTGTTGAAATGTCGTGTACATATTCACATCATTTTAGGATGTTTATTTGACTAAATTTCTCCTTTGCAAGGGTGTTCTAAAGTGTTGTAACACACTTTCACACTTTTCTAGGACTTATTTGCTTCATTAAGCCTTATGATCCCCTTTCTAAATAAAATATACATAATGTGTACCTTGTTCAAGTATTGCAAAGTTTTTTAAAATACTTTCACATTTATCCAGGTGGTTCTAATTCATTGTGGTTAAGTGGAGTTATTTGTTATCTATTTTAGCTACTAGATGAAACAGGTAGAGTTGTTTATGTTTTACAAAGTGAATCAAAAGGTACACTCTACTTTTCTATGTTATATCCATGTGCATAAAGAAATTATCAAAATACTGCATCATTATAGTATGCAAATGCATAAACAAAGAAGAGTGAAACATTTTTTGCAAAAGTAGTCTTTATTGATAATCATAAATGTATGGTGTCCCACACAAGCCGTGGGACTAACTATTTGAATGCAAATAAAGGAAAAGACTATACATTTATAGATACATGAAAGAAAGAGTGCATATATAAAGAAAGGCAACCTGCCATTGCCTGAATTATGAATACCAATTGAGTTGCTTTGCATCTGATGCTTCCCCTCTTGCTTGTTTAGCTCCCTGTGCTCCAATGCTTCAGAAGGTTGCTAAGGTGCTCCAAAAATTCCTGCATGTGTGAGAGAGAGTAAAGAGCAATGAAATATCACTAATCAGTATATATGAAAATATCCATAAACATATAGCCTGATCCTCATGAGCATCAGAATAGTTTGCATACCATAGATGTCTAGAAAAAAAAATGTTATCGTAAACATCTATCATATGATATGTTTTATCTGACATGTTTGTTCATTGTGTAGGTTTAGGTGAAATCTATATTGCTGATTTGTTTTCAACTGAAGTCACAACATGTGGAGTAAAATGGGCTCCCACAAGGATTGAGCCCATCATGTTTCCCTATTGATTTATTTGAAAGGAATAATCACAAGTGAACCATCCATGAAAGAATTAAAGATCAATCTTGCAAGGATTAGTGGCGTATGTTGCATTGTCTCAAAATAGTTAGAGCTGACATGGAAAAGAAGGAATACATTTTAAGTAAGTAGCCCCAAGCATCATAGCAGTTACAAGGATTAAATGTGAAGGGGTAGTCATGTAGATTAAAAGATTAAACAATATTCACTACTTGCAAAGACAAAGATAGCATCTTTTCACATAACAAATTAAATCAAATGCATGAGAGGTATTTTAATAATAGGAGAAAAGTCATAAATGTAATGTAAAATCAGTGACAATATCATCTAATGCATTGGTTGTCACCTTTGCAATCAATAATGGAAGCATATCCAATGTGTTCAACATCATAGCATAAGAAAATCATGATCAAATTTGTGAATAATAAATGCAAAATCATTCAAAGGTTTTTGTCTCAATGTATATTGTTACTATCTCAGTGAACAAGAATAAAAGCATTTTGAGTGATGAAGTTATGAAAAAATTGTAGCAAAGAACACTATGAAGTGTAATGGTCTATGTTGTCAAGTGTGTTTCAAAATTCAGAAAATGGAGCAGTGTGTAAGGTAAATCAAGGAGCTTTATACAATGAAACAACACTTTTTCCTCATACACAGGAATATATATTTTTCTAAAGATAGCATCATTAAGGATACTGGATACATGATGAGCAACGCTTGTGTAGATAAATGATCTGGGGGACAATTTTTCAGTGAAAATTGAAGTGTTCCCAATACTCCATAATTTAGCACCATCAGAAAGAGAATGACGTCCTGATTCCAATGCAACTTGAATGGGGCAAAAAGGACTCTGTTTGTGCAAGTTACGGCCAGTCAAACTCCTAGTCAAACTAGCTTCAAGGGCGTCCAAAAGGTGAAAAAATGATCTTCTCAAAAATCAATGGAACTGGTGTCATCACGAAGAGTTCATCGAGATGATTTTGACGACGTTCGTTTCATCGAAATCCGACGTCGTATGCTCAAGATATAGGTGGTCAAAGTTTTGAGTTGACTTTTGAGCTGACTGTACGGATGATGACGTCAGCAAATCATCTGTACCGTATGGAAGCCACATGGGTGAATTCAGGAAAAACACGTGGTAGCTGACTCACCTATACAGACCAATCATATGTTGACACGTGGCATCCGTACTCGGACGTGGCGTCACATGTGGCAGTCCAGTCAGCGACATGTCAACAGCCTCGGCGAATAGGAGCTTGACACGTCAACAGTCTCGGCGAGTAGGACTCTGACACATGGCACCTAGTCGGCATATGGATATCCTTATGAGTGGCTTCGTCAATGACACACAGGAAGCCTTGTCAGCATTCTTGGCAAATATCATCTCGACACGTGTCTTCATTCTTTCAGCAATTTCGTTTGTTCGTTTCAACCAAAATTTGTTGTTGCAACGGCTCGACCCCAAAACCTCTGGTTAGCCCATCACCGATAGTTTCCATTTTACCAAAACACTACCTCCAATATGTATATAGAGCAGTTTGTTTTTATTGTTTATAAATCGGTGGGTTTGGTTTAAAATGGCCGGCGGAGGATTTGAACCCCCGACCGCGCAGTTGTGCAAAATAGTTTATGCCGTTAGACCACCGATGGTGGCTTAATCATATAAGGAGACTATTTTATTTTGTTAAGAGTTGGTTGGCTGAACCTGGCCAAATAGGCCCATATGGCCAAAATCCCACAAACTAATCTATACCAGAAGTTTGTAAAGGAACAAAATAGTTGTTGTACGGATTGTTAAAGGGGGGTTAAGCATTTATTGGTTGGTTAAGCCATATTAGGCATATTTCATGTATAAAAAGAGGGGTAAATATGAGATTCCCCAAGTCTAAGTTGTGATAATGAGAGAATGCTCAGGAGATTTTGTAGACATTTCCGCACATCAGAGGAACGTTATGCTGTTGTGCTTGAAGGAGATTGTCCATGAAGCAATTGTAACTGATTTTGGAGTATAATCAGATCGGTCACTCCATTGGAGAGGGGCCCGGAGACGTAGTCCTTAGGGATGAACTCTGTTATCAATTGCATTTGTCTCCTCTTATCTTCTCTCTTTATTTGCAGTTCATTATCTTGGCAATTAGGTTATGTTCATTTATTCATTTGAGCATTTTATTATGTGATCATTTATGTTAAGCATTCTATAAGCAATTTGTCCTAGATCCTAAATAGATCAAGTTGGTATCAGAGCTTTGTGTGTGGCTTGTATTGAAAATTGAATGCTAACAAGATCCAGGTTGCAACGAGGTGAAGGAGAACTTGAAGAATACAATCCAGAGATCAGAAGACAAAGAGTTAATCAACTGTCACAGATGGAAGAAAAAGAAGGTGGACAAAGTTCAGAGCTCGATCCAAAGGATTTCCATAAGCTATTTCTTAACATGAAGGCAATGGTGGAGGAACTTTATGCAGAAAAGAAGAAGCGCGAAAAGGGAGGTTCTTCAAAGCATAAGAAGCAGGAAGATCAGAAAGACACAGAGGAGAAAGCTCCAGAAACTCCTTCTCCTCCATCTTCTCCCTCTTCTTCTCCTCCCCCTTCTCCTCCTTCTCCTTCTCCTTCTTCTAATGTAAATCCATTTAAGAGAAAATTTAAGCTTGTTATTAAGCTAGATGTAAAATTTGAGTTACCTAAATACTGTGGGGAGTTAAATGCTGAGAAGTTAGACGATTGGGTCCAACAAGTAGAAGTATACTCTAGGATTCAAGGCCTAGTAGAAGATGCTTCTAGGATTCAATTAGCAACTCTCCGGTTGGGAGGTACAGCTCTCACTTGGTGGGAGAGTAAAACTCGGGAAGAAATTGCTCGCCATGGTCAAGTTAATATGTCTTGGATGGAGTTTGTTGCAGCCCTTAGGAAACAATTCTATCCTTTAGGTTACATGCAACAGTTAACCATGAATTGGCAAACCTTTAGGCAAGGTAAGGGGCATTCTATCCAGGATTATACTCATGAGTTTAGAAAATGGGCCATTGCTCTAAATGCTCCCTTGTATACCCAAGACACATTACTTAAGTATATTGGTGGTTTACATTCTTACCTTAGGCACACTATTTTGATGTTGAGTCCCAACAATCTAGACGAGGTGTTTGTTCAAGCTACTCATTTAGAGTCAAGGGGTAAGAATACTTTTAGTGATAAATTTTCCAAGAAACCATCTAAGTTCGAGGGTAAGTCTAAAGGGAAAGACAAGGACAAAGATAAAGGCAAAGGGAAGAAAACAGCTACAGCTAAGAAAGAGGGTGAGAAACCCACATGCTCCCATTGCAAGAAAGAGGGGCATGATGACTCAAGATGTTGGAAGCTTCATCCTGAGTTGAGGCTGAAAAGATATGGAGGTAATAAAGGCAAGCAGAAGACTACTGCAGTGATTCAATAGGATCTTGGTTCAGACTTCGGAGATGAGACAAAGATTGTTGCTACCGGAATCCAAGGTAAAGGGAAAGGTATATCTCTCTCTTCTGATGCAAGTTTTTCTAATGCCAGTGCAAGTACAAGTAAAGAATCTTCTCCTAAGGTTGATAAGCAAAGAAATGAATTGTTTCACATTCATGTTGTAACAAAACACACTAAGGTTGATACTCTATTTGATATGGGTTCACAAGTCAATTTAATATCTGAATAAGTTGTAAAGAAACTTAATTTGGCTACAACACCTCATCCGAAACCATATCCACTCAGATGGGTTTGCAATGATGCACAATTAAAAGTAACTAAACAGTGTAAATTGAGATTTGCTATCACTGCAAACTTTGTAGATGAGGTAGAAGTAGATGTGGTCCCTTTGGATATTTGTGGGCTTGTGTTGGGAAGTCCTTATCTTTATGACAGAAAAGAAATCTTTTATAGGGGGAGAATAAGTATCATCTTTTTAAAGATGGGGTAGAATACAGTGTACGGGCACATAAGGTGAAGACTAATCTTACTTTAGTTAATGCTAGTCAAATGAAGAGGTTGGTCAACTCAAGTAAAAACTTTGTATTAATGCTTGTAAAATCCAAAGAAGATGATAAATCTGAGGCCTTCAAGGGGTGTGACCCAAAACATAAAATTGAAATGGTCAAAATTATTTCTGCTTATGATGAAATGTTTCAGGAACCGAAGGGGTTACCACCCAAGAGAGAGATACAGTATGAAATCCAGTTACAGTAGGATGTGCCACTTCCTAATATCGGCATGTACCGTTTATCAGTTATGCAGAATGAGGAAATTAAAAAGCAGGTTCAATAGTTGGTGGAGAAAGGAGTTATTCGTCCTAGTACTTATCCTTGTGGTTCTCCAATTGTCTTGGTTCCAAAGAAAGATGGAACTTGGAGGATGTGCATCGACTACCGCGCCTTGAACAAGATAACGGTAAAGAATAGGTATCCTCTTCCCAGAATTGATGATTTACTTGATCAGATAAAACATGCAGTTTATTTCACTAAGTTAGATTTGTGAAGTGGTTATCATCAGATAAGAATTGCAGAAGATGATATTTGGAAGACTACATTTAAGACAAAACAGGGACTATTTGAGTGGTTGGTTATGCCTTTTGGGCTTTGTAATGCACCAGCTACCTTTATGAGAGTCATGAATGATGTCTTTCATCCTTTTATTGATGATTTTGTCATAGTCTATCTAGACGATATTCTTGTATTCAGTCAAACTTGGGAAGACCATGTAAGTCATGTAAAGAAAGTCTTTGATGTATTGAGAAAAGAAAAACTATATGTAAAGATGTCTAAATGTGAATTTGCTAAGACATCCTTAGTGTACTTAGGCTATGTCGTAGGGGGTGGTCAATTGAAAGTAGACCCTGTGAAGGTCGAAGCTATTGTAAAATGGCCTAAGCCAAGTACAGTCACAGAGGTCAGAAGTTTCCTAGGTGCAGTTCAGTACTGGAGAAAGTTTATTGCAAATTTCTCTTATATAGCATCACCATTACATGCATTAACCAGTACAAGAGCAATTTTTCAGTGGGGAGGTCCACAACATAAGGCTTTTGACACTTTGAAGGGGAAGTTGAGCACCGCACCAGTTTTGGCCTTACCAGATCTACATCAACCATTTGAGATTGAGACAGATGCAAGTGGATTTGCCATGGGAGTAGTACTCATGCAAGGAGGTAAACCAGTTTGCTACCACTCTGAAACTTTTTCAGGAGCAGTAAGTAACTATCCCACTTATGATAAAGAACTTTATGCTTTAGTTCAGAGTGTTAAAAAATGGAAACATTACATAATGGGGAAAGAAACTTTAATCCACACTAATCACCAGCCACTTCAATACTTGCACTCACAAACTAAACTGCAACAAAGTAGGCACTTTCGGTGGATGGGTTTTTTGCAACAGTTTCATTTGTTTATTAAGTATAAGAAAGGTACCCATAACAAAGTAGCAGACATGCTCTCTAGACCTCCTATGATGAATGCTTTGATAATCGTTCAGAATAGTTCTATGGTTCATGAAAGTTTTCAGGAACAATATGCTAATGATGAGAACTTTAAGGATATCTATACTGCTTTAATGAAAGGTAAACATGTAGAAGAGAAAGATTATTATGTGCAGGATGAACTGTTATATCACTTGGGCAAATTATGTGTTCCAAAAGATGAACAAGCACAGGTTATTAGAGAAGCACATACCTCATTGATTGCAGGACACTTTGGGGTAAACAAAACATTGACTCAGCTATAGAAATATTGTTATTGGCCTCATATGCAAGAAACTATAACTAAGTATATTAGAGGTTGTGTTATGTGTGCAACTAGTAAGCCTAGTAACAGGAAGTTGGGTTTGTACACACCTCTACCTGTACCTTCTCGTCCATGGGAAAGTGTTTTAATGGACTTTGTTGGGGGGTTACCTATGTCTAGGAAGGGACATGATTATTTGTATGTAGTAGTTGATCGGTTCAGAAAAATGTGTATTTTGATGCCATGTAAAAAGTAAGTCACTGCTGAACTGACAGCTCATATGTACTTTCAATTTGTATGGGTTCATTTTGGGTTACCTACTTCTATTGTATCGGATCAAGATTCTCAATTCTTGGGGGAATTTTGGTCAACTTTGTGGGGACTCATGGACACCAGGCTGAAGAAGAGTACAACCTTCCATCCATAGATCGACGGATAGACAGAGGTTGTAAATAGGATAGTTGTGCATCTACTCAGAGGGTATTGCAGCAAGCATCCTAAGTTGTGGGATGAGAGTCTTCATTATGTGCAGCATGCCTACAACCATGCAGCACACTCTTCTACTAAAAGGTCTCCTTTTGAGACATGCTTTGGTTATGTGCCCAAGACACCGATGGATTTTGATTTTGGGAAAGATGATGTTGAAGATGGACGCCATGATGCAGAGAAGGCTTTGAAGTTCATCCAGAAAGTCCAAGCAATTCATTAGGTAGTGGAAGCACGGTTGGAACAGAGCCAAGCAAAATACAAGGTTTGCCATGACAAGCATCGCATTGATCATCATTTTCAAGTTGGAGATATAGTTTGGTTACATATCAGCAAGGAAAGGATGCAAGGTGAAGGTAAAAAGCTTAAGCCAATTAGGTATGGTCCTTTTGAGATCCTTGAGAAGATTGGTACTAATGCCTTCCGCCTCAATCTTCCTCCATACATGCATATTTACATGGTTGTCAATGTTGAGAATTTGAAACTGTATGAGCCTCCAATGATCCTAGATGAACTCACAGACATTCAAGTTCCATCAGTTAATGACCTTTCACCAGAGTACATGTCAGAGTTGCCAGAAGATGTTATTCTCGACAGGAATGTCAGAACTTCACGAAGAGGAGATGTTGAGTACCTCAGAGTGGGCCTGAAGGGGATGCATCCAAGCAAAGCAAGATGGATGGAGATTGGTAAAGTGAGGGAACTTTACCCTCACTTACTTTCCAAGTAATCAAGCTTTCAGAGGTCCAAAAGCTCTCCAGTGGGGAGGCCTGATCCGGGGGACAATTTTTCAGTGAAAATTGAAGAGTTCCCAATACTCCATAATTCAGCACCATCAGAAAGAGAACGGCATCTTGATTCCAACGCAACTTGAACGGGGCAAAAAGGACTCCGTTTGTGCAAGTTACGCCAGGTTAAACTCCCAGTCAAATTGGCTTCAGGGGCATCCAGAAGGTGAAAAAATGATCTTCTCATAAATTGATGGAACTGGCGTCATCATGAAGAGTTCATCGAGATGATTCTGACGGTGTTCATTTTGTCGAAATCCTACGTCGTATGCTCAAGATACAGGTGGTCAAAGTTTTGAGTTGACTTTTGAGCTGACTGTATGGATGATGACGTCAGCAAATCGTCTGTACCATACGGAAGCCACATGGGAAAATTCGGGCTGAACACGTGGTAGCTGACTCACCTATATGGACCAATCATATGTTGACACGTGGCATCCGTACTCGGATGTGGCATCACACGTGGCAGTCCAGTCAGCGACATGTCAACAGCCTCAGCGAATAGGAGCTTGACACGTCAACAGTCTCAGTGAGTAGGACTCTGACACATGGCACCCAGTCAGTGTACAGATATCCTTACGAGCGGCTTCGTCAGTGACACGCAGGCAGCCTTGTCAGCATTCTTGGCAAATATCATCTCGACACGTGTCTTCATTCTTTCGGCAATTTTGTTTGTTCGTTTCAACCAAAATTTGTTGTTGCAACAGCTCGACCCCGAAACCTCCAGTTAGCCCATCACCGGCGGTTGCCGTTCTACCAAAACATTGCCTCCAGTATGTATATAGAGCAGTTTTTTTTTATTGTTTATAAATCAGTGGGTTTGGTTTAAAACGGTCGGCAAAGGATTTGAACCCCGGACTGCGCAGTTGTGCAAAATAGTTTATGCCGTTAGACCACCGATGGTGGCTTAATCATATAAGGAGACTGTTTTATTTTGTTAAGAGTTGGTTGGCCGAACCTGGCCAAATAGGCCCATATGGCCAAAAACCCACAAACTAATCTATACCAGAAGCTTGTAAAGGAACAAAATAGTTGTTGTACGGATTGTTAAAGGGGGGTTAAGCATTTATTGGTTGGTTAAGCCATATTAGGCATATTTCATGTATAAAAAGAGGGGTAAAGATGAGATTCCCCAAGTCCAAGTTGTGATAACGAGAGAATGCTCGGGAGATTTTGCAGACATTTTCGCACATCAGAGGAATGTTATGCTACTGTGCTTGAAGGAGATTGTCCATGAAGCAATTGTAACTGATTTTGGAGTATAATCGGATCGGTCACTCCATTGGAGAGGGGCCCGGAGACGTAGTCCTTAGGGATGAACTCTGTTATCAATTGCGTTTGTCTCCTCTTATCTTCTCTCTTTATTTGCAGTTCATTATCTTGGCAATTAGGTTATGTTCATTTATTCATTTGAGCATTTTATTATGTGATCATTTACGTTAAGCATTCTATAAGCAATTTGTCCTAGATCCTAAATAGATCAATAAAAGATCAAAAGAAAAAAAAATGATGCAACATAATTCCTTGAAGGCCTTTATATTTGATAGTGGGGAGATGTACTATAAGTTCAACATGGTACTATAAAAGGATAGTCTAATTTGTGCCTAAGATGAATGCAAATTCATTAAGAAACATTTGAAATTTTAAATGTAAGAGCATGCTATTAATGTCTCAATGAGTAAGAATAGAAGGGCATCATGAATATAATAGTATTGCAAAGTGTAGAATGGGAACAAGTCACAATGAAAATGGATAGTCATCTTTTGCACAATGGAATAGCCATCATGTTTTGAAAATGAGAAACAGTGACCTAGGTAGTGCTATGGATGCATTACAATGTAGAGCAGAGATGACATTATTTGTGCATGTTCTATGTGCATCTGATGCAGCTACAAAAAATAGAGCTCAGGGTTTTAGGAATATATGTTGCATAGAATGAAAACTTGGTCAACAAATGAAGACACAAGAATAGGTGTTATTTTTCTTGTGAGAAGTAAATAAAATGCAAAGCCAAGATTTACATTAAAACCCTTTAATAGTTATAGGAGGTCAAGACTTAGAATGGCCATGAATGTGAAAAGGGTGGTGTTCATGAAGGAATGGAAAAGATGTGTAGAGTTTTTGAATTATACCCATACTATGCAATGGCATAGAATCATTTTGTAAACCATTTTTCCCCTACGAAGCAACATTTTTTTTGGAATAGTTGACTAAGATAGGTCTTGTTTCAACTATCCACCCTCTCATTAAGTCTCATTCATATTTTAATCTTGTACGATCTTTTCATAGAAAAGGTGGTTATGACATTGTTGGTCGCTACTCCTTGGCATCACAAGGAATGCAAGATGCCCATGATTTTAACATCAATAGAAATAAATAAGGAGAAACCATCAATTTATTTGTAGACATAATGAAAGGGCAGCCACAGAGAAAAGAATAAGAAAATAAAATGGAGCTTGAAGCAAGATTTTATTGATGGATGATGAAAGAAAATAGTGTGAGTTCTACATAAAATAACAATATTCATTATCTTTTTGTTGAAATCAAGGAATACAGTCATAGAGAGGAGCTTATATTGAGGAGAGGCAAGATCTAGTGGTGAGGAAGGCACGGTAAGCTTGGAAACACAGTTGTAGAGAAGCTCCAAACCTCAATGGTGTAAGGAAAGAAAAGGTGCGGAAGCAACTTTCCTAACATCAAAACCATAGGGAAGTAGGAGATAGTACTTTTAATTTTAAAATTACAATCCAATTAAGACACGCATGAAAGATTTACAGAAACAAAAAAATACACAAAGAAAATGAACAACAGATTTATGTGGGAAGACCCTTTCAGGAAAAAACCCACCACACCAAGTTGAATCTTTGTGTATTATAGTAACAAACAATTACATACAATGCAAAGATACAACTCTCTAGTATCAATTCACAGTAGCTACATTCATTGTTCAACCTCTTTCAGAAATGCTCTCAACAATCCAATACCTTATTCGTTCTTAGAATTGATCTCCTTTTATCTTATCACATTCTA
The DNA here is from genome assembly GCA_007258455.2 of Sequoia sempervirens. Lineage (NCBI taxonomy): Eukaryota > Viridiplantae > Streptophyta > Pinopsida > Cupressales > Cupressaceae > Sequoia > Sequoia sempervirens. Next base: position 609,500,518 of record VDFB02193867.1, read on the forward strand.
ATTTTTATCTTCTGTTCATCCTTATCTGCCATTTCCCCTTCGTAGAAATTTTCCTTTCAAGCGTTGATTTTTCCTTGCATGCAGTTCAACACCAGCATCACAACTGTTGCAAAAATATAACTGCCAACCATTTGAAATTCGCTTCCTCTGATTGGTCTGTGAGGCTCCACATAGGATAGTCAATTTGGTCAAAGGTGTTTAAACTTTGTTGGCATATTGGTGAGACACTAACAGTGTCTCCCTGATGCCACAAAGTCTTCACTATCGATATCATCATAGGTTCCAACAGTCGGCAAGATGATATAGAAAATGCCAGGAGTCATACCGAATCCATCAACATCCATTGCATTTCTATCGGCAAGAGATTTCTCATCGGAAAGACTCATACTGATGCTCACAAGTCACATCAATTTAAACTTTGCAATCAGCAAGACTTTTTTGTTCACCAAGAGGTTACACCAAGTCTCCTCAAGTTTCACCGAAGCACCCGACAGTCGGCAAGACATTCGTCTTTCACCAAGACCTCACATTGAGCAAACATGTCATACCAAGTCGGCAAGACTTTTTTCTTTTGCTAGGACCTTACATCGGCCGAACATGTCATACCAAGGCATCCAAGAGTTAGCAAGACTTATCGCTTTCGCCAAGACCTATACTGAGGTCCTAAGTCATACTGAGCCATTAGTATTTCCATTGGCACCCATCTATTGCTAAGACATTCAACTATTGCCAAGAGGTTTCACCGAAATCTCTTATGTTACTCTGAAGCCATACTACTATTGGCAAGACCCCACGAGTCGGTGAGATGTCATACCAAAAGACAAAGCTTCCACCAAATGGTCTATTGCTTTCGCCGAGAGGTCATAGCGAACATCCCATGTCACCCCGAGTGTCACATACTATCGATAAGACTCTCCATCGATCACCAAGACTTCATACTAAAGTCTTTGAGTCACCCCAAAGACCCCAAGTGTGTCCCCATTGGTGAGACCTTTCATTGTCGTTGGGACTTCATACCGAGCGATCAAGTCACTTCAAAGACACTAGTCTTTGTGAGTCTCCCCAAAGCATGATAAGAACATACTATCGGCCAGATGTCTCCATTCGATAGAAGGTCACAATGAATGCTTCTAGTCATAGTGATAACATCATTCGACAAGACATCAACCTTGTCTCAGCGACTTGGAACATTTCAAAGGATTTAGAATAGTTAGTCAGCCAGACATCAATAATGTCACACCAACTTTTCCTTTCAGGAGTTCCATGTCAGTATGGATTGAGGCACATATTCTAAAAATCTCCCACTTGACAAAGACCTTACTGACAACTCTAAAGCATACTAAAAATACTGAAATTCATGGGTCAAGAGGCCCATCGAACTAGCACACCACCTATATTTTTTTGTGCTCACAAGCTTCATCAATGCATCTGCAACATTTTCCAGAGTATCCACTTTCTCCAAAGAGACCTTCCCATCCTCCACCATATCTCGTACAAAGTGATACTGTACATCTATATGTTTCGTCCTAGCATGGAAAGTAGGATTCTTTGCCAATCATATAGCACTCTGACTGTCACAGTAAATTGTAATTTTTCCTACATCAAAACCAATGTTAGAACACAAATGTTTTAACCAGATTGCTTCTTTATAGGCATGTGTAGCTGCCATGTATTATGCCTCTGTAGTGGACAAAGCGACTACAACCTACCGCTTGCTCATCCAACTCACTACACCACCATTCATCATGAAAACATATCCACTGGTGGAACTTCTGCTGTCAATGTCCCCTGCCCAATCAAAATCCACATAACCTTGAATGTTGAGATTTCTCTGTGATTCAACCAAGTTTCCATGGTAACACAGAGCATATTCTTAAGTCCCCTTCAAATATCTAAACACTCTCTTCACAACATCCCAATGTGTCCTTCCAGGATTTGTCATAAACTAACTAAGAACTCCCACTGCTTGGGCAATGTCTGGCCTTGTACAAACCATTGCATACATAAGGCTGCCAACTACACTAGCATATGGTGCACTGGTCATGTCCTCCATCTCAGTAGGAGATTTTGGACATTCTTCAACAAATAGCTTTGTTCCTTGTGAAACTGGAACAACTAGCTGCTTGCAATCAGTCATACAAAATCTCTCTAGAATAGTCATGATGTACTTACTCTGACTGAGCCAAAATTTTCTATTTTTCCTATCCTTGGTTATTTCCATTCCTAGGATATACCTTGCTACACTGAGATCTTTCACTTTCAACTTTGTAATATACACAATGATCACATTTTTATCTTACAAATCCCAATGACAAAACAAAAGTGTCAAATTTCTGGTACCACATTCTAGGAGACTATTTTAACCCATACAGAGATTTCTTCAACTTGCAAACCAGTCTTTCTTTACCTTTTTCCACAAAGTGCTCCGGCTGGGACATATAAATTTCTTCTTCAAGATCACCATGAAGAAACGTTGTCTTCACATCCATCTGTTCAATCTCTAAGTCATACACTGATGCAAGTGACAAAATAAATCTAATAGATGTCAGCTTAGCTACAGGAGAAAATGTTTCTCCATAATCAATTCCCTCTATCTCAGAATAACCTTTTGCAACCAGCCTCGCTTTATATTTTTCTACATTGCCATCCAAACCAATTTTATTTTTAAATACCTATTTGTAGCCCATAGCTTTTCTTCCTTTAGGAAATGGCACCAAACTCTAGGTATCATTATTTTCTAATGATGCCATTTCTTCATTCATGGCTTCCAACCAAGAGTTTGAATCAGACATTTTAAATGCCTCTTTCACAATCCTAGGTTCATCAGTGCTAGAAATTAAAGCATAGGCACAAGTAGACTCAATCAAAGAAAACCCATACCTATCAGGTTGCTTTCTTTCATGAGTTGACCTCCTCATAGGCTGAGGTTGAGGTGGTTCTTCATCTTCTTTAGAACTTTCAGAGCTACTTGAGCTTTCCTTAGTATCAAGTACATTTTGATTTTTCAATTCCTCTTTATCTGGTGTTGAAGGAATTTTTGCTACATCTTTTTCATTTTCTGATTTCTTCTCTGACTGCAGATCCAATGTAGAAGTTTTCAGCTCACAAAAGATAACGCTTCTGTTGTACAAAACCTTCTCAGTCTCAAGGTTCCAAAGCTTGTATCCTTTTATGCCAGCATTTTAGCCAATAAAAATACACTTTACAGCTTTATTTTCCAACTTGGATCTTTTTTCAAATGGCACATATGCATATGCCTCACAGCCAAAGACACGAATATGTCTCAGAGAGGGCTTCTTTCCAAACCATGCTTCCAAAGGTGTCTTCTCAACAAGAGCAGAGTTAGGAGAAAGATTTACCAAGTAACATGTTGTAGAGACTGCTTCAACCCAGAACTTCTCCTCCAAGCTAGCATTGCTCAGCATACTTCGTGCTCTTTCCATTACTATCCTGTTGAACCTTTCAGCAACTCCATTTTGCTGTGGAGTGTAAGGTGTAGTCTTATTTCTTTTAATCCCATGATCTGTACAGTACCTTTCAAATTCATCTGAACAAAACTCACCACCATTGTCAGTCCTTAAGCATTTTATTTTCCTACCAGTATGATTTTCAACAAGGTTTTTAAATTCTTTAAACAGACTAAACACTTCTGATTTACTTTTTAGAAAATATACAAATGTTCTTCTTGAATAATCATCAATAAATGACACATAGTATCTTGATTTAGACAGAGAAGGAACATTCACTAGACCAAACACATCAGAATGCATATAACCAAGCAAACCAGAAGATTTGTGAGGACTGGAATAAAATGAAACACGGTGTTGTTTACCATATATGCAATGTTCACAAAATTCAAACTCAAGGTTACAATCTTCAAGCCCTTCTACCAATTTTTTTATTTTTCAAGGTTTTTAAACCTTTTTCACCAATGTGACCAAGCCTATGATGCCAGAGCATAGTCTTTTCTGCTAGAAGTTTAACCTCCATGGATTTTACACCATCGAGAACATTTCCCTCTTTTACTCCATGAGTATCTTTCTGTGACTTTGTAGAAACACTATTGCATTGAATAACTTGTGCATCCAGCTTGTACAAGGTACCAATTCGAGCACCCCTAGCCAACACCATAGAGCCTCTAGTCATCTTGCAACCATTTCTAGATAATGTGACATGCATTCCAATAACATTCAGCTTAAAGAAAGTAAATTACGAGCCAAACCTGGTATATGCATCACATCATTGATTCCCTTCACTCTTCCATCAGGGAATTAAATTCTGACTCTTCGACGACCAACAATTTTCAAAGATGAATCACTTGCTAAATACACCTTTCCACCATTGTATTCTTCATACTTCATGAACCAATCTCTATGAGATGTCATGTGGAAAGATGATCCAGAATCAATCAGCCAGACATCATCTGATGCCCATGTAGCCAAGGTTGCAATGAAGGTGTCTGCATCACTTTGAGAAGAATCATTGTCAGAAGAGGTCTTCTTCTTCTTCTTTTTCTCCTCTTTACAATCCTTTTGGACATGACCAGGTTTCCCACAATTCTAACACTTCACCTTGGACTTCTTGTCAGGAGACTTTGATCTCCCTCCTGATTTCAATCTGAATTTCTTGTCCTTCTTGCCTTTCTCCTTTGATCTACCTCTAACAGCCAGAGCCTCATTTGCCATCTCAGAGTATTTTCTTCTCATCTCTTCCAACAACAAAGAAGCAACAACATATTCCATCTTGAAAGTGGATGTTGTACTCCCAATAGCCATCACCAAATGATCCCAAGAATCTGGAAATGAACATAGCAGCAACATGCATCAATCTTCATCTTCAATCTTCACACCAACAGATGTTAACTGAGCAATTAGCATGTTGAAAGCATTCAAGTGATCAACAACCAATCCTCCCTCCTGCATTCTCAAAGAGTACATCTTCTTCCTCAAGAAGAATTTGTTCACCAAGGACTTGCCTTGATAAATAGATGCCAGTCTTTTCCACAAGGAAGATGTAGTCTTTTCTTCATGCACGTTCAAAAGAATAGAGTCTACCAAATAGAGCCTTATCAGCCCCTTAGACTTTCTATCTGCAAGATCCCAATCCTCTTGCTTCATGCCTTGAGGCATCGTTCTAGACATAGCAAGCCACAGATCATGATCTACTAATAGATCTTCCATTTTGAGTTTCCACAACTTGAAATTTCTACCATTGAATTTCTCTATTTCCATCTTTCTGGATGTTCTCACCATCTTAATCTATAATTAAATTATCAAACCTCTAACAAACTCCCATTGAAAAAGAATTGACACAAAAAACCCAACCCACTCACAAGGATAACACAACTGGCCAGGCTCTGATACCACTTGTAAGGAAAGCACAGCTGCAAAAGAGACTTTCCTAACATCAAAACCACAGGGAAGTAGGAGACAGTACTTTTAATTTTCAAATTACAATCTAATTAAGACACACATGAAAGATTTATAGAAAGAGAAAAATACACAAAGACAATGAACAACTGATTTACGTGGGAAAACCCTTTCAAGAAAAAACCCACCACACCAAGTTGAATCTCTTTGTATTACTGTAACAAACAATTACATACAATACAAAGATACAACTCTCTAGTATCAATTCACAGTAGCTACATTCACTGTTCAATCTCTTTTAGAAATGCTCTCAACAATCCAATACCTTATTCGTTCTCAGAATTGATCTCCTTTCATCTTATCACATTCTAATTTTTATCTTTTGTTCATCCTTATCTACCATTTCCCCTTCATAGAAATTATCCTTTCGAGCATTGATTTGTCCTTGCATGCAGTTCAGCACCAGTGTCGCAACTGTTGCAAAAATCTAATTGCCAACCATTTGAAATTTTCTTCCTCTGATTGGTCCACGAGGCTCCACATAGGATAGTCAATTTGGTCAAAGGAATTCAAACTTTGTTGGCATATTGGTGAGACACTAACTGTGTCTCCCCGATGCCACAAAGTCTTCACTATCGATATTGTCATAGGTTCCAATAGTCAGCAAGATGATATAGCGAATGCCATGAGTCATAATGAATCCATCGACATCCATTGCATTTCTATCGGCAAGAGATTTCTCATCGGCAAGACTCGTACCAATGCTCACAAGTCACATCAATTTCAACTTTTTCGTTCACCAAGAGGTTACACCAAGTCTCCTCAAGTTTCACTGAAGCACCCGACAGTCGACAAGACATTTGTCTTTCACCAAGACCTCACATCGAGAAAAAATGTCATACTGAGTCAGCAAGGCTTTTTTCTTTTGCCAAGACCTTACACTGGCCGAACATGTCATACCGAGGCATCGAAGAGTCAGTGAGACTTATCGCTTTCGCCAAGATCTTATACCAAGGTCCTAAGTCATACCGAGCCATTAGCATTTCCATCAGCACCCATCTATCGCTAAGACATTCAACTGTCACCAAGAGGTTTCACCAAGATCTCTTATGTTACTTTGAAGCCATACTACTATCGGCAAGACCCCACAAGTCAGTGAGATGTCATACCGAAAGACAAAGCTTCTACTAAATGGTCTACCACTTTTGCCTAGAGGTCATGGTGAACATCCCATGTCACCCCGAGTGTCACATACTATTGGCAAGACTCTCCATCGGTCGCCAAGACTTCATACTGACGTCTTTGAGTCACCACGAAGACCCCAAGTGTGTCCCCGTCGGTGAGGACTTCATACCGAGCGATCAAGTCACCCCGAAGACACCAATCTCTGTGAGTCTCCCCAAAGCCTAATAAGAACATACTATCGGCTAGAGGTCTCCATTCGACAGAAGGTCACAGCGAATGCTTCTAGTCACAGCGATAACATCATTCAGCAAGACATCAACCTTGTCTCAGCGACTTGGAACATTTCAAATGATTCAGAATAGTTAGTGGGCCAGACATCAATAATGTCACGCAGACTTTTCCTTTCAGGAGTTCCATGTCAGTATGGATTGAGGCACATATTCCAACAAATGGTGTACACATGGAGAATATACCGACATAGTTGATTCCAATTATTAACACCATTTCATCCAAAATCATCCCTTAGTCTAACCATTTAATTAAATACCCTTTTTTGATTAAATTCATCAAATTTCCTCTCTTAATTAAATAAATCACTTTATATAATTAAGTCTTTCTCCCATGTTAATTAAATCAATCTATGTGATCTAATCAACCCTATGTCCATATTTGATTAAATAATTCACTTTATTTGATCAAATCTCTAAAGTCTAATTATTAAATTAAATAAATGAAACCTTGTTTAATTTAAGCTAACCAATCATCATCTTTTTTTAAATAAATCAAAATATTTATTTAACTAAGTCTAAAATCACTTTCTTCTCATATTTAATTTAAACTAACCTATAAATCTAATTCAAATTCGTCACATCATCTAGTCCTTCATTAAATTAATTAACATTTGATTAATTTAATCCTCATTCATGTCCCATCCTCTATCTTTTTCCACTTGAACATGAAAATAGATTTAATTCATTTATTAAATCTCTATTTTCTATCAACATGGCATAATGGAGGAATATTCTCTCAAATTTGAATTCAAAATCCAACTGGACTTTGTCCTTCCAACAAAGAATTTACTTCACCTAATAAGTCCTTTTTTCTTGAGCCAAGTAGCATTTAAGACATTTCATTTCCCTCTTACATGTCATTTCAACATTGTCAAATATCACCTAATTGCATTTATGGGAACATTCATCAAAATGTGCACATCCTCCATCCATTCACATTTGGACAAGTGGCACCTTGCCATTGGTTGAATGTTAGTCCCACATTGCTCCATTTTGGGAATTTCTCCATCCTATCATTCTATAAATAAGAGGTCTCTTTCCTCATTTTATCATCCATAATTTGAGCAAAGTTATTATACTCAAATCCATAGCAATTATCATCCATATTTATCCAATATTAGCTAGATTATGCAAATTTTTATCTTTAAGCATACTTAAATCATCAACAAAGTGGATCACATCATCATCAAATCATCAAAAGCTTGCATAGGATCTTGGTTCACATTTTGGCGCTAAAAGGAGGGCTGACTAGAAGTTCTAATCACTTTTTTTCACCAAATTCTGTGCTTTTTTGTTGTTTTTTTCTCTATAGGGAACTCCACTACTGACAAACTAGCGTCATAGTTTGGAACCACGGGGACTCCAGCGTCACTATATCACACCGCTACAAACTTCAAACTTTGACACTTTGTTTCCCGCTCGAGATTCAAACTTCCAAAGTGCACCACTTAGTCTTTTTCGCCTGTTGGAATCTTTCTAATCTTCAAACTCCACCGTTGGCTCAAATAGAGACACCTTCATGCTCTTTATCCCCATTGTAGAGCGACGCTAACTGGTAATTTTTTCCATATAGCACCACTGGAAGGCTTCAAACTGTGATGCCTTCATGGGTTGCACCACTGGAGGGAAGTTAAAAGTGAAAATTAGTTTTATGGCACATGCTTGTTTTCAAATTTTGATCATTTGGATTATTCTCTAACCTCCTGACCTCTATTTTTGTGGATCTGATTGGTTTTTTTCTTGTAGGTTGGCTTCATTAGAAGTGAAGATGAAAAGAAGCATAATGACATCATCACATGATACCAAGTGTTTTTAAAAAAATTAGTGTTTGTTTAACACTCTTAGAGGATTCATTATTTTCTCTTAAGAAATTTTGTTATCTTTCATGCTTAGGACCTACTAATTTTCCTTTTGGGCTCTAAAAAGAACACTTCAATTTCTTGTTACAAAAGGGCTTAAAATGAACTTTAGGCCACAAAATTACTAGAGTTGGTTTTCGGATTTAACAATTGAACAAGGCAATCTTCACATTTGATTTGGTGCTTAAAAAGAATTTATTATCGCTTTGTGGGTCTTAAAATGAACATGTGCTACTTTATTTTTTGATTGCTTACTCAAATTAACACCATTGAAAATATGTATGTGCTTCTCTCGTGCCTCACAACGATCTTGAGAATCAAAAGGCTTTTTGGTGGTCTTAAGTTGGGATAAAGTGATTACCCCCATATTTCATTTTGGGATTAAAATTGAACAAAACATCTTGTGAGTGTGAGTGGAACTTATTGCATGTGTTCTCCCTTTGTTTCTAAATGAAGGTTGATCGGACTATGAATATGTTTACTCACTATTGTTTGTGTTAGAGGACTTTCCTTGTGGGAAAAAGTACTCACCCAAGGGAATGACCCAACCAGTAACACACTAAAGCCAAGTCTATTTCTAGCCGAGATATAAAAGTGGGTACTGGAACAAAGGCTAGTATCATGCGATTGGCTTTGACGAGAAGGGAAACAATGGTCTCTCACATCAATGGTTCAACTCATATGAAGGGAAAGTTGAAATTAAAACCCTTTTTGTAGAAAGGCCAAAATCCCTATCTATTTGTTGGTGCAAGAACGGTCATTTTGAAGCCGCTCCACACTTTCACGAATTTTAGTAGAGTTGGAAGGTATGCCATGGGAGATTCATGGGTACAGATGCTTGTTTGCCTCAAAATAAGTGTTGATTCATGGAGGGGAGATAGTGGGGTCAAGCATCTAACCATCCACTAAAAGTAAGCATAGTTGGACTTTTCCAAGTGGGGACTCAGCAAATATTGTCTCAGATATCTATAGGGTTGTGATTTTTCTTGAAATCAAAACACATTGCTTGATCGAAAACATTGGAAAACAAACATTTAGCATTATCACCAAATTTTAAACCCTTTAGGAGAAGCAAATATCCTTGAACGAATTCACATTCCCTTGCTTTCCCTTGGGAGTCATATCCTTAGAGGTTTCTAGGCACTTGAATTTTATCTCAATTTGCTACTAATAAAGTAAACATTAGGTAACTCTTGCTTTGATTTCCTTTATTTCCACATAATACACTTTGTGGGAGAAGAAGAAATTAAAACATTAGACATCTAGTTTGAAACTTAATCAAGAGAGTGTTTGTGGTAAAATAAATTCATTAATCATGATGAACCCCACACATGTGCTTGTTTATCTTTTGTCATATGGTCTTTTGAGTAAACATTGATCTTTTGGTTTGAAGTACTCTTAGGGAAAAACATGTTCTTCAAAACCTTGGTCTTGTAAACAAAGTTCTTCTTAGGTTCATTTAGGATCAAAACAACCAATCATTTCATCCATCTCAAACATCAATCAAATCCCATCCCACAAACAACTTTTAGGATATTGGAAATATCATTCATACTAGACTTTTGGAAAAATCCTCTAAATCAAATAAAAATCATCTTGTTTGACTAGGTGTGTGTAGATGAATCCTTCTTCATACACTTAGTTAAACTATCACCTTGTGGAAAAATTTATTCCAAGACAACATCTAACCTCTTGGAGTTTATGAGTTCATTATCAAATCTGAATAAAAAATACAAAATCCAAATAAAAACCAAAATCAAAAATCCAAAATTCCTAAAGTCTAGTATTCCTCCAAGGTTCTTAAAATTTCAACACCCATATCATTCACCCCTTTCATCCTTCATCTCATCATTGTTCGTAAATCCTTTAGAGGTCAACAAGGTAAAAACACAAGAACATGGAATATAAACTTGATTCATACATCATGAGTAATCCAAGTCAACCAGGCTATCAAAGCTTTACAATGCCAATTGATTATCAAAACTCAGATTTATACAATCCATACATGGGATCATTATCTCTTACAAACCTCAATGGCACAACAAATGTAATCATGTCCAATCTAAATTTTGGAACACCTTTCCCGATGATATATTTAAATCAAAGTCCAAACCTACAAATCTATCAACCACACAATCAACGGATAAGTGTTCAACAAAACAACATTATCCCACCAAATCCATACATACCAAATGTGAATACACCAATTTTACAAAACATGAACATTTTAAATCCTCACTTGGAAAAATTTGGGATAGATACATTTGTGAATCACACCAATGTTGTTCAAAGTCCAAGCAATATGTTAACAACTCCATATATTGATCCAAATCAAGTTAACACCATGCAAAATCAAAGTTACCTAAATCAAGGCAATGTGATTCCCAACCACAACAATGATCAATTTCAACCTATCATTCCAAATCCAAACATCATCCCAAATCAGGACATTGTCCAAAACCAATCACCACATCTCCAAAATAAATCACCACAAGGTCAATCTAAAGTACAAATCTCACAAGGTAACAAATGAAAATACACACCACTTGGGAAACCAATTTAATTGGTCATGCAACAAATAGTAAATGATAATCTCATCAAAATCCCCATCTATGAGAATTATCATGATCCTTTGGTAAAACCATCGTGGTATAACACGAAACACTTTTATGAGTATCACAAAATAAAGGGACACACAACATCAATTGTGTTTGACTCAAAAATCTCATCTAAGACTTGATTGATCAAAAAATAATAACTACTGGTGATCCATCAACCAATGATCATGTTGAAAATGTCTCTACATCATCCAATGAGTTAGAAGGCATATCTCAAGAATGTATTCCAAAGAAAGATCCAAATATTTCACCAAGGTCTAGCAATGGTCCTTTCCAAGACATGTTGACCCACTTTGACCTCATGGTTGTAGATACTAAAGGAATCATCAACTTGACACTTGATCCAATTCCACTCAAAGACCAAGAGGATATTGAGCCACTTCCCATGCCTAATGAGGATATCCAAGAACTATTTGTAAGAAATCCACCCTTTGAAATGGACCCATGTTAAGAACTTGATCCAAAAAATGTTGAAAGCAATTATGAAATCATTCAAGATCAAGAATTTGTATCTCCAAGCTACTACAATGATCTAATGGACACTCTCTTATCTATATGAGATGTTGCAAATGATCATAAAATCCACATAGCACATACTTCTCCATCTACCCATGAGATGCTTTGTTTGGATGGACACATAAATGATCTTCATTCAAAATAGGATTCCTTTACTCCTAATATTATTACACAAAAGAGTAGGTTATTGATTCCTACAGTTAAACTAAATTATGAACAACATGATTAGATATATTCCAAATTGAGATTGAGGACATCATGTATGAAGATATCCAACATTATCCACTCAAAGAAATAGGTCAGACAGAATAGGACATTTTGGAGTTAGTAGAGCAACAAACTGAAATGTCATCTACAATGGTCATTTATTAGAGCATGCTTACTGAATAAGACATCTCAAAACAAGCAGAATCAAGGAACGAAGTTGCCACTACCACCATATTGGGGGAAACTATGTCTCAATAAAATGTCAACATAGGGAGCATGAAGAATCCTTATGATGAAACCAATGCTAATACTACAACCAGCCATGTCATGAATCTTCATCCACCCATCACCCCATCCATGAATTGGGACCAACGTCAAAAGAAAGATTTGAATAAAAGCACAAGTAATGTTATCAAAGTAGAAGAAGCAAGGAAGCATAATGGACAAATCAAATACACATGGATACCAAAGAATACAAAGAAAGATTATCCCTATCAAACTCCATTATTCAAAGAAACTATGGGGAAAAATAAGAAAGGGAAAAGTATCCATCAAAGATGTCTACAAAAGAAAAAGAAGGCTTCTCAAGTGACATACAAAGCATACCAAGCAGTTCGTCCTAATTCCATGCACACTTTTGTATCCACCCATCATTGCTCATCTTCCCAAGTTTGGAGAGTCAAAGGTTCCAAGCTATCAACCAATCCATCTTTTATTCCTAAACACACTCCATCCACACCTCCATGCATGATATCCAATTCTCACATTGACCATGTATTGGTATCCACCCTTCATCATAAGGATTTAGAAGGAACTCTATTGTGATGTGCACACAGAGACAAAGTTAACTTCAGTATCAATAAAGCAGATCAAGAATCTCAAAAGTTGCATTCAAGTGCACATATCTTGGAAAAGCAGCTTCTTCAAGTAGGATATTAATGGAACATTATGACAGAGGCATCTACATCAATACCATGAGGTGATTCAACATAAGCTTAAAATATTTCAAAAAAATGAAAAAAAAAATGAAAATCCAAAAAAAATAAAAATAGTAAAGAGAAAAGTCATCCTCTAGTGAAAACCACTATGGTGGCACTTTGGATAGGTACCATGATGAAAACCTAGAAAACATGCGTCATGTGTAGAATTGAGCATTTTCATGTACCCGTGGAAGCATCTCATCCCATCCATAATAAATCCCTTATTCTATCCATCTTATCCATAATAAATCTATTCATCATGAACCATTTATCCAATCCATTCGCATATAACTACATCCATAGTCTGAGTTATCTTGAACTTGACAAACTTGGGTGTACACTTACACTTCTTATGGTAAACATCTTGACATGGGTCATTTTCATTGATCCTATCCTATCCAACATTATCTGAGCCTTGAGGCACTATCCAAATGAGCATCCTTTTTTCAAACACCTTATCTCATTGCAATATAATCCATATCCATCCATCCATGGCTTTCATACATTGCTAGACACTAGGGGTAGATATTTACATCTTGCTTTAGGAATAAATCTTGACATATATCCTACAACTTATGTGGCAATCCGAAAATTTGGAAAATGTGAAATAAAATTGATCAAAGCATTTGTGATCTAGAATCCAAATCACTAGCCCATGGCATATTTTGACAAGAAGATGTTCCTTATCAAGCTTCACATTTCATAGAACATCAATCCAAACAATCACTATTAGGCGCATCTAATTTTCACTTCAAACACCACATCAAACCATTCAAAATGAGTTTTTTTCCAAATCAAGCTTCAAAATCCTAATCAATCAAATCCAATCAATCCATAATCATCTCAAGATATCCTTCTGAATCCTCATGTTTCTTAACACTATCCTTACATTGTTATGCATCCTCAATAATGTTATCATCACCAATTTTAATCAATCAAATCTTTGTGTTGTTTTTTATCCTTAACAATGTTATCATCATCAATCCTTTATCATCTTGGGATACCCATCCTAATTCTTGTGTTTCTTAACACTATCCTTTCATTGATGTGCATCCTCAACAATGTTATCATTATCAATCCATCAATTTGATCAGTCAACCTTAGCGTGGTTTTCAAAAAAATCCCAAAGTAGAGCACTAATATCATCACACATCCAAATCATCAAAATCATGTGAAAATCCAAAACCATCCAAAATCCAAAAACACTCAAAAATTCAGAAAAATATAAAAAAAATGGTCATTCAAACTATGGGTCTTTGAGCCTTGAATGTAGGAAAGGTTGATCTTTGATCATCCCCCAAGACACTTAGGTTAGTCCTTTAGGAGTCTGTCATAATAAACTGGAAATCCATTTTTTCATATCTCATCAATAATTGAGTTTGTGTCAGTCGAACTACGTGGTCTCTACGTGTATAACATAGGAAAGGATAATCTATTGATCACCCCCCGAGGCCCCTAGAATAGGTCCTTAGGTTAGTCTCTTGTTTAAAATCTCAAAAAACCCCAAAACATCAGATAATCAAAAATCAAAACATTTGAAAAATCTCAAAAATACTGAAAATAACCTCAAGACATTTCAAAACTCCAAAAACATCCAAATATTTGAAAAAATCCATCCATCCCATCTTTCTTTCACCTACAATAAACATCACTCACAATAAATCAATCACGACCCTCAACCTTTGGTGAAATAGTCAAAAACAAGTCTAGCAGGTCAAAAGTGAAAACTCAAAACGTCAAAATCTCAAGTCTAGGTCAGTACATAAACAATTTAGTCAACTATTTGATTGAATAGCTTATCATCCAATTAGTCCCATATCAAATCATCTGATATTGTCATGTCTTAGGATGCATTCTTCCTACAATGTACATCACCATTAAGCATCATTGTAGTTTAGTCTTGGCTAGTGGTCTTGAAGAACATTAACTTGTTTGTTTGTTTTATCTTGATCTGTTGATTTATCTTATTGCACTTATTCCAAGGAGCTCTCAATGATATCCCGAACAAAAGGATTTAGAGAGATAGGAATAGGGCAATGATCATTATCTTTTTATCTTATGTGCTTGTTGGATGTTCTTGTAATATAACCTCAGTCATGTGTGTTTTATTTGGGGATAGGGAGAGTGTTTTAGGTGTCTTGTTTACCACATAGGAAGGATTTATTTTCTATGTTTTGGTCTAAGATTTTTGAAATATTTGAACTACATTTTAAATAAGGTTTCCTATACCAGGTGTGAACAGGAGTATTCCTATCTAATTATCAAGCCAAAGTCCATCACACTAGGTACAGTGTCATCCTGGTTCTTCATACCTTGATGCATCATACCTATGTGTGTTATCAAACATAAGGTAATTGGCCCTTTGGAAACCCTAACTCCTTGAAAAGAAAATCATCATCTCATGTCTTGTTGGAATCTCTTGCTTTCTTTTGTCTCTTTCTTTCTGTGCTAACATGGTATCGTGATAGTTATTGATTATCATTGCATCCATCCTGCATCCATAAAACCACCAGCATATTGCATATCATACCAATTGCACATCATTGCATCCATCCTACATCCATATTAGATAGCATATCATATAGAAACATGTACCACATTTCCATACATATAGATTGGTTATTCTAAGCATTACATAAATCATACATAAGCATCCATCACATATAAACACGAAAAACACTTATCACATAAACATCATAAATATCATCTGCATCATCATATCATCCCATAAGCATCATTTACATCCACCATATCATTTTCATACCATAACATTACATAAACATCATCCCATTAATACATATAAGCATCCATTTGCATATCATAACCATCATATCATATCATAAAACATCATAAAATGCATATCATACATGAGGAAATTACACACATTGCATAATATAGATCTATTAGTCTAAGCATAATGCATATCATAACATTTTGCATACATAATGAAAAAGTGCATCAAAAAAAGACACTGAAAAAAAATGCATCCATAAACCATTTACACCATCATATAGAATCATTACATAAGCATATAGAAAGTAAAGACATCCATAAATGCATCACATATCATATCAAATCAAAATCATCATCTCATATATCATCAAATATGTACTATCATGATACAAATAATCAAATCCATGTATGAGGTGTATGTCAATAAGTACAATCAGCCCATGGGGCTATCAAAAATGAGCCCAAAGGGTGCCAAGAAAATACCGTCTTTGGTAAAAATAAAGGCCTAGCCCTCCTGGCTACTTCCCTCACCACCTGCTCTCCTCCCATGTTGCTTTATTGGCCTATGGTTGGTCCTCTATGAAAAGTTAGGAACTCCTCCTGCTCTCAGTACGGCCTAATGGTAATGCATCCTATAGTAATTAGCCTCTTAGACGACATCTCTATATGCCCGAAGTGATACTGTGTTCCAGGAGGAGGAGGTGGCCATGCCCTCTAGCTACTGTCGGTGGCCAATCTCTGCTACCACCTATAACTCTATAGCTTGGCTCTACAAAATGGCTTGGTCTTGCTCAGCCCTAGCCTGATCTCTCTCTAATATCAGTGCCTATACTTGGGCCTCTAGCTATAAAATATGCCCATCTCTAGGATCTAGATGTAGTGATGGTTGCATGTGGAGCTGATCCTACTCCCCATCACTAGGTGGTGTCAAGACCCTGTCATAGTGCCCCAGATCCTCCTACTGTCTTTGCTCTCCCATAGACTGATCCTACACTGGCTAGTCCTAAACCACCCAATCATGTACCTAGTGCACCGATGGTGGCTCACGACCTCCCTGATCCTGAGCCTATGCTCCCCAACCTCACCTTTCTCCCCTTCCTCTCACTTGTCATTGAGGAGATGGTACACCTAGAATTGTGAGTCATAGGGGTGGTCAAAACCAATCTTTTTATGCATATGTCACTCTTGGATCTTCCTCTCCCTAGTCGTATGGCCATGGTTGGGCCACCAGCTGCATGAAACTTTGAACAACCTCATGGGTAGGTATGTATCACCCCCAGGAGCCTTGACTCATTTTCCTCACAAAGATGGCCACATAACCATCATCTAGCATGTCCTACAACTCCCCGAACTGACACTAGACCCTACCCGATAGGTACATCTCTATCATGGTATGCTCTCGCCCCTGCATTAGACAATCTTGGCGAGCAAAAAATAACTATTGTGCATCATTGAACAAGGTTGGTTGTCCAAGGTAAGGCCACCATGTGAACATGCTCATGTCATCAAGGACCCTCCTCCAATGAGGAATCCCATATTATCTAGTGTGAGTGAAAGAAAGGCCTCCCCTGTAGTGCCAAACAACTACATCATCTGGCTCCATTGGAACTGGAACAACTCTCGATCATAGCACAAGGATGTGCTCCCATGCCCAGATGTGTAAAAGTGTAACTCCTGCCCCAAGTGCTTTGCCATCCAGGTATAAAAAATCATGTAAATCCCTATAAAGTGAGGCTAACAAAACTAGGCCCCATGAAAAAGTGTCGATCACCATCAGACCATCCGCTCCCAGGCAAGCCCCTATTCGGGACTGAAGTATCGGCCTCGCGGATTAGGGGCAACAAGGCCTGATATAATTGCAACAATCACTAGGTGGTAGGGTGAGGCTAGGGCTCTATGGCACTCTAGCTTGATCTTCCCCTTACAAAATACAATTTGATCAGTCTCCAAGATGGCATAGCAGGCGTTCATCCCAACAACCATGTCATAGATCACCTGCTCGCCATGGATGGGTAATCTCAAAATCCACCACACATCCTCTGACGTGACTGTGGCCTAACCGGTTGGAAAATGGAAGAGGTCTCATTGTGCCACCTCTCTGCAAGGGTAGCCATCATGCCCAGGTGTTTCCACATGGGTGGTGCATAGGCGATGTACCAGAGCCCCATCTCTCCTAGGCGCTCTTGCTCCCTCTCGATCAAATTGTGCAAATATCTAAAAATCTCTCAAGACATGTGCTCACGTGAATAGATCTTTCTTGCCTCCTCCTGCATCAGGAAAGGTCACCATGTTAAAATTCATCAAAAAATATTTTCCTGAACTAATCTCAGCATTTAGAAAATCACCCTAGCGTCGCAACCTCTAAAGGTGGTGCAGTTTGAAATTTGTAAACTGGGACACTAGAATATTCAAACCTCCAAACAACACCATGGCGGTGCACTTCACAAGGGAATCAGAGTTTGAAATTTGACTCCAAACTCCAAACAACACCACAACAGTCCATCTTGGGATGGAAATGTAGTTTGAACACCAAGCGACAAAGTTTAAAATTTTGAGTGGTGCAATATAGCACTGTGCTTAGAGACCTAGTTTTAAATGCATTAAATGATCATGAAAAATGAAAAGAAAAGCTTGGGTCAAGTTGAATCACTGGTGGTCAAGTGTCAAGAAGTCTCTGTTACATCTGGACTCTGTCAGTAAAGTGCATCAGGAGCTATCGTTGCACCATCTCGCTAGGGTGTCAGAGCTCAAACATAGTAGAATCACTAAAGGCTGAATGTGAAAATGAATTGAAAGTGGTTCCCCAAGGCCTATTTAAACTTGAAAATTAGGGTTTTTTAACCTTGTTTGACCATACAGGAGGGGTCTAGGTCCCCCTGACCTTTTTTCACCCATCCAAGGGCTGTTTCGTATAGTTTTTATTGTTTTCACATTTTTTTGACTTCCCGAAGCCTTTTTGGACCTGTTGGGAGCTTTGTCCTCTTTTTTGCGAGATCACCCAAAATTTGGAATTTTTGTCTGATCTCTTGAGGGCGCAGTATATCAGCATATTTACTTTGCCAGAGCAGCATTGGGGAAAATTTTGAACTTGATTTTTTTTCTGGATTTTTGGATTTTGATAGAGACAGTTTATTCTTTGAATCAATGCAATGAGTACTTTGCTTCAAAGAGGGGAAAAATGTAGACATAGATAATATACTAACATACTTGATTCTGATTATTAACACCATTTCATCCAAAATCATCCCTCAGTCTAACCATTTAATTAAATACCTTTATTTGATTAAATTCATCAATTTTCCTCTCTTAATTAAATAAATCATTTTATCTAATTAAGTTTTTCTCTCGTTAATTAAATCAATCTATCTGATCTAATTAACCCTATTTCCAAATTTGATTAAATAATTCACTTTATTTGATCAAATCTCTAAATTCTAACTATTAAAATAAATAAATTAAACCTTGTTTAATTTAAGCTAACCAATCATCCTCTTTTGTTAAATAAATCAAAATATTTATTTAACTAAGTCTAAAATCACTTTCTTCTCATATTTAATTTAAATTAACCTATAAATCTAAGTCAAATTTGTCACATCATCTAATCCTTCATTAAATTAATTAACCTTTTATTAATTTAATCCTCATTCATGTCCCATCCTCTAGCTTTTGCCACTTGCACATGAAAATAGATTTAATTCATTTATTAAATCTCTATTTTCTCTCAACATGGCATAATGAATGAATATTCTCTCAAATTTGAATTCAAAATCCAAGTGGACTTTGTCATTCCAACAAGGAATTTACTTCACCTAATAAGTCATTTTTCCTTGAGCCAAGTGGCATTTAAGATATTTCATTTCCCTCTTACATGTCATTTCAACATTTTCAAATATCACCTAATTGCATTTATGGGCACATTCATCAAAATGTGCACATCCTCCATCCATTCACATTTGGACAAGTGGCACCTTGCCATTGGTTGAATGTTAGTACCACATTGCTCCATTTTGGGAATTTCTCCATCCTATCATTCTATAAATAAGAGATCTCTTTCCTCATTTGATCATCCACAATTTGAGAAAAGTTATTAACTCAAATCCATAGCAATTATCATCCATCTTTATCCAATCTTAGCTAGGTTCTGCAGATTTTCATCTTGAAGCATACTTCAATCATCAACAAAGTGGATCACATCATCATCAAATCATAAAAGCTTGCATAGGAGTTGGGAAAGGGCCAATTTCCACATCAAATTGGTACCAACTCCCCCAAGAGATTAATATTTTTCTTTATATTTGGATAGGATTTAACATCTTTGGTTTATGCTTGTTTATGTTCTTCATTCCATTTCCTTTTCTTTGCAATTAAAATGGATTTCTTAGGGAATCATTATACTAACTTGCATTTGATCTAATATGGTGTTTATTTCTTGTGTTTATGCAGGTTTTGAATCTTTGTTCATAGGTGGTGCCCCAACAAGCTTCTATAACTTGCAAAGTGAAATTCTTTGTCATGTTTTTTGAGTTTTGATCATTAGGGTTTCTTTACCCTAAATGCATATGCTGACTAACTTAAGGAATTTTTCCTTTTTTAAAATTTTTTTGGAATAAATCTAATTTCCCACCATATGTTTATGTCCAATGACTATGAGAGTACCCTTATGCTTTTATTCTACTTTGTCTCCCAAAATGGTCGACTACTCATGCCTTTATTCTTGCAAAATTTGAAACTAATGTAAAAGCATTATGAAGTGATGTATTATAAATCACTTATTCAATGATGTATATAATGCAAGATAAATATATGTTGTTTTCAAGAATAGGTCAAGGGGTGTAATGAGCTTTTATGTCAATACAATCATATAGGGGAGGTTGGAGAGGTAAGCCAACACATAGGCTTGTTTGACATAGTTTGGAAAAAATTTAGGGTATTTTAAAGCATAGACGACTCATGTGTTTACTTTTCTTGCATCAATTTGGGAATATAAAAACATTATTGAAGTGATGAAATTATAAATCACTTTATTAATGTTTTGATTATACAAGATAGAAGTGTGTTGAACTCACCAAAGGTATGAGTCAAAATAGTTTGGAGATAAGGTTGAATAATGATGACTTGTGCCAAACATGTGGAAGGTAAGTGAGTTGGCTTTGACTGGGTTTTGGAGGGAATGAGAGAATCTAAGAGCAATTTCTCATGCTTTTATCATGGACAAGGTCATGTGTTTAATTTTTCTTCACTTTAGACTCTTTTTGGAGGGAGTTTGAGACCTATTTTTATGGCCTTTTGGTTATACATGACCAAGAAGATTCTAAAAGAATATGTGTGGTGCAAGCTTTGGAAAAGCATAAGTAACTTCAAGCATCAGTTTTGAAGTTAGTTATTTCTTCTTTTCAACAAGTATTGTAGCTTATTTTGGAGCTCTTTTAGGAAAAGACAACATTGTAACTCAATCTCAAACATGTACAATAGTGTGTAACACCATTTTTATTAATTAAATTCAATGTTTCACCTTCTTAGTAGCTATCTCTTTGTGTGTAGTGTGATGATGGATGAATATTCTTGTGTGTTTTGATAATTCCTTTAATGTTTATCTCATTTTAGCACCTTTAGGTAGAAGAAACATATATTTTGTAGGTTGTAAGTTGTGTAGTTGTTCAAATAACTACTTTAGTTGTGAAAAAACTCTTTTCCTTCAAAAGTGTTAAGAGAACCAAGCCTCCTTGCCAAATACTTATGCATTAATATGTAAAAATATTTGAGTTGTGTTAAGTTAGGTTGAGCTTTTGAGAAAATTATGTGTTAAAACAATGGTATAGAGTCTGAGAAAACACATTTAGGTGCATCACCATAGGATTTTAGTTTCTTTTAATGTTTCTTTCTCCCCTTTTCCCAACAAGAAATAGTTTAAGTGAGTACCTTAGGAGCCAACCTTCTTTGGAGATCCATTCCAAGTTTAGGCAACCTACAGCCTATGAATGTTCCCATGTTTCTCCAAAATGCTAAGTTATGCAACTTAGCAAGGATGCAATTTTAGGAGACAACATCATTCACCCCCCTTTCAGGCCTTAATTTTGACACCTCCCAAGGACCTCTCCCAACAATCATAAATTAAATATCAAATTATTTCATTGGAAAAAAATTGGTCCTGGTAAGTTGAGCCAAGACCCATTCACCCTTGATGGAAAATGGGTCACAAATGGTTCCTCCCTTAATAGGACCCCCTTTTCTCAGTTGTTCTGGAATGGGTTTTTGGCCCTCTTTCAAATCCTCAAATCTTGGTCCTAGAGAATTAGCCAGGACCCATTTTCCTTTGGTGGCGAGTGGGTCCTCCCTTAATGAGACCTTAAGTTTTCAATTTTATTCTAGTGGGAATTTAGTTGTCTTTCTTTCTAGATCTGGTGTCATCCTTAGTTCTTTCAAATTCAAGGTTAATCTAATTTTTAGTATAAATAAGGGGTTAATTCACATTATTTCTGCTAGAAATTCATTCCAAGCATTGGAGCATTCAATTTTGAGTCTACACGAGCATTACAAGAGCATTCATAAGGAATTTCAAGGTAGAAATTCAAGATGTTATCATAAAATTAGGGGTTTGATGCATTCATTCATGTTGTTGAGCTAAATAAGTGGATGTAGCATTGAATATCTACTTCCAACCATTGTTCAAATCGTATCCAAGGATCCAAGATCTACATTCTTCATGGTCATTACATGATATATTGTAGATTGTTTCACAAGAAATCATCCAAGGTATCTATATAGCATCATTTCATGTTTCATCCTTCAATTCATTTATTTCATAATTTTATTTAATTAACTACAAGGGGTTTGACCAAGGCAAACCCCTATCCCCTAACAATCAACATTTTTCTCCTCTTTCATGTGTGATTATAGGTTTTAGGTTGAAGAACAAGAATTGGAGAAAATTTGTAAAAGTTGTCAAGCTAAAAAAATTTCATTTATAGTGCAAGAACACAAAAAAAAGGCTAAAGAATTTATTTTGGACATTCAGGAGCTGAAAACCTAGGAATTGAGAATGCAAACATTGAAGTATAGTACCCAAAAATTAGTTTTTCAAAACCCTAAAAGCACCCAATCGTCACTAAAGTTGAATGATTCCTCAAAAAATCTTGAATTTGGAATTATAGACTGAGAGGAACAAAACCCATAAGGAACTTTCTGAAAGCCCTAATAGGGACCCATTCACCACTAAAGGCGAATGAGTCCTTAGTTGGCTTTGAAACAACATTTTTCCAACAAGGTACACATCATTTTACCCTCTTAAAGCCTACCTTTTAGTTGATATAATAGTTAGGTACCGTTTTAGATTGTTATTTACGTCTTTTAGTCCTCATAATTGAGTGTTTTAATAAGAAAAATTAATTAGTGATTTATCATCTTGTTCATTCATGGTGGTAAACCCTACATTTTCTATTAAATAGGATATATAAAATGTTGTGGTAACTTGGCTTTGGTTATATCTCTCTTTCACTTGTTCATATGACAAACTAGTATAATGTTCTCCCCTCTTAGCTTCTCATCATTATAAATATGACTCATATTTTCTTGTGAGGGTTTGAACATGGACGAAAACTCCCTTAAAGGTGGATTTTATTGAAGCTAGTCAAAGGTGTTAACAATAAATTTATATTATTTTATTTTATTCGATAATATATATATATATATTAATTTATTTATGAATTGGAGGAGAGTTTGATGAAGGTTTGGTGGGGGAGTTATTGGGTTTTTATATTCCTCATACATTATACCTCTTTACAATTTAAGAAATAAAAGATATATTTTAAAACTAATCCCTACAATTTAAAAATTAAAACCTAAAACATATTAAAAAGTTTGAATAAATTTAAAAAAATGTAAAAAAAGGAAAATAAAACATACCTCTACACTATGGTTGATCCAACCACAATTTTTTTTTCTTGAAAATGGATGCCAATTTCTCAACTTAGACATCCATTTCTACAATGTTGTATACCTTTTTTGTGTGGAAGTCATGAGTCATGTATTGATTATAGGAAAAATGTAGGGTAAACCCAAGTAGGATCTCCCACTAATAACTTTCACAAAAATCACTCAATTATGTGTAAAATAAAATGCTAATAACAACCAAAAATGCAACCTAACTGTTATAGCAACTATGGGGGATATTTTTATATCATAGAAAGTTGTGTACCTGGCCAGAAAGTTGATTTTTTTATGCCACATAGTACTCATTCACCTTTAGTGGTGAATGGGTCCATGTTAGTGTTTTGAAAATCAACTTCAAGGTTTTAATCCTCTCATTCTGCACTCCTAGATCCTAGATTTTCACTGCTTCAAACCCTACAAAGGACTCATTCACCTTTATTTGTGAATGGGTCCTTTTAGGGTTTCAAAAAATTGAATTTTAGGTTTTATTCCTTGATTTATGCACTCATAAAATCCTTGTTATCAATTTGGAAGCCAATAGTTAATTTTGTAAAGCTATTTCTATGATCTTGCACTTTGAATGACAAGTTTTACAACTTGACAAATTTTGCAATTTTTCTCCAAACCTTGCTCTTCAACTTAAAACCTTAAATCAAACATGCAAGAGGAGAAAAAAATTGTTTGTTAGGGGATAGGGTTTTTCCTCGATCAAACTCCTTTTAGGTAATTAAAACAATTGATGCAATAAGGAAATTGAAGCATGAATCATGAAATAATGAAGTGTTGATACCTTGAAAGATGTCTTGTTATACAAATATACAATGTAACATGTGGTGGCCATGAAGAATGTAGATCTTGATCCCAAATAGATGTGAAACAATGCTGTCAAGAAGGATCTTCAATGCTACACCAAAAATCTTGGCTCAACAACATGCATGGATGTATTAAACCCCTGGCCTGATGAAATGATCTTGAATTGCTGCCATAAACCTTGAAAATATTCCTAGAAATGCCTTTAGGATGCTCTTGCTTTTGATCTCATGAAGTCACATAAAATTGTTAGGAGAAATAAAGTGAATTAACCTCTTATTTTTACTAAATTTAGAGATTAACATCTAAATTCAAAGAATTCAAGGTGACCTTACATATAGGTAATAAAATTATAAGGATCCCACCACAATTAAATTCAAAAATAGGGGTACTATTAAGAGAGGACCCATTTGTCACTAAAGGTGAATGGGTCCTAGCACAGTTTCCAAGACCGAGCTTTGGGGAGGTGAAATAACATAAAAAACCCACCTCAAAAATGTAAAGAAAGGGGTGTCCTATGTGGAGAGGAATAATTTTCCATTAAAGGAAAATGGGTCCTAGTAGCATTTTTCAAGACAACAAATTTTCCAGAAAGGTCATACAATATCATTATTGGGTGTCAGGATAGATCCTTGAAAATGGGGATTGAATTTAAATTAAAAGGGTCAATTAAAATAAATTAACCACCATTAATAAAAGGGACTATAGATAAATGTGAAAGTGTGTTACAATACTTTACAACACCTAAATAAGGTACAAGTTAAATATATTTCCTTAAAAATGGCCAACTGGGCTTAAAATTTTAAATAAATCCTTGAAAAGTGTGAAAGTGTGTTACAACACTTTTGCAAAGTACAAGTTAAAGTACTTTTTGCTTAAATAAAGGTCCTAGAATGGTGTGAATGTGTACAAAACATCACAACACTATTCCAAGACACCATTAATTTAGTTTTAATGTAAATTATCCCAAAACCAAGTAAGGGAAAAATGTTACTTTTTTCATTACTACATTTTTCCCCCACTTTAGTGAGAGGATGACCCCATGTCAAACTCACACTAAAGTAGGCATTCAAGACACTTAATTATGCAGCAGTAACAAAGATACATGTTCATACCCTATCAAAGGACAAGAAAAATAAACAAAAAAAAGGATCAAGCACAACTAATTTAATGCAATGTGAGGCGATGGCTATTTTTCCATAAAATATCTTGCTCACTCTGGGGTAGTGGAACCCTAGTCTATCCACTAGATGAGGTGTCCCAAAATATGTATGCTCACTTTGGAGTAGTGGAACCTTAGTCTTTCCACTAGGTGAGTTGTCCCAAAGAAGTGGTTTAGTGAGAAAGGCATGCCAGTGTGTCAACTTCCCACCATATAGTGAGAAACTCATGCTAGTGTATTAACTTCCCATTATACAAACCATACCAAAATTATCCTCCTAATAACTTTAATAAGGCACCACAATGTAATGCTTTTGTAAATTCTTTTTTCATGTAAAAATTCTGTTAAATGGGATTTTTTTTTGTTCATGTAAAGGTCTCATCTTAGGGATCATCGTGTTTAATTTCTCCAAGAGAGGACATGTGAAAGAAATGTCATGGTCTAAGAGGAAATCAAAACCAATGATACTTCCAAGAAAAGGATGCATCACAAGAATTAAAAAAATCATACAGTAAAACATGAGTGTCGATCCATGCCCCCACTTTAAAGTGGTTGCTAACACCATTGTTGTGAGAAATTTCTTTAAAGTAGAAGACATGAGAGCTTATTTAGAAAGCCCTATGCCAAGTCATATGTTTCCAATAAGATATGTTATGAAAAAGGGAAGGGGTTGTCAGAAAAACTCAGTACATCACATGCGGGCCAACTTAAGGCATGCCATTCACATCCCAAGCTTGCTTTTACATATACATGGAAGGTGGTAAACTATCCAAAAGAGGAAACAAGTGATATACGAGGACAAGGCTACCTAACCCCTTGCCCCCACTTAGTGTAGGACAAGGATGAGATGAATAGGATGATGAGAGGCATGCTAGAGTGAAAATTAGTATCAATTACAGGAATTAGGTTCCCCCACATAGGGAAGAGACCAAACTCCTTAAGATAGATTTTATTACTCAAAGCCTTGTATTCATTAGTAGAATGGCCATGAACTCTATGATATGCACAAAATTAATTGTTGTGAGAGAATTTCTTTCATGTTCTTGGAGGGAGAGATATTAAACAATCTTGGAGCAGTCTCAACAAGATACTCTCCTGATCAATAGTAGAGGATGTTTCATTATTTTTTGACAAAGATATCTCTTGATTAGTATCAAATATCATACTTACACAAGAATCTTTAGATTGTGAGATTTTTTACTCTCCCTGAAAGGAGAGTTTAAAATCTAACGAACTCCAATCATTAGTGTTTTGTGTGATGACATTGATTTTAAGTGAGTATTTCAAAGGATAATAATTAGGAGTGCATTAATGTCTATTAGTTCAAGATGCACTGCTGTTAAAGTTGTCTTAGAATATTCATTTTTAAGGTTGTTGACATTAAGTGAAGGCTTGTTTGATGCTTGGATTTCTATCAAAGGACAATAACCAAGACCACGAGTTGTTTCTTGCACGTTAGGCTCTATAGGAACATGAATACCTTATTCTCTAGTACCACATCCTTTTCCACTATAACCAAGTTGTTTCATAAGTTCATAACCTTTTCCATAAAGTTTTTTCATTTGTTTAGGATTCAATGGTTTTTCATAATAAACTTCATCAAATGTGTTGTGTAATTTGTTTGATTGTCTAAAATAGTTGAGGTGGGTTCTTTCAAATTTTGTGTTGAAACTACTACTCTTTCTTTTCCCTTATCAGATGCTTTTGTTGTGATATTGTATCCGCCCATGAATGTAGGCGTGAAGTCTAAGGAAATCCAATCATCTTCCAATAACTTAGTGACTTGATCAATGTTCTGCTTGTGTCCTTTGTGATTTTCACTTTTGTAGCCAATTACCATGCTTTCAAAGGATCTTATCCTTCTCTCTCAACAATCAAACAAATTTCAAGCTCAGGATCAGCCTTGAGTGTGTAAAAAAAATTTTATAGATGTACTTCATTACACGATGGAGGGTAGAAGACACACCATTCATTTGATGAATCCAAGGTCTCCCTAAACAAAGATTATAAAAAAGATCATCAGGCATAACATGGACCGTAGTTTGTAATGTTACATCCCCAATGCTAATAGGTAATGTGATGATTCCGAGTGGTTGCTTTGCTATGTTGTCAAATCCACGAATGGATAAATAATTAGGTTTAATATCATTTTTATTCATTCAGATTATTTTCAAAAGGATCACACTACACACATTAAGGGTTGAGCCATTATCAACAAGGACTCTCTTTATCCTGGTTTGATTGAAAATAAATTTTATCATGAAAGCTTCATTTTGTTTTTTCACTTCTAAATGAGGTAGGTCACTTTGGTGGAAATAAATTTCCAAGTTGGTTTCATTCATTCCTTGAACTAGCACTACTACAATGTTTGAACTAGTGTTAGGAGGAATCATAACTTGTTACAAGTCCTCTTGGAGTATGATATGATAACTAGGTAATGTTTGAAGAAGTTCCCAAATGAAAATCTTAACAAGAGTATTCTTAAGGTGTTCAACAAGATCATACTCCTTTTTTCTTTTTAAAGGAAAATAAAGAGGGATAGGTAAGATAGGGTTAGGCAACATGAGGCATGTTTGATTTTTTCTTGGTTGCAGATTGTTCCTAGTATTATATGTATGAGAAATGGTATTGTGACCCAGTTGCTGTGAAACATTATTCTTGGGTGGTTTGACAAAGAGGGAAAGTTTATTTTGAGTTTTTGGTTTTTGCTAGGGTGGATAAATAATAAGTTTAGGCTCATGAGAGTACTTCAAGGGATATATAATTTTCATAACCTCAGAAGACTTATCCTTATTTTCATGATTTCTTAGTGAAGGGGAATCTAATGTCAATTAATCATCTTCATCTAAGGAATTGCTATTGTCAATGTTCTCATTTTTTCCACCATGATATATTCCCTAGGAGGAAAATTTTTAGGAGAGCTACAAACTAGATGTCCATGACATTCAATTTTTGGTTCTTCTAAAGTAGCTTCATCACAAGTAAGGGAGTCATCAATGATTGGATTTTCTTGTTTATTAATAATGTTTTCCTTAAGGGAAGAGAGGCAACTAGGATTCCCATGACTCTCATTGGTTGGATTTTCTATCAAAATATATTCTTTAGAGATATTAGGAGAAGGTCCAATTTGAATGTTATGATTGTCCATGATTTCACCCTTTTCCTCTAAGGTCTCATTCTCTTTTTCCATAATATATACCCTAGTAGGGTAGCTTTTAAGATGCTCATCACAAATAGGAGAGGTATCGAGAGAAGGACATTTATGAATTTCATGCCTTCCAATGATTGTATCCTTTTGTTTGAATAGATCTTTCCAAATATTAAGGACATTAGGAAGGAGAGAAATAATACTATAACTCTCAATCATTAGATCTCTCAACATATCTTCTTTCACTAAAGCATTCTCCCTAGGTAAAGTGATGTTAAGAAATGTGTTAATGATCTCATCTTCATATCTCATAATATTTGTCCAAGGGGGAGTAGGAGAGGGGAAAGCAAGAGTTTCATGATTCTCAATTATTGTATCTTCTTTCACCAAGATACCTTTGTCACTAATAGGAGAGGTATCAGGAGAAGAAAAATTATGATTTCCATGGTTGTCTATGCTTGCATCCTCTTTCACTAAAGCATTCTCACAAGGGATGAACTTACTCTTAACAAGCTTAGGAAAGTAAAATACCAATATTGTGTTCTCAGGAATGAAAAGTACTTTTATCCATCTTACGCCATGGTTCAGGAATGTAAACATGGTATATGAAAACATGAAAATTACTTTTATCAAACTCATGAAAACCTTCATGAATAGAAATATTATGTATGTAACAATGCAAAATTACAAAAATGTATACATTTTCTGATTTGATGATTTTTGCTATTGAAATGATTTCAAAAATGGCTATCCTAAATTGATGCTTTTGACCTAGATGCATAAAATAGAATTTCTTAAAACTTTTCAAACTGATACTATAGGTTACCAAAAAGATTAGAAAGTATAGAAACAAGGTTTTCAATGCTATACAAGGCAATTTCAGGCCTGATCAAGGACTCATTATCCTTTACTAGAAAATGGGTATTGGATTAGGATTTTTGAAATGTTTTTGTTGATTTCTAAGTGATTTTCAATGCCTTTTAAGATGCTAGAAGATGTTTTCTAGGTATGAACATGGACTCATTCGCTATTAAGGGTGAATGGGCTCCAAATCAAGGTTTGAAAAAGATGGAAACTATAATTTTTAAGTTATTTTATGTGTTTTCCATGCCCAGTTTCAAATTATAACTTTTGTGATAGAAATTTCTAGAATTTTATGACCTAATTCAAGTGAAATGAAGAGTAAATGATGACCTATATAACATGTTTTGAAATTGATTTTTTTATAATTTTAAGATACATATTTATATGATCTAAATAATATGCAAAGTGACTAGTTTGTTTTTATATTTTTTAGATTTAGAGAATGCAAAACAATGGAATTCTAAACCCTAAATGAGATGCAATTTTGAATGCAAAGTAAGAAACCCTAAATGAGATATAATTCAATGCAAATGTATGCAAACGAATGCAATATCTAATCTAGGATGCAATGAAAGACTCCAAAATCATAAAATTGCAATATTCAACGAGTCGGGTTCACCAAAATGATTATGGGAAAAATGTAGGGAAACCCAAGTAGGATATACCAATAAGATTTTTCACCAAAAATCTCTCAATTATGTGTAAAAAGAGTGCTAATAACAAACAAAAATGCAACCTAACTATTTTAACTACAGGGAATGTTTTTAGAGCATAGAAAGCTATGTACCTAGCCAAAAAGTTGTTATTTTTAGGCCACATAGGACTCATTTTATTTTAGTGGTGAATGGGTCCGTGTTAGGGTTTTGGAAATCAACTTCAGGGTTTCAATCCTCCCAGTCTGCACTCCCAAATCCTAGATTTTCACTGCTTCAAAACCTACAAAGGACTCATTCACCTTTAGTGGAAAATGGGTCCTTTTAGGTTTGTTCCTTGATGTATCCCTGTTATCAAGTTCTAGAAGCCAATATTTAATTCTATAGAGCTCTTTCTGTGATCTTGCACTTTGAATGACAACTTTTGCAACTTGAAAAATTTTAGAATTTTCCTCCACATATTGCTCTTCAACCTAAAACTTGAAATCACACATGCAAGAGGATAAAAATGTTTTTTTTAGGGGATAGGGGTTTTCCTTCGTCAAACCCCTTTTAGGTAATTAAACCAAATGATGAAATAAGGAAATTGAAGCATGAAACATGAAATAATGAAGTGTTGATACATTGAAAGATGTCTCGGAATACAAATCTACAATCTAACATGTAGTGGCCATGAAGAATGTAGATCTTGATCTTAAATAGATGCAAAATAATGCTTGCAAGAAGGATATTCAATGTTACATCAACAATCTTGGCTCAACAACATGCATAGATGCATTAAACCCTTGACCTGATGAAATGATCTTGAATTTCTACCATAAACCTTAAAAATTCCCTTGAAATGACTTGAGAATTCTCTTGAAGTGCTCTATAATTATCTTGCTTTTGATCTAATGAAGTCACATAAAATTTCTAGGAGAAATAATGTGAATTAACCCCTTTATTTATACTAGATTTAGAAATTAACCCTAAAATTCAAAGAATTCAATCCGACCTCAGATCTGGGTATTAAAATTATAAGGAGCCTACCATAATTAAATTCAAAAATAGAGGTCCTATTAAGGGAAGACCCATTTTCCACTAAAGGGGAATGGGTCCTATCACAGTTTCTAGGATCGAGCTTTCAGGAGGTGAAATAATATAAAAAACCCACCTCAAAAATGTAAAGAAAGGGGTGTCCTATGTGGAGAGGACTCATTTTCCATTAAAGGTGAATGGGTTGTAGTAGCATTTTTTAGGACAACAAATTTTCCAAATTAAATTTCATACAATATCATTATTGGGTGTCGAGATAGATCCTTGAAAATGGGGATTGAATTTGAATTAAAAGGGTAAATTAAATTCAATTAACCACCATTAATAAAGGGGACCCTAGATAAAAGTGAAAGTGTGTTACAACACTTTACAACACCTAAATAAGGTACAAGTTAAATATAATTTCCTTAAAAGTGCCCCACTAGGCTTAAATAATTAAATAAATCCTAGAAAAGTGTGAAAGTGCGTTACAACACTTTTGCAAGGGACAAATGAAAGTACATTTTGATCAAATAAAGGTCCTAGAGTGGTGTGAATGTGTACAACACATTACAACACTATTCCAAGGCACCATTAATTTAGTTTTAATGTCAATTATTCCAAAACAAGTAAGGAAAAATACCACTTTTTCTATTACTACAAATATAAACTATTTTTTAAAATGAAATGGATTGAAGGAAATAGATATGCATTTCCTAATAACGAATATCCATTTCTCAATAACAAATATTGTTATTTTTTAATGGATATCCATTATTTAAAATTTGATATATGTTATTTAAAAAAAAAATCATCATTGTTAGTGTATTAAGTTTAATTTAGGGATAATTACTATAGTGTTTTATTTCTCATATCGGGTAGTTGTTTGCCCGTCATCTATTTCATGGCTTTAAAAGCTTGTACAATATGTATTTTTATTATCTTGTTTTATTCACTCCTTTATGGTGAATTAACTTTTGCTTCTCTCTATCTCATGAAGGTGTTTTGTTGTAGATGGTGCTCCTAGGAGGTGGATGACACCAACATGGTATCAGATCCAACCATTTTGCTCTCCTTCCTGAGATTTTTTATTAGAGTCTTTGAGATCATTATTTTCTAAATACATTCAAAAGAATGTTCATCTTTATTATTTCTGCATTTATCTATTGAATCCAAAAGAGGCTATGTTTTCATTGTTCAAGTTGTGCCATCTTTGCTAGGCCTACACCATAGACCTCCCACCCCCACGTCTTTCTTCTCTTTGTGTTGGGAGCCCTCACAATCAAAATTCAATTTAAAATAGTAGAGAGCTGAAATTTTGGAGGCCATTGATAGAGGCCTGATTTTTCCAAATGAAGAAGCATTTATTTCTATTGTAGAGGCTTTCTCACTGTTATTTCAGGCCATAGATTTTATTGTTGAGAACAAGCACAATTTTTCTGAAGGAATTTAATTTCTTCACTAGAGCGAATCACTTAAATTGGAAGAATTTTTAATCAAAATTTATAATTTATAAATTTTACAACAGAAATATTTAATTTTAAGAATTCTCCCAACCGACGACAAAGTGTGCCCATGTTCTATTGAAGATTTCTAAAAGAATAATCCCACATTGGCAGTGTGGGGTAGTCTTTTTCTATTTAAATACCTTTTCAATGCCTTCTATTATTGTGAGAAACTCTCATAGGCTATGGAGAGGTTATATTTTGTGTGGTGATTAGTGCTTGTGTGCTCGATGGAGTTGCTTGGTGTGCACATGAAGATCAAGCAATGGGTTGCATCATATTTTGCACCAAATCAAGGTTATTTCTTTTTTGGAAGTCTTTGAAAACACTATCTTTGAATTTTTGAATAATTTTTATAATAGTTTCTTTGGAGAAAGGGAATTATAGGAAATGGGGTGATGTTGTACTCACCCATCTTAGTGAGGAGAATCTATTACTATATTTGTATAATGAAGTTCTTGTTCCAAACACACATAGTAGGTATGTACCGATTTGGAAAGGATTTAGGGATATAGAGTCTATGGAGTTATTTTTTAACATATCAATGATGAGGACCTTTTGGATTTGCTTTGTCATTTTGAGATCCCTTATGCTCTTCAGACTCACCTTCAAGACTCATATGGAGATCTTGATACTCTACCATCTCTCAATGACCCTCCTTCCAATACTAGTGTGTCTCTTTGTTCTTCAAAGAAGATAAACCATGCTTGTGATCCTTTGGAGGTTTTTGACACTTCATATGAGGTTGTGGTTGCTTCATAGGTTCCTAATTCTTTTTTAGAGATAGTTGATCCACCTTCATTAAGTACTTCCATCATTCTTGAGCAATAGGATTATGATGGTCTTCCTAATTGGGATTCCTATTTGTTAGACATTGGTTCCTTGTTTTTGGAGTCTCACATTTCAGATTTGGAGGATACATTTGAGCGTTTATTTCTCCACTTTGATGATAGTTATTACACAACTATTGTCAAACCACCCTTTTCTTTAGATATTGTTCAAAAGCAATTTCCAGTGGTACCTTGTTTTCCACCTTCTATTGTGATTGGGCATGTTCCTAATTGGTTCATGACACATCTTCCAAGGTCTTGGCGACACATGAGTAGATTTTAGAGACATCATCATACATCTTCATGCTTCCTTCTTTCAATTCATATCCAAAATGGGAAGCATACTTGCATTTGTAATTGGTTTTGTTTTTACCAAAAGGGAGACAAGTTGATTGTCAACATTGGATTATGTTTTTTCTTCACGAACTTACCATTTTTGTAGCTCATTACACATTGTGGGAGGGCTATATAGTATCTCTATTTCCCTCTTATGGGGGGTCATTTATTGTATATACATGATGTATGTAGTCCTTGGGGGTGTGATTGAGCCGTCCATCCATGCATCATTTTTTGTTTACTTTTCTCTCTTTTGGAGAGAGGTTTTTTCCCATAGGACTTTTCTCCTTTTCTTTGATTGTGAGAGATTGCATTGTAAATGGGTACCTAACATGGTTGTGTAGCCGGAACCGATATTGCATTTTTCATTTTTTGCATTATAATTCTCCCAAAGTTTGCACTTAAAGGGGGATGTTATTGTATTAACTTTAATTTAGGGATAATTACTATAGTGGTTTTATTTCTTGTATCGGGTAGTTGTTTACTTGTCACCTATTTCATGGCTTTAAAATCCTACACAATATGTATTTTTCTTATCTCATTTTATTCACTCCTTTTTGGCGAATAGCTTTTGCTTCTCTCTATCTTGTGAAGGTGTTTTATTGCAGATGGTGCTCTTGGGAGGTGGATGACACCAATAGTTATGAATGGATATCCACTTTGGCTTGATTTTACCAAACCAAAACTCACTTTCTACCTTCCTCAATGAAAAAGTCAAATATTTTTTTAATATAATTTTGGCTAAGTGAAAATACATTTTTACCATATTTCCATTGTTTGTCCCATCATGATGCTACACTCACCATTATATTACCATAATAAAAATAATAAGTGGAGTTCCATTTGAAAACATGAAGAAAAACTAGAAAGACACATCCTCACTACTAAAAAATGCAACACATGTCTTAAGCCAAGGAGCACTAAAGTAAAATAATATATCTAACAAAACTTCTCACTTGTTTAGCCTTTGTTATTACATGATTCCAATAATTAAGTTTTTTATTCCTTGAGATCAAATGACAAGTAAAATAGCGAATGGATGGGAAATATACAACATTGTATCTATTGACAAGGTATTGGTCAACATGAATTCTTAATTATCATATTGCTAAAAGCTTATATTAGAAAAAAAGATGTTAAAAATTACATGAAATTATAGTTGTTTCGAATAACTATATCATTGCAAAGACATCAAACTCATACTCCTCCCATTGAAGTCACTCATTTTATTTTCATTTTATGTTGAATGATTTTAATCTTTACATTTGACAATTATTACTTACTTTTCAACTTTCATAAATTTTTATAGCATGTTATCTTCAGAAGTAAAGTCCAAATTGAATGCAATAATGATAATAGATACCCATTTATTGCTATTTGGCATGTATTTAAGATGAGAAATATGTACAAGGAGAAAGTTCTTCTACATTTGTTAAAAAAATTCTCAACTACCTTACAGTTGTCTTCCTTTTTTATGACAATTCAACAAACATTATTTATATTAAAGGAAGTCTCAACACAAAAGAAAGTATGAAATGGAAAGAGTTCCTATTGATAAATTTTCAATGTATTTAGAAAAATTACTATTCACTATAACAATTTAAGATTTTGCAATCTTAGTTCTCAAACATAATAGCATCTTCTAATAAATGAAAGTAAATAGCACATGAAATTGATAAATTTCAAAATATGCTAACATAAGTCAATCAAAATGTAAATTTTGATATAATTTATGACTTAGTTGTTATAATTTCAAATATATATATTTCTTTGTCTAGTAGTTTACTCCACCCCTAAAACCCCCCCCCCACCCAAAAAAATAAATAAATCTAGTTTCACATGTATCCTAAATGGTAACTCATTTATTTCATGTTAGCTGCCAATTCAATTTATGATAAGACTAATTTATTGTGTCTCTCATATAAATTTATGGGTGCAAAATTGTTAACATGACATGAGACTCGTCCTTTTATGAAAATCACCAATCTTTTATGTTAATGCCATTCTTCTAAAATGATATAACCCAATAATTAATTTCAATAAAATTATGTATACCAATATAGATTTCCTACAAAATGAATCCTATTTAACTCCAATTCTATATTCTCTCATCTTTCAAAATTCTATCTTCCACAAACCAAAACAAAAATCATAAAATAAATACTAACTTCTGCAAAATACTTCTAACAAAACTGAATCATTGTTTTGGTGAAGTGTTCAAAGTTTGATAAAAGTAATGTAGAGACACAAATAATCCTAACTGACAATGTGCATCTAAATTTGACTAATTAACATCAAATTCCTCAATTAATCAAATAAAGCAATTTATTAGATTAATTCACTAATGTCCATCATGTTTGATTAAATAAATCAATTTATTTAATCAAAATCCTAAAGTCCTCTCATCTAATTTAATAAACCAAATTATTTAAATCAAATGTTGAATCCCCTAATTATTTCAAATTAATTAATTTTGCATTAATTAACCCCTAATCACCATTACCCATTCTCTAGCTTTTGACTCAACCTTGGTCAAACTCAACCCTTGACTAACCCACCCACTTGCACATGAAAATCAATTCTTTTAATTAGCTAATTATCTCATTTTCACTCACAAAGGCATATTCTAAGGGAATATTCTTTCATTAACTCTATTTATTTGAATTTCTTGCACAAATAATTTGCCTCCAAAATATTCAACCACATTCATTTAATGCCTCTTACATGCATTAATCTCTCTTACACCTCTCAAATCCTCAACCACATGCATTAACTATGCACATTCTCCAAAATGTGCTCCAACACCCATTGGATTTGTGACAAGTTTCAAAATCTTATTGAATCTTCTTTAGTCCCACATTCCTCCCATTCCTCCATTCTTCAACCCTTTAATCTATAAATAGAAGCCATAATCATCGACACAATCTCATCCATAATCTTAGCATTTTTACTATAGGAACTTTTATCTCCATCACTTGCATCTTTGCATCTTCATCACATCTTGTTCATCACATCAAGAAGCTTATCAAAAGGGGTTGGGAAAGGGCTACTTTCCACATCAAAGTAGCACCAATCCCCCTATGTGATGATGGTTTGAGTAGTTTAGGAATAGATTTCATATTCATCTTGCTTGTAGTTTCATGTTAGTTTGATAAGGTTGTCATTTCCTTTACATTACTCAACAATTTCATGAGAAAGCATTTCATTTCATTTGTTCAATATTAACTAAATTAACTCATATTTTTCATTTTTTTATCAATGCAGATTTTAGTCTGTACAAGTAAAAATGAAGGCAACCAAGAATCCATTTGCTATTTAAGAAAATTGATCTAGAGGCTTCCAAAACAAGTGGTGTAAAATGGAAAAATGTATATTCTTTAAAGTAAACTTGAAACTGATGTTCCACTTTACAAGTAGTGTAAATTTACCTCAACATTTTGTCACCATCCATCCCAAAGCAGATTCTTGTGTTAAAAGGATGTTTGCAAAAAAAAAGGTAAGGAATACAAATATAGGCATGAAAATTTTATTGGCCACGACATTCATAGGAATTTGTATGTGAGGGATCCCAAAAAAAATTTGGCCAACAAAAATCAATAATGTTTACATGAAGCTCATACACACACATAAAAACCCAAAACTAGAACAACATGCATTGTATCCTCTTATTATGTTCTTGTTAGCAAGGGTTTTAGGATTTTTAATTTTTAATTATTATTTATAAAAATGAAAGGATGAATGGTTTTCTTTATAATATTTTGGAGTTCCAGTAGTTTGATGAAATTAAGAGTAGTTAACATGTTTAATAGATACAGGGTTATCTAAGAAGTGTTTGATTTTTTTTATTTTAAATTATGCTATTTTTTTATTATGGATCTTTGATAGAAAAAATATTATTTCACATAATATTTTATTTTTAAATAATATTTCCTTTTGTATTTGATATTAATATGAGTTGATAGTGCATGGTGTAATGTCATTTTTTTTCTAACAATTTCTTAAGCATCTAAACTATTTAATAGTCAAACAATCAATTTCACATCTCATTCTAATACAAAAATGGAAAATAGAAGAGAGAACCCAATTGTCTTGTTGTCCAACAAATTTTTTTTTTAATTTTTTTCTTTTATCTATTACTTGTAATGTTAAGGACTAGTAGTCATTATGTTTTAATCTAAGAAATAAACTCTTTTTTTTTTTCACAGGTTTCCTCAAAGAGACAACTAATCATTCAGTAACACATAAGACATGCAGTAATGCATGATTTGATGCATTTTAGTCTAACTTTTTTTCATTGGCTCTTTTAGATAGCTTAGTGAAAGCATACATCTATCAAGCCCTCAAAATGCATATTTGATCATATTTATTTTAACTAAAACTAAATATGCAAGAGTTGCAATAATTGAAAGAGAACAAAGTAAGCAAATATGGCATGATAAAAGCAATCCCCGCTCAAGGAGGAGAACTTGTATCATGAGATAGATATGCAATTGATAGGGGATGTGTGAAATCCCAAGATGATCAAAGATATAAGGTAAGAGATATATCACATGCAATGCTTTGAGGAAGCCAAAGGGAGAGAAAGAGTGAAAAAGAGGGTTGCAAGAGT
Organism: Sequoia sempervirens; assembly: GCA_007258455.2. Classification (NCBI taxonomy): domain Eukaryota; kingdom Viridiplantae; phylum Streptophyta; class Pinopsida; order Cupressales; family Cupressaceae; genus Sequoia; species Sequoia sempervirens. The sequence continues at coordinate 609,539,135 of VDFB02193867.1, forward strand.
CAAAAGAACTGCAAAGAGTGTTGTCAAGGCTTGAGAGTGTTGTTGAAAGCTATAGATAGCAAGAGCAAGACTATAAAATGTCCAAGGGAGAATCCAAGAAGATAGAGAGAAGCTAGAAACACAAATGAATTAGAAAGATAGCATTTAAAGGGATAAGAAGAAGGAAAAGAAGCTTTCTAAGCCATTATAAGGCATCTCAAGCTATCACCACCGATAAAAGGAGTTGACAAGTGGCAGGCATGCTCAAAAATGACCGTTAAAATGTTGAAGTGTCACAAGGTTCTAGTGTGGTGCGTGGATGTGTGTGTGGTGCACTAGTGTCCAGACACATCACACTACAAAATGACAAGAACAAGAAAAGTACAAGGTATGATGCAAAGATGACGCACGAAGGAAGCTGCTAAAAAGGGGTCCTAAGCATCTTGAGAGGGGAAAAGGGGGCTGATGCAGGGGCTAAAATAAGCCTACATAAATGCTAAGGGAGTGGACACTAAAGTGGATAAAAGAATGTATATGAAATTGCAAGGGGTGCAATTCTATGACATTACATTTTTCCCCCACTATAGCAGGTATATGACTCTACACTAATATGCATTCTAAAGGAAACCTACTAAACATAAATAACATCATGATGCCAAAAGGATATTGTAGAGGAGGCATACAACCCTTTGAACCAAGGAAGCATTCCCCTAGGTTGAAGAGCCACAAAACAAACACATTAGACCTGCACAAAATAACAAGGTTAGAATATAAAAATTGACTACATCATGGGGTTAGAACATATAAAAACACAGGCACACAAAAAATTAAAGGATTTAAGTTAGCAAAGTGAAAGAGAGCTCGATGCAGAAGGTTGTCTTAGTACTATGTGTCATCCACAAATTAAGAAATAATACACATAGAATAATTCTTAAACAAAAAGAAGAAGGTAAGGATTGATTGCTTCAAGAGGAGAATACATACAAAAGATAGGGAAGCAACCAATTTCAAAGAGAGAAAGAGCATATACTTAGGATGAAGAAGATGTAGATCTTCGATCCAATATATACAATTTGAGAAGAGAAGAGATAAGAGAACTTAAGAGGGGAATGAAAATTCCAAAAGAGATGGCTCCGCAAGTACTCTCTCCTAGGGAGGATTGAACAAATGCATCACAGATCCACGAACCTACAAAAGGTGAAAAAAAGGCTCTATAGGTGTTTGGTCCTACAGATTCAAACAAAGAGATCCTATAGGATGAAATTGCTTTGCAGGTCCTCAGATTTGAAAATGGTCCTAATGAAGCCCGATGTGAAAGGCTCTGCAGAGTCTGATTGGCCCTTATAGGTGCTCAGTCCTGTAAGGTTGATTGAAAAGCAGCTTCACAGGTGCACCTACAAAGCAACATGTTAATTCATAGACTAAACATGTTGGGAAAGCTTGATGCAAATGATCTCTACAAGTCCTCGGTCTTGTAGAGAAAGACTGATCAGAGCAGCCTATGGCTACTGCAAGCTACATTATAGAACAGTCACAAAAAGAAAGGTCTAGTTGGGTTGCCCCCAAGCTGGACACCAAGATATAAGATAGTTCTAGTCAGTCTACCCCCAAGCTCAATGCCATATTATTCATTCAAGAGAAAATATTTCAAAGGGGTCCCTCAAGAACCCTTCAAAAGAAAAGGGGGTCCACTCAAGGGACACTTTTTTTCTGAAAAACATAGAGAATAGAGGGGGTCCTTTAAGGGGGACACACATCTCCTTAACAAGTTATCACTACCCCAAACATACAAGGTGTTGAAAATTGAGGTGTTTATGTAGCTTAATACTTTGTAAAACTATTATACTTTTTGATCTAAATATGTATTATTTGTTACATATTCTTTGTGGGTGATTATCTGATGAATTCATTTTATCATTTGTAGAATGAAGAAAGAAGTTGTAGAAGAATTAGATAGGATATTAGAAGGATTACACAAGCATATACCGTCGAGAAACCCTTTAGGGAAAAAACTCCACCAAGAATCAATATATTATTCAATCTCTGAAGTAGATTACAATAACTCTAATTCTTGCTTGAGAATGCTTCTTTTGCCTTCACCAAATCTTATTCACAACTTGCAACAAAACTAATACTAAATCTCTTCAACTTACTTGAGATAAATAGGCTTTGATCAACTTTGTAAACTCCAATTGAGTTACAATTACAATGCTCAAGCCCTATCCCTAAAATGTACACATATCTCTTCCAAGTAGAGTTTAACCATGAAGAACAATGCCAAATCCTCATCTTCATGCATTTAGGTATCCCAAATTGAAGTAGCAACTCAACCTTTGTTCTATAAATATCTTCAAGGCCTCATCCTTAAATTAGGTTCCCAAAAGAGGTCCCACTTAACTGAGCCTTCTAAAATATCTCAACATGCAAAGGAGTTAATTCCAAGAAGCTAACGTGGGTGCCCAAGTTGGGTCCAAGTCATTTCTTGTTAACTGAAACATTTATCAACACCATTCATGCAAGAATGGTCATCCCCTATTAACTAAAGGTAGTCCCTGTTATTTGTCATGCAACTCAAGTAATTAGTCATGCATTCCAAGTTAACTGAAGTCAACTAGCATTCAACTAAAACTAACTAAATATAATTGATCCATAACTGAACTAAACTAAACTAAACTAATTCTGAATTGAACTGAACTAAATTAAACTAAATTGAACTAATCTGAATTGAATTGAACTGAAATTCATGCATACAAACATCAAACCCTAACTCCTAGGATCTTTACATGCATTCAAAAGTGTTATCTCTTACTCCAAATAGTTAATTGAACTCAAGGTGAGTGTCACCTACCATGTGGGTGCCCCATGCACCCCTATTATTTAGGAACTCATAATGGATGCCCTTACATGCTCCTAACATTTAGAATTAATTACAAATGTCAATTAACATGATTATTTCATCAAATATTAATCTCTTTATAATCCTATTGTTTGGAAAAAACTTTCCAAGGACTTAGGAGATACATGAAATAAATAATGTTTAGGATTGCAATGAAATGGCATCCTATTTCCAACACAAGGGAGGAGAACCCTGCAAGATACTTAGAACATACAGAATAGAGGTAGACCTCAATATCACTTGTAATTTGAAGAAGAGGCAAGCACATCAACAAATAAATGAGTTATGGCACTTGAATCAAGAAGTTGTTGTATTTTAAATCCTTCAAGGCCTTACATTCACTAGTGAAATGGCCAGGCGCTCAATAGTATGCACAGAAAGAATGTTTTTCTTTATCATGCTTATGAAATGTCTTATGTGTAGGAAGAAGAAGAGTAATTAAGTGGGCTTTAAGAAGCCTCAAAAAAATGCACTCTTGCTCAAATAAAGCATTGGTAGGAAGCAACCCTTTCTCTTGTGGAGAAAAGCTTGACTGCTCACAAGAAGAAGGCATGAATATAGCAGATAATGGTAGATGAATCAACCTAAGAGCATGAGGTTTAGCAAAAATCATGTCAAAATTCAACCATGGTTTCCATTTAGATTATTCATTCGAGCAACCAAGCCCCAAATTACACTTACGAGGTACACATTCTATACGGACTTGAATTCCTTGTTCGTTACGCCCACAACCTTTACGCTAATAGCCATATTTAGAGACAAGTTCAAACCTAGGGCCATAATGTGTTTGTAAATCTTGAGAAGGAGGAGGATCTTCATAAAGAGTATTATTCTAGTAATGGGGATTATGCTTCTCTATGGGATCACTATTATCCTTCTTGATAGGACTACCAACATTAGCCTCTTTAATAAAGGTGTAATCATCTTCCTTTGAAGGGGGAAGACCACCACTAAGAACACTAAAATTTTCATTCACATTATCCCACAATCTAGAAGAATAACCATCTTTAATAGCGGGTTTGGATGATGTTATTGAAAGGACTAGATGGATCGGTTCGACTTTATATTCTTCAATGAAGGATTTTGTAAATTCTAGAGAACCCCATTCATCACCAAGAGATGCATTTTCTTCAAAAGTAAAAGGAGCATACTTAGGACTCCTTGCTTTAGAAGGATCTTCTTTAGGGACATTTGTCTCAAGAGCATCCTTTGTAAAAGGTACTGATGGAGTATACATGAACGCATGAGAAGACACTAAAGGGATAAGAGTAGGCACAACAAAATCCTAACCAATAGTTTCCAACTCACATAAGTGTATAGCTTCAAGGTCAACCCTAACTATGCTTACTTGATTGTTACAAATGAACTTAATAGATTTATGCAAGGTAGATGGGAATGCACCCATAGCATGAATCCACGGTCTACCAAGGAGAAGATTATATGGTAATTGTTCTAATATAACATATATAAGGGTGGGTATGGTAATGGGTCCCAACCTTAAAGGCAATATTATTGTGCCTAAAGGATGACGACCAACATTATCAAACCCATGAACAATAAGAGAAGTAGCAAGAGAGGAAGAATCAATATTAATCTTAGGCAATAGATCAATGCTACATACATTGAGCATCAAACTAATAACAACAAGAGTAT